>CM048669.1:2292500-2715000 GCA_026401315.1 Dysphania ambrosioides | reverse complement strand
CAAATTGCAATTAAGGATAAATAATAATTAGTATCAATAATTTGATCATATTTTCCATTCCTACTCTACACTTTATTAATATCTTGATAACTAAAGTAAGCATTAATTACTATAGTCATAATTAAGGATTTAATGCTAATTTGAGTAATTAATTACTCAAATTCTAAATTTCAACTTCGATTTTCAATACAATTAATATCTAAGCTTAATAATTTTTATTCAAAAATAAAAATGAAAGACTAGTTTCCATGTCATTCCCCCTAAATAATTCCAATGTACGATTTAAAAAGAAAATCTTATCTGTCTTTTTTTTGTAGCTCTCTATTAAATGTGACAATTATTTGCTATATAGAGTTAGGTTATACACAAACAATGGTTTATTATTTCTCTAATTGTAATTTCTTTTAAGCGTTTAGTTTTTATTTGATGTTGAGAAAGAAATCAAATATCAACTAGAGAGGATATAATACCATAATATTTAAGTATTTTCATATGTTTTTTAAAAACATATTTGCTTGTACGTTGATATCACCAAAAATGAAATTTTAAAAGTTTTATTTGTAGAATATTTTTTTAAAAAAATCGCCTAATACCCTTATAAAATCATAAACAACACTGCTCACAACATATATTAGGTGGATCGAGAGACTTCCACTAGACTATTACGTGACATGTAAGCCCAATTCATGGCTAATTGTGTAGTTCAAGAAACAGTCATTTATAATAATAGAAAATCCAAAGTTAATTAATAGACCAATCGACGATGATGGTTAAGTATAACAATTTTGTGACCATTGATTGCGATGCTGTCATATTTATTCTTAGAGTTACCTCTTTTCTCGAAATTCTTTGATTTAGTCCAATGCATTAGAAATGATTTAAGGTTACTAAGTCTTTGGAATATATATGTGTCCATGCATGACTATATATCAATGGGAAATAGGAATATGTCAAGCCACTTAAACGGCTTGTTCAAGACATGAAAATATATCAAAGTAAAGTTTGAGATGAGATGAGATGAGATGTATGTCAATGCTAAATACGTACTTCGTAAGATATAGGTGGTAAGTTTATAGGGACTTACTAAACATCATCTGCGAATTATCATATATTGCCCGTATATAAACTGACCGCTTTATTCCTTGTTAACAAATTAAATTTTGATTTTAAAAAGTTAAAAAAAATTCCAATACCATACAAAATATTATAAAAAAATAATAATAGGGAGTAGCAACTAGCTTAGGCCTCACTTTCGTTTTTATTTTACTTGTAATTTTTGCAACAAATATTTATACGGGATCCTTAATATATCAGTGAAAATGATATAAAATAATTTAATGGCTTTAAAATTAGGTCAATTGGATAAAAATTAAAAAAGTTAGAATTTATACAGTCAAATATATCCAAATTGAGTTCGTTTTTACCAAAAATTTTCATAACTCTTTCGTTTTAAATTAGAATTTAGCTTATGATATATCGTTGAAAAACTTACAAAGATTGGTATTCAAAAAATAATATTCATAGATAATATATAAACTTACGAATATAATAGGCTTGTTTTTATTCTTATGGGAATATTTTGGAATTTAAGGATCATCAATCCATTAATATTGACATTTTTGAAATATTTAAAGAGGTTTGGGACTATTGAGTCTATAATTATGATTAAACAATATTTTAACATGTTCTCTTAGTAAAATATTATAAATTTTGTGTTAAAATATGAAAATAAATTTATAATATTTGATTATACAAAACACACTATCTTGGCATAAAATCTTGACTTCTTTGCCCAACAATGGTCATCACTCTTTAATTAGAGTGTTCCAAAAGTTATCAGTTTTGAGATTTCATTACTATATATACATAATGTCATTAGCAAGTGAAGGTTCTTGCTTTTCTTTATGTTTTTTCAAATTTGACAATGTTTGTCTCTTAGAATTTTTTAAAATAAATGTTCACTCCTACTAGTTACAAAGAAGCAAGTGTTCATTGGTTCTTACTTGACTTGTTTGCTTGACACATGCCTAAGATTTTTGTATTATATACTAGGTTCATACTATCATCACTAGAACTATCATGATTGTGATGCTCACTTAACTCCTCAAACCTTGTCATTTGCTTCTAACACCATTTATATGCAAAAGATTCTCATCATCATCATTGTCAAAGGTGATATGATCACCAAATGTAGTCTTTTTATTAAAAGATGGATTAAACATATTAACTGACTTGCTCTACAGGCTTCTAGACAAAAGTTTTCTAGACATTTCAAGATTGTCAATATTATTGGCTTAATAATCTTTTCCCAAAATATGCTCATAATAATAAAAATCAAGCCTATAATATTTATATTTATCCATAAATTTTATTTGTTTGAATACTCGTCCTTACAAGCTTTCTAACGGTATATTATAAGGTCAATGTCAAGTTAAAACGAGAGATTTATTGAACGATTTAGTAAAATCAAATTAGATTTGGATACCTTTTACTATGAAAGTTATAACTTTTTCAATTCTTATTCAAATAGGCTGGTTCTAAAACTATTGGTTATCTCATTTTCTATTTTCGCTGATAAATTATAAGCCCCATATAAAAACTTATAGCAAAAGTTACAAGCAAAAAAATGGAGTCTAAACTAGACGCCCTTTCTATAGTGAAAGCATATAATCCAAATAAAACTATTAACATACAAAAATTACCGCAATTTTCCCAATAGTAAAAGTGGTATAATGTATCATGGAGAGGTGCACCATATTTTCTTCAATTAATGGGTACAAAATCGCTACATACGTGTGGTTACTTGCCTAAAAAGTTGAAGTAAATAGACAAACTTTTATATTCATGAGCATCATAAGCATCCAAATAGAAAAATTAGTTTGGGAAGAATAGAGGTTGGAGATTTGGAGTAGTGGATTATATACCTAAAACTCTAAAAGGGTAAAAAAAAAAAAAAAAAAAAAAAGTTGATGTAGACGTACTACTAAGACGCACCAACCAACTTGGACATAATTGAAGCACATGTAATAGTGACCCATTTTCACCCAAACCGCTGGTTATCTTTGGGTAGATTTGACATTTTGAATTCTTTTCGTAAAGCGTAGGATCCAAGGCTCACTGTTCAAGTCCTTTCAGTTTTTGATGTCAAAGTTCTAACGACTAGCAGTCGCCTTCATTCGCTTTTTATGGCATCGCTATGTAACTATGTTTCAATTAATTATTAATCCTTCCGTCTTTTTTTTATTTGCTACATTTTTCTTATTTGGTTGTCTCGATTTATTTGCTATGTTTTTATTTAGGGTATGCAAAAATTACTAAAATATCCTTATTGTTCACTAAATAACACATTTACCCTTACTTTACCCACTGTAAACCCCCTTAAACAACCTCTTTGTCGATGTAAACCCTAAAACTACCCTACCATAATCACTCCCTCACATCTCTTAAGTCTTCTAGTCTACTCTCATTAGTCGGCGCTTTCTCCATTGTGTTTTCTCATATCTCGTTTACTTCTTTGAGTGTTTCCCATAATTTTCACTAGATTAATTATCTCCATTTAACGCTCATCATTTTGATACCCAATTTGCTTACTATGGATGATGGAAAGAGCTTGAGTGTTCCTCCTCTTAAACCTAGATTTTTCGGGTTTGAGGAAGACCCCATTCTACCATCTGAAATGGAACGTTTACAGTCCATTATTGCTGAAATTGATGGGGAGAGGCGTCAGGCTAGGTTTGTGAGCACTTCGAACCACCAAGTCAGGGTTTCCACTTCGACCCTTGCTCCATCACTTCACAAAATACCAGATCCACCACCAGTCGGGTTTAGATCATGGTCGGAGTACTCTTATTGGTACTCTAATCAGCGGGAGAAGCGTGGCTAAGTCTTTCTGAACCTTTTTTGTTTTTCAATTCACTATATTTGTTGTTGTGTTCGTTGGGGTTACTGATTTCTTTCGTGTTCTTGTTGATCTTGTTGTTGTCCAATTTAGGTTTTCCTGTTCTTATTGTTGTTCTTGTGTCATTTTTTGGTGTTCTTGCTAATTTCTTTTGTGTTTTTCTTCATATATATTGTGTTCATGGGGGTGTTGGTGTTGTGTTCTTGCTGATTTGTTTTGTGTTGATGTGGTCTTGGTATTGTTCAATTTGTGGGTTTGTTGTCCTACTGGTGTTTGGTGTTATCCTACTGGTGTGGGTTAGTTTTCCTACTGTTGTTGGTGGTGGTTGTTGTCCTACTGGTGTGGGTTTGTTGTAATGTTGATGTATGTGTTGGTGTTGGTTTCTTATTGATGTCCTATTGTTGGTGTCTGGTGTTCGTGTACTAGTGATGTTGTTGTGTCCTAGACTTGGTGTTGGTGTCCCGATTTTGGTGTCTTGGTGTTGGTGTTGCAATTTGTCCTTTGTTGGTGTTGCAATTTGTCTTGGTCTTGGTTTCCTGGAGTTGGTGTCCTTGTGTTGGTGTCATGTTTATGGTGTTGGTGTTGGTGTTGTCCTCCTGTTCTTGTTATGTTAATAATGTTAGTGTCCTGATCTTGGTTTCTTGGTGTTGGTTTCCTGGTGTTGTTGTTTGTGTCCTGTTTATTGTGTTGGTGTTGGTGTTGTCCTCTTGTTCTTGTTATGTTAATGGTATTGTCCTCCTGCTTTTCTTATGTTAATGGTGGTGTTACCCTTTGTCTTCAAGATTTCCACCCTGCATTGTTGTAGAGTAAAAAATATATGGTTGATTAGCTTTGGATCATAGTCATATTATGCATTTTCTACAACTTCAACCAATTTTTGTACTGTCTTGGGTGCAGTCTGATCTTTGAGTGATTGAACGGCCCTGAAAAAGCCTAGATCAAGTGTATTTAGGTCAGGAATTTGTGGTGGTTGGTTGACTAACATGATTTTATACCCATCTTTTGTAGCTTTTTATATGAAATCTGGATCATTTTTTTGTATATGTGGCTTTGCGTTGTCTTGGACAATCCAGATTTGCTTGCATCCCCATTCTGGCCACTTACTCTTATTGCTGGCAGTATGTTTGTAATGATCTTTTTTTTAATGACTTGCTTTGTCACACTAATTGTTGGTTTGATTTCCAATGTGCCTGCTGGTCTATTCTTGCTTGTCCTCTGTGTTGGGATTAGCTTAGTGAAGGGAAATATCCCTATTTTATCATCAAATACCATATTTCCAGTTGGGGTGATATGTTGCCTTACCACTGTTGCAATGAACATAACCTTCATTATGAATCTCTTGCTTTTGTATTGTCTTTATGGCTCTTCCTCATTTAGGGCTAGGTAGTATCTAATTATAACCTTTGACATGTAAAATCATTTTTCATCTACATGCACAACATTATACATGTTTAAAAACCTAGGTATAGTTGTGATGGTCGTTGGTATGATAGCATTAATGCACCAATGAACCTTGCTACCTTGTGCGCTTCTAACAGTTCTGGCTTTATTGCATTTGTATGCTTCTTGATTGCACCTCTCTTGATCAGCCTATGTACTATTGATCTATGCAACCCTAGACTAGCAATTGATGCTCTAATTTTTGTTCTTTTCCTCAATGGAATGAGCTTGATGTCCTCTAGGTTGAAACATACCCTTTTCTTCCAACTCTCCCTCTCTTGAGGCTATGAATAATGATGGGTTTATTGCTTGTCATTTGAGCTCTTACAGTTTGTCATATCCTACTTATTGTCCATTTGGACACTTTGTATTGTTCAGCAAGGTTGTTGATACAACCTATGGGCAGTGGCTTTTTGAAGATGTGGGGTAAGCTATGATCATATATACACAGTCGTTGTAACTTATCAGCAACTGCTGCCCTTTCCATGTTGCTAAGCACTCTTCTGTTGCTTTGTACTGGATTGTTGGCAGTTTGCTCATGAGTGTGCCACTATTGTTGATATTCTGCTTGCTCTTCTGGTGGTTCATTTAAGTCAATCATTATTGGCCTAGCTGATGTGGAACATATTGGGGGGGGGGGGGGGGGGGGGGGGGGGGGGGGATATAGGATGCTTTGTCACCCATCTTTGAGCTTGACATGGAGCCACCAATACCTGTCCAGCAAGAACTACAACTAATGCTTTGATAGATTTACAACAGGTAAGTATAATCACTCAATGATGATAATTTTATGAGAGTGATTACTCTTAATTCCTCCATTTAATGCTTTCATTTTTTTTGATTTGGATTTCCCAAATTTGGGTATGTAATAATGTAGGGTTACCCACCACCACTGTTGTATTTATACTCCTCTTCCTTGCCTTAATTCTGAATTCACTTTGAATTTTTAAATATTTGGTAAACTTTTGGAGGCAAAAAATGTAGAAAAATAAAAGTGGGAGCCAAAAAATCGGTAAAAAGTGCTTTTCCTCCAAAATATGACAGCTGCTACCCATGTTCCAAGCCATTATACAGTGATATTTCGGTTTTCTGATTCTGTCAACTAATTCTTACTTAACTTGGTTCCTATACAATCATCACATTTTCTTAAATAAAAAAAAGACAAAAGGGGTATATTCTTCTACATAAAATCCCCCGCCTCCCTCCCCCACCCCCACACTACCCCCACACTAAATTGATTACCATCTTTTGTCAACAAATTATGATTATAGATTATTGATTCATCATAACAAAAGTTGACAATTTGCGTTGCCAAATCTTTTGTGAGATGGTTCTACGGATAAAACCGTGAGATAATACGTCAATTTTGTGTCAACAATGCAAATTATATGTAATATTTTATTGAGACATATATTATTAAAATAGTCATACACCGCATTAGAAGCCACCAATTGATCAGATTTTGGCGTTGGGAGATCGAGTAATGGTATTAAGCTTGGGTATATTATATGACTCCATGATTGTCGGGACTTTTCCTTAAGAAATGTAACATATTTTTCGAAATATTTCAAAATATATAATATACGATATATTGATCTACAATATATTATATATAAATGAAATATAATAAAATTATTGTATCTTATTAAAAGTTACTCCTCAATATAACAAAAATTACTTCTCTACACAGTATATGTCAATCTTTATCAATTTTGAGAAGATAACTTTTATTATTTTAAAGGGTCACTTTTACTGAAAATATTATTTTTATTTTATCCCGTAAGTATACAAGATTTTGTGTATATTGATATACAACAATTTTAAGTTTATTAATACGATGAATAAAATTAACATATTAAAAAAAATATATATATAAATAAGACAAATATTAAGATCATATATTTCTTTTTTGGTTTTTTATTTTTATAATTTTTATTCTCTTAGTTACATATTCTTTGACGATTTAACTCCTTAATTTGTATACTTTGTTCATCATATAGAAAAATAAGACTGTTAAAATTTCTAGCCCGTCTATGAATTTTTTTAATCGATCTCACGCAATAATGCGATCGGTTTTTAAGATTAGATATTTCTAGATGTCGTTATTCATAGTGGCAGCCATTAGCTAGTTGGTCTAACTACCGATCTTGTGGGGCATACAAACCAAGTAGAAAATAAAAATTACATTAATGATAAATTGTACTACAAAATATAAAATGGTATGACAGACTGTGATACTATTATTTCAACTTTAATATGCAATCCATTATAAACTTTCAAATCTACTCAGTACGAAATATTATATTTTGTACTCAAGGCAGTATATATAGCTGTATTTCATTTTGCAAGGGATATCCACATGAGATATATATTTTTAGAGGCTTTCCCTCGATGGCAATAGGACGGGGATTAGTTCTCTGACAGTCGGCTGGAGGGATACCTTGGGAGACAAAAAAAAAAAAATAGAGGCTTTCCTAATTTATATCTGATATAAATTATATTAGGATATTGAGATATCAAATATATGTATTATTATATCAAATACATAAATACAGAAGATATAAAAGTATAGAAAAAAAATATTTATAGATATTATGATATTAGATATAAAAATAAAATTACGAAAATATTTCTTAATATATTTTTATTATGTATAAATTAGAAATTTCTCTATATTTATATAATATAAACATGTCCATGACATTTATTGGCCATCTATCTTACAATAAGTCGTAAGTAAAATACACATTATTAAAGTAGGCACGTGGAGGAACAGCAAATGAAAAGCACAAGAACCATAATTAAAGGAATTAATTGAAACACTAAAGTGAAAAAGCCCTTCGATCTTGCGCGACTGCACAAAGGAGAAAGAAGAAATGTCTCCTTTTATGCTACTATGCATGTTCATAACTAGGGAAGTAGGGAGCTTATCTTATCTTCATTGTAAGTACAGCAAGCCCGAGACATAACCCTTCAACTTTTAGTAATCAATTAAAAACAAGTATAGACGGAATAGACCTATGCTTTAAGGCTCGACCTCTCAACTGAGAGTCCTAAAGAGGTGAATCAAAGGGAATATATTCCCTAATTTTTACAGTACTTTGTAATTGTCATGCATAGTCTTTTTTTATTCAATATGAGAATAATTTTACTAAGTTGGAATCTACTTTGTGATTCGACATTGTTAGACTATATAAATTACAGTAAGTGTATTTTTGTATATTAGAATACTTTCAGTTATTATATAATAGATAATTATGGAGAATGTATAAATAGCTCTTTGTGATTATAGCTTTTCATGATTTTCGGAAATTAGCTCCGAGTTTAGTGGCTGTAATCTTATTAACAACTTTGTATCTCAATGATAAACTTAGGAATTCAAACTCTTTCATGGTATCAGAGTTAAATATACATCCTCTATACTTATATATTATACAATAATTGAAATTATTCTATTATGCAAGAACAAACGTACTTTAATTTTATATAGTTTAAGAGACATCTCGTCAATATCACCAAGTTTTTCATATAGTCCTAAGTTTGAGCGCAAGTGGCACCACTTTCAATTAGTAAAAACTAGGACCGATTGTTACTGTTGATTTATTTTGTATTGTTTAAATTAATAACATAAGTGATGTTCGTGGTGTTACCATGAGTGATTTAATTAGGACTTCATATCAATTAATTATATGTGTGATGGAGCTTTGACCTACTATTAGTTAATGACACTACAAATCTTCATTCTAATGATATAAAGTTAAGACAAATTAAGAAAAATATAATTTCCCTACAATTTTGCATTGACATCCATATTGAGTTAGCTCATACATCGAAGTTGGAAAAAAATAGCTTTTCTCTTAGCTTATCGATCCCTTAGCTTGAAAAGAAAGAATAATTAACTGGAACTGTAGGAAAACCATGCATGCATCTTCTACAGATTGGTAGCAGGATGATGTCTATTGTGGTAATGAAAATGATTGTGGTTTGTTGTCCAAAGCCTTGTACTACCCACGTGAGAGTGTGCCGTTAAAGCAAGTCACATGCTCTTTGTAAAAATAATAATAATAATAATAATAATAATAATAATAATAATAATAATAATAATAATAATAATAGGAACAAACTTTTTTTTTGGAAAAGAGGAACTTTTTATTTATTTATTTATTTCATATTATACTAGTTATTGTCCTGAATATGCATTTAGTATATAATAATTTTTTTATATGAATTAATTGTGATTTAAATTAGTCAAATATTATATATAGTATGAGATATTGATAGTTAAAAAAATTGAGATTTGTAATTGAACTTAATTAGTTGGATATATTTGAACATTGCTCTTGTTGTGATAATTTGATGTCATTAATTGTCTAGTCAACCCAAAAAATTAAAATTGTCTTGTAGAGTGATGTTAAAAGCTGTAGTTATTGAACATGAAGTTGTGGGTTTGAATATCAATACCTACATTTAATTATTAATTTTTTTGTGAGATATTACGTTGATTAATATGTGCTATATATAGTATCAAGTAACCATGAAACATAATAAGATAACATGTACGTTATACCTTAATGTTTTAATAATATTATAGATTTTCTATCAATTTGAGTCACACTACAGGAAAAAAGAATACAACCCATGTATTTTTTAATCCTTTAATAATTATGACATTATTGGATCACGTTTTTTGGAAAAACTTGGTTCACCCCCTTTTGATGGATAGTGCTAACATTATGAAATACCATTCAATTCGCATATGGAGATTACTAATTCCTTCAAATGTACTAAGAGAGTAAAGGGCTTGATCATATCACGTACTGTGAAAAGGCTCCAAATTTTGTCCGAAGAAGATACGACCATGCATATGGTTTTTGAAAAATCAATGTCAAAAACGTTTTAGCCTATGTATTTCTCCATTTAAAGAATAATGGCAATATCTTCACAACCTAATTCCCTTCAATTGGAAAGTTTGTGGTTAAAAGAAAAGGTGTCCTTCTACTACTAACAAGCTTTTGTATTACAAGATTACCGTCGACTGTAAATAAAAAGTTTGTTGACACTCCCAAAAGATTATTGGTATTCAGGTCAATATATATATATATATATATATATATATATATATATATATATATATATATATATATATATATGTAAAAGTTAAAATAAAAAGGATACTTAAAATGAAAAGGATGAGAAGACATATTGACTCATCATATCTTATAAATAATGAATCTTTTTTTAACTCATAGTGACCAAATAATTTTTTTCACTTATGTGACTCGTTTTATTGTTATAGTAATATTTTTTTATTATTATAGTGACCATTTTTTATTATTATAGTAACCATTTTTTTACGTGAAATCTCTAGTGTTAGATCTTACCATTTGAATGACCAATATCTCTTTTTAATTAGTTTATCATTGCATTCTTGATTATCCAAACAATGAAATTAAAGAAAAAGAGATATTTTACACCACTAAGTAAAATATGAGAAAATTACAAATCGGATAAATGAAATTCACACATTTCTTCATTGATTACGGTACTTTTAATGGCATTTGTTATGATGTACTTTTATTTATTTATTTATCCATGAACAAGAATATTGTATTTCTTCTAGGTAAAGAAAAACCTTATAATTTTTCAATTGATCTTGTGTGTTTTTATTTGTATAAGATTCTATTCACTTCAACTTTTTATGAATTTAACTAATTTATTCTAATATCAAGTTATTTTTGCTAAAATTATTTCATTTAGATTTAACTTTTGACAAATTTAACTTATTTTTGCGAAACTTAAATTAATTTTGTTAAACTTAATTTATTTTTAGAGAAACTTATTTAAATAAATTGAGAAAAATATAACCTTAAATTTCCAATTATACTAGTAGTTTAAAATGCGTTAGGTATGTTAGAGATACTACCCTTCATAATTTGAGTAACCATTTTCAAAAGCTATCCTAAAGCACTAAAAAAATTGATAATTTAAGCTAGTTAATCAATTGCGCACATGATATTTGGTGATTTTCTAATAGTGTCAGCTTTTTTGTACATGAATGACTTAGTAGCCATGTATCATGATCTCAAAGAAACATAAACTAGTGCTAGATCATAGATGCATCAAAGAAAAATCAGGGCCATATATAATTTCCGGACACTACTCATCAACTCATCAAAGAAAATTTAGTGATCAAATAGAGTTTAGTGCAATTATTATGGCATCATAAGCATGATGTCAAAGTAACACATACACAGTGCATGTTTTGGTGAATACCTTTAAACAACTTAATAAATCTATTTCAACATATAAATCCTATGAATAATCATGCACAGAGTATGCAAGTGGTGTGAATATCAACTTTCTCTAGTTCGTTAAAGGACAAATTTAAAAGATGATATCTAAGATATAGGATTAAATATAACTATTCTGGCTTGATTTCATGCTCTCCTTACAAATATAAAAATAAAAAAGTATAGAGTTTTTCCTAATTCTTACATGATATAAATTATATCAATATATTAAACTCTTAAATATATGTATTGTTATATCAATTATAAAAATACAAAAGATATAACAATACAAAAAAAATATATATCAGATATAAATATTATGATTTCAAGTATAGAAAGAAAATTATAAAATATTCTCAATATATTTATATCAGCTATATGTTAGAAATTTCTCGAAAAGTACATAAGAGGTGATTGATGAACAAATTTACATCAGAGAACATATAATTGGAGGCCCTACCATTTTGCTATCACAAATTACCTTAATTTATATATGTAGAATTATATTCAACATAGTTCATGAGAAAGAGATATCGTAATTAAAATATAACAATATGAACTCTATGTTTGATTATGAGATATTAAGCTACTACTATGAGACTATCACATGGATTAAGATGAGCACAAATTAAAATATTACTAATAGCTAAGTTTACTTGCTAGCCAATATGTTAGACAATTTCATTAATGATCAAATGAAAACTTTTCTCTATAAAATGAACTATAACTTTGACGCAGAAATCAACATCAACAGAAAAAAAATTGTACACGGAAAACCCATTAAGCAAGCTCATTGATATATATTCTTAAATTCCACCTACACTTTTGTGAATCAATAGTAATTTTACACCTATTTTTCTTTTGGCCTTAACCCTTTCTTCTTTCGCATCTCCTCGTTTTCTGCTAATCAAAAAAATTATCTGGTAGTGTTTCTTTAGGTATAGTAAGTACAAACATATATGTCCTCCCTATCCATCCATCCATTGTGTTAGATAATCTCTTAAGTGAATATTGCTATGTCCATCTAACTCTCATATTTCATAATCCATTTGATCATCTCATAAAAATTTCCAAGTTTGAAAGTATAAACATAAACTTTCCAAAGGGTGGATTAGTACATTAGGCCCTCCGTCTTTTTTTAATTCCTATATTTTCATTTTTGGAATTAAATTATAAAAATTTTGATTATAAATTGTAATTATATTATAATAAATAATATATTCAAATGAAAAATTATTGAATGAATTTCAATATAAATTTTTAAAATATTAAATTTTTATAATTTATTATCTTACAAATTAAGAAAAAACATGTTAAATTATTTTTTAAAGAATATAAAAAGTCAATGTATAATAAAACCTTCATTTTGAGGATCGATCATACTCATTCATACATGAAGAAAACCAAAGTCCCATAGTCCAAGTCTCGTAGAGCATAATTCGAAACATAGATATTCCTTTCCTCCAAACACAAGAAGTTAACGTTCCTTTGACTCCCTAGCTGCCAAGCGTCAACCATCCATCTCCCCTTACCTCCACATCAGCCGTCCGTTTAAGCTTTTCATATTAGTAACATCCGCCCTCATTAATTAAAAGACTATTTTACCCTTCTCATTAAAAAACAAAAATATAAAGAGAGAGGAAGAGAAAGAGGGAGAGTGGGTAAATTTCAAATAAGCATTTCACATTCACAAACCACCTCTCTCTCCTCCGCCGATTCCGCAACGGTCCGCCGTCGCTCCACGGCGGAGTAATCTCCAACCGCGGCCACTTCTGTTTTCTGACTCCTCATCCTCCTCTTTTTCGCTCGTAGTTTCTTTCGTTCGTGTATTGAATACTCGGCGAGGACAGACATCCGAAGGTATGGAATACGGATTGGTTTTAATTTTTTTTAATTAATTTGTATCATTTTTCTGTTTTGTTGATTGAATTGGACGAAACGAAACGCGTCGTTGAATTTCATAAAATTTTGTGTGATTTTGATTTTCTTGACCTTTTTTCGGATTATTTGGTTTGAATATTTGAATCCAGTGTTACGTATTCGCTTTGCTCGAAGTTATTTTTCGGTATGATTGTTCTATATTGGTCGCATTATTGTAATTTCTTCCAATTTACGCTTTGAATGATTTCGTATCCTGTAAAAATCTTGATGTTTCTTCTTCAATAAGCTGTCCTTCAATGCATTTTGATGTTATCAATCGCATAATATTTGTGATTTTATAGCTCATTGTGGATTTCTGGTCTGATTGAACTGTATTTTCGACGATTTCGGCAAACATCTGATGATCGAATTGAGTTAATTCAATGAACTTGGAATCATTGTGCATCATTATGAATGTGCATTGTAAGTGTTGAATGCCATCCTAATTGCAAAAGAGAGAGAAACTTTTTCTATTTTGTGATTTTTGGTAAGTTTTGTTTACATTTTTATATTTGTTTTGTTGTGTGTTTCAGGAAATAAAAAATGATTGGTAACTTTCTAACCAGAGGACTTGTGTAAGTTACCTAATACAGTGTATAACTTTTTTCAGTAATGGCGCTGTGGTCTTAACCGACAGCTCTGATTCCGGTTTTGGTTGGATGGAGAATGATTGAATGTTGTTTGTTTTGTTTGCAGGATGATATTTGGCTATGCTTATCCGGCTTACGAGTGTTATAAAACTGTTGAGAAGAATAAACCGGAGATTGAGCAGCTCCGCTTTTGGTGCCAGTACTGGTATACTAATCGAACTTGCTTCTATTATGTTTCTATCCGATCAGTGAATTTCTTGAAGCTAAGTACTTATATTTTCTTGCAATATTTATATTGTTTTGGCATAATTACAGGATTTTAGTTGCTCTAATGACGGTATTTGAGAGGGTTAGTGACACGTTTATTTCATGGTGAGTATGCTGCAAATTGTTTTTGGTTTTCTTTGCTATGTCGTGCATTGTCTAAGTTGTGAACCCTCTTTCAGGCTTCCCATGTATGGTGAAGCAAAATTGGCATTCATAATATACCTGTGGTACCCTAGGACAAAGGTATTAGTATGTGTACGCAAATTTTTGGTTTTGATGTCAATTGATATGTTTGTTGTTCTTATGTGACTGTTTATTTTGTTAGGGGACAACATATGTATATGATTCCTTCTTTAAGCCATACGTTTCTAAGCATGAGACAGAAATTGATCAAAACTTGATGGAATTAAGAATTAGGGCTGGGGATATGACTTACATGTACTGTCAGAAGGCTGTGAGCTTCGGTCAGACTAGGATCTTCGAGATTTTGCAGTACATTGCAGCACAATCTACCCCAAGGCCTCGTGCGGCCCAGGTATTCATTTTCTTGGCCTCATTCTCTACCATACTAAAAGCTGTTTGAGATATTTTCAAGGACTTTACATTCATTCTCATAGATGTCCATAGTTTGTGTTGAGTAATAGCTTTAATGATCTGCTAGATGAACTATAAAACTTTACGGATGCCTTAAGCAATATGCTGCATTTCGTAAATCATGATTAGTCTTGACATCACCAAATGATCTTAACTCCTCTGTTGGAATTAGGGATGATGAGTGCTGACCAAATTTGTATTACTGTTGGCGATTTATGATACATCTATTCAATGCCAATGTTTATAATTCTTGACAGCGTTTGGGGTGATTGGTTTTTGGAGCTATTGAACTAAATTGTACAGAAGTTGAACAACCCAGCTCAATTTTACAGAGAGAAATTTCTGAATACCTGTGAGGCAGTTTTCTGGTTTTATGAGGATGAGCATGTAATGGGCATTGTTTTGGTCTTGAGATTGTTTGTACGGTGTATGTTTTAACAAATTTTATCTGGTCTCGTTTGTTGAGTTTACGTTGATTAAAAACTTGTGCTTCCACTGGTCCTGTTCACAAAAAGGGCATGGTGTAGTGATGCATCTTGAATTAGTATTGCTTTTCTTCTGTTCAAGTGCACAAAAGACCAGCTCAATTATTATTTCTTTCTTAAACATGCTTATCTTTTTGAAATGCAGCCGCAACCACCAGCTCCAAGAAACAGGCAACCTCCTGTTGCTGCTGCCTCTGCTTCTGTTGCAGTAGCTGCTGCTGCCATCAATGCTGCTGCTCCTCCTCCTCCTCGCCAACAGTTGACAAGATTACAAGCTACTACACAACTGCAGGATGAAGAGCCTGTATCTCCAACTTCAAGTACATCCTCCAGTCAAGACATTGACATGGAAGAGGAGCTCAGCTCGGCCAAAGAACCATCAACCTCTGCTCCTTCTCCTGCTTCCTCTCCTTCACCAGCGCAAAGCCCTATAAAGAAGTCAGTATCAATGCCTGCTGTACCTGAGAGCACAAGCCAACCAGCAAGTAACTACGCAGGTGCCAAGCAGACCGAATCAGTTCCTGCTAAGGTAGAAAAATCACCGGTGAAGCCTTCAGGGGCAAAGTCTCTGCCTACCCCGGAAGAGACGGTAATGGAAGAAGCTATTCGGGTGACCAGAGGCAGATTGAGGAAGACTAGGTCCGCAGTCACCAAATAAATTGACTTGCCGTAGTTATCTCATAATGTGAGTATTTTAGAGGTAGGTTGAATGTGCTCTGTGAAATGCTTTTAGCTGAACTATAATAAGGTGGAAAAACTGGAGGTTTTTTTTTGGATGTCCCTGTATATTTTTTAGTCACTTCTTTAATTCAATTGGTTGCTTTATAGTATGCCTCTGATCTCATCACTGCATCAGCTATGGTAGGTTTTATACACTATTAATTTTCTGAAGTTGCCATCACCTGTAAGGACCACACAACTGGCCAATGGGTACTGTGTTTTTGTTAGTGTATAGATAAGTTATGTTTTTGTTTTGGCTGATGAAATTTTAAAGTTATGATTAAAGAAATTTACTGTTGGTCTTATATGGGCTACTTTTATTGTGGATTTTAGGAAGAGAGAGGCATAACCATAATGTTGGACAACATGGAGTGTGATTTGAGAATCATTAATGGATAAGGTGGTTGTTATTCTAATAAATTACTTATAAGAGGGGGTGAATTTAAAGTACAAGGAACTCTATATTTTGTATATATTAAATGGAACTTGTGAAGATTGAAGAAACTTATAAAAGAAACACAAGATTTTCGCATGAAAACTTGTTCTCAATTTAAAGGTAAAACTGTGACACACTCGGGATTTTGAACTTGTTTCACTAATAAGGTGATTCTAATTATAATCTATTTAGAACTCTCAACTTAAGTTCTAGTCTCTCTTACTCTTCTCCTCTCACTTTAGATTTGGCTTTAAGACTTTATAAGGTCACTCAACCTTATCCCTTGGTACAACTCAGTATAATACTAAGGACTCAAATATTACAACTTGAAATAACCCACATGACTTTGAACTTTAGCGGGAACAAGCAATTTAAGTCCTTTTGTTCAAAAGACTTAAAAAGATTTTTCTCTCAAAAATATTTAAGTATAGAATTGTAGATCATCAGTTATGTTAAATGAGAAAATAAGCACCTTAATGTATGTACATCAGAGGCTAGCCCAATATAGGGCTGCCAATTTTCAACCCGAACCGTGTACTTGATTGTACCGATCCAAACTGGTTTACAACTCGAAAGATGTAACCCGTATAGATCCCACCCAAATCCAACCCGGAAACTGATTTAACTAGAAATACAACCCGAACCAAACCCGAACGACTTCAACCTGAATATAACTCGATTCCGAAATGACCCAACCCGTTAACAACCCAACCCGATTGTAAAACGATTAGTAACAACCTGAACCCAATTCAACCCGACAAGAAACCGATAAGGCATAATTCTAGTGACTTTTAACCCAATTTAAGACGACATGTTCAAAGTTAACCTGTTAAAAACCCAACAGTAGAGTTATCATACTCAAATCACTTTGCAAACTATTATGATTCTTAACAAACGACTTATTATTTCGCAAAATTCCAACTTAGAAGCATCAATTACTTATACCTATTAACTATGAATGTTAAAATATTAAGAATATTAACTATAATTAGGTTCTAAGGTTGCCTCTAAGCCTAGAATTACAAAGTTTAAAAAGTTTTTTCAACTGCCAAGATTATTATTGCATTTCGATTTATCATCCTAAAAAATTGTCTTACACTTCAACAATTTATGCATTTCAAAATGTACCGTTAAATACTAGTTAATCGTCTATCGGTTACCGTTACTTAACGGTATAGTTATATTTAGCCTTTTCCAATAACCATTGTAACAGTTAACCGTACTATTATGCCTTAACGATACGACTAACCGTTTATGAACAACTCTAAGTGTGACCGCGTCTTTCAATATATGTGAAATACTAAAATATGTATGTTACATTCTAATAAAAAAGACAAGATATTTCTACAAATTTAATGATAAGCACATAAAATTTTTATTATGATTAGAATTATATTATTTAAATTAATTTCTAAAAATTAAAAAATTGTTAATTGCGCCAACCTGCAAAAGAAGTTTAAAGACTATATAATAAAATAGACTTTTATTAGTCATTAATTGACATCCATTTTATGTTTCAAGTACAAAAACAACTATAAATGCTCAAATCTAATATTGTTGTTGATTAAATTATTTAAATTCTAAGTTGATAGAATCATAGAATTATTCATATTAGCGTAATTTCATTAGTATCTTACTATGATACTTTACCGAGATGCAAAATCTTAGTCAATTGTATATCACTTATAGATCTATAGTTAGTTAATTCTTATCATTTAATCTAAAATGTTTGATAGACTAGTTGATTTTTAAGGCTTCATACTTTATTGAAATGTTAATGGAGCATCATTAGTTGGTTTTAACTAGGGGTGTTCATAAACGGTTAACTGTATCGTTAAAAAATGGTTAACTGTACCGTTAAGCCTTAACGATACGGTTAACCGTTATAATGGTTATTGGAAAAAGCTAACCGTAACAGTCCTTTAAGTAATGGTAACCGATAAACGGTTAACCGGTATTTAACGATAAGGTTAACAGTTAATTGCTAACTGTTTCATTCCCTTTTTCACGCACTTGTACAACTAATATTGTGAAACTACTTGTATGATTCCTTAACTCATTTGGATCTTCAACAACAGTAATAACGCAGATTTACACAAGGTTTGATCATGCATAAAAAAACTTATGATATTTATTCATGTTTTAACCTTTTAGGTTTAGTTTTTTTTAAAATAATAATATTGGTTAACCGACGGTTAACCGTTACAAAACTTTTATTACTGTAATCGTAACCGTTAACCGTTAATATGAATCGGTTATAGACAGTTAACGGTTATTGTTATTTTGCATACCCCTAGTTTTAACGATCTTGAATAAGATTATAATTTTTGGATATGATGATTGATATTTTTATCGAAATAACGAATTCATACATTTATATTGTATTTGTATTGGTTTTCAATAAGTTGATGGTTTTGATTTTTTAACAATTTATAGTTTTATAAATTGTCCTTTTTTTCTTCAAAACAATAAAATAATTAGGAATATTATTGATAAAAGTTGAGAGTTATAAGTGTAAATACGTTATTATGTTGTATGATCGCATGATTTACGATTCGATAAGATCCTACAAAGCCCATCATATCAAAATAAAATCCTGATCTTAACAATATTGTTTATTATCAAATAATTGACACGTGCATAATAAAAACTAAGTAATCATAAATTTAAGCTAACTTGTGCGATTTACAACATAATTATAAAATAATCATGAATCGAACCAAATTGTCTTGAAATGGCCCAAAATAAACTATCTTAACTTGTCCAAATTGGACTCGACCCAAAGTTGAGCCAAACCCAAATTAAACCGTCTTAATCAGTTCAAACCCGAACTGTTCAAACCCAATCCGGTCAAACTCGGACCGAACCCGTACCAAACCCGTACCAAACCGATTAAGTAAATAACCAATTGAACCTGATCCGATTATTAACTCGAAACCGAACCAAACCGATCCAAAAATAATTAACAATCTGTTCCAACTTGACCCGACTGTACCGAACCCGTTTGTACCGAACCGAACTCGTACCAACAACCTGATTTGACACCCTAGTCCAATAACCCCACTAAACAAGAGTATTTGTTGACCTTGTCCACCAAGGCAATGCACTTAGAAGTTAAGTCCATGTGAAACGTGATTTAGCAAAGTGGGTTGTATGGATAAGCTTGATTAAAATGATGAATTAGAAACAGTCTAACATCCACCAACTTAGTGGAGAAAAATTAGGAAACTAAAATCATGTATAAGTAAAATACTTCTTAGATTTTTTAAAAATTCATATTTTAAAAATATTTTCCTATTTAAAATAAAATCATTGAAATGATAAAGGAAATTTTGACTCGTTATATTTTAGACCTCTTGCTCGTTCCAAATGACTCAAATTATGGTCACTTCTATAAATCATAAGCATCCATTACTTAGTATTCATGTGCCACTGTCTTGAAGTAACCACAACGTTACTTCAATTTTAGTCCCTACTATGTAACTAGAGGTGGCCACCGGTTTGGTCCGTGCGGGCTGGGCTGGGTCTGGGACCGGGCCAGGCTGGGGGAACCGGAACCGTGACCGGACCGGTCAAGGGGGCGGGCCGGTCCGGTTCGGGCTAGGGTTGGGGTTCTTTGATTCATAACCGAATCAAACCGAATTGAAAACGAATCACGAACCGAATCGAACCGAATCACGAACCGAATCGAACTGAGTCGAAGCGTATCATGATCGAATCGAACCGAATCACGAACCGAATTGAATCGAATCACGATCGAATCGAACCGAATTACGTCATTTTTTATTTTTTTGTCTTGATAATTATGTATTATTAAACTAATTACGTATATTTACCTAATTTCATATTTACGTATTATTGAAGCAAATAAAGTAAGTAAACTAAAATCTAAATGAACTAATTCACTTTTTATAAAAAAAATTTAATTAAACATATTTTGGGGATTGGGGTAAGAAGAAAGGGCTTGCACTTCATTTGGAAAATCAAAATTTAATTAAATAATGAAATATTGATTTTCAAAATTAAGTTGCTTAAGTATCCGGAAGGAATCAAAGCCCAACTGTTACGTACCTGGAGGGGTGCCTGTGCCTAGCCTAGTTAGGGACAGTCCACGAACCTCCTTCACCTGTTGGGTTGTCTCTTGATTCGCTCGTGTCCATTATCATCCAAGGATCGTCTTCGTCGTTGTCCTCCTTCCTCAATCCTTAGGTCCCACGCTCCGCCTGATCCCAATCTTTCTTATATACGCATATTTCTATGCTCTCTGGAGATAAGCGGGATCTATTCTCGTCAAGTACTACCTGCACTAAAAGCAGACTCGAAAGTAATAGAGGAGGCGGAAATTGCAAGGATATCCTTTGCAATTCTCGCCAGAATGGGAAATTGCCGTTGAAAAATCAGCATCGGTTTCATGTAGGTAAGAAAGATATTCATTAATATTATAAAGTGAAGAAGAAGAAGAAGAAGAAAGCGATGTTTTTTTATTTTTTTAAAATTCTACCAAGTGCTGGCTGCCATCGCGTACCAGAACTTCCACTAGACGACGATACATTTTCGGACGGTGCATAAACAGAAGCATAATGATCATATAAACTAGCTAAAACATTTTTACATTTTTCTATATAGGCATTCACATCGTATTGTAAACTTAAAGCGCTATAATAAAATTCTAACACGTTTTCTTAACCCACAGTCTTGACCCCGATATCAAAAATAGCAGCTATACCGTATATGATGGGGAATTCACTAAAGTAGGAGTACCATTTACTTAGCATACTAGTAATTACATCACTAATTTTAACGATTTTGAAATGCTCGCTAAGAGTGCTAACTACGCTAACACACTCTAATATAACTAAATAAATGTTAGGGTCGTAAACATAAAAGAAAATTTTGGTTACATGGTCAAATGCTGCTAAAATATCACGGATGTAAAATGTGGTATTCCAATGGAAATCACTAATAAGTTCACCGGGAGTCGCTCGGGTTTCGTTTTAAATAATGGACAAAACCTCACAGTATTTAGTGACATCTTTTAACAGTTTATATGTTGAGTTCCAACGGGTCGGTGTATCTAGACTCTAGACTCTATTGTCTCTTCTTAAGGCCTCTTTTCTTACACAAGGCCATATACTTCCTTCTAATCGAGACCATAATCCTAATCCATTTAATTACACTCCTAATAGGGTTAAGCAAGTCAGTTAACTCAGCTAAACCTTCTTGAACCGAGAGGTTCATAATATATGCACAACAACGAACATCTAATAACTCTCCACTGTTTATTAAATTTAAGCTTGGTTCGGATATTAACTAATCTATACATTTTGTGTTTTCTGAAGCATTATCTGAGGAAAGGGAAAAAACTTTATCAAGCAAGTGAAAGGTTTTAAGACACTCTATTATCCTTACCTTAAGGTTGTACCCGGTATGTCTCTCCTCCATAGCTTCAAAACAAATGATACATTTTTGAATATACCACTCATCATCTATCCAATGGGTGGTTACACAAAGAAAAGGTTCACCAAAACAAGAGGTCCATGTATCACTAGTAAGGCTAATACGACCGTTAAAAATGCAAAACATTTCTATCAAACTATTTCTATATTTATAATAAGCAGTTTGGGTATAGCGTTTAAGTGTGTTCCTAGGGACACGTCTATAAGCAGGTTGTAAAGAGGTTCTAGTGAAATGTTCAAGTTCGGACTTTCACCATAGTTAAAAGGTAATTTATCAGCAATCACGAAGTTAGCCATTTCATCAATCATCCTATCTCGGTTATACATAAAAGGCATACCTCCTCCGGGCATGGAACCCATATACCCGTGTAGTTGTGTCTGACTTGAAGATTCAGCTGCGCCTGCGGATTCAGTTGCATCCAGGTTTATTCCGTGTATTCCGATCAAGTGACGGGATAAGGTCTTCCATGAATAAGCGACTATTGGCTTCTTTCCTTGTTTCTTGCATAACAAGCAATAGCACATGAATTTCTTCCCTTTGGAAGTAGCGTCGGTCATTAGGACCTTTTCAAAATATGGCCATACGGGTGAAGGTTTCTTTCTACAGTGAGTAGACTCGGGTACTCCTCCTTCATCACCTTCACCTCCACCTTCATAAGTTCATTAACTAATTAATTAACATAATCAACCAAATATAACATAATCAAGTAATTTAACTAATCTAATACAACTAATCAATTTAACTTTAACATTATCCACTAATCTAGCATAACTAATTAACTAATCTAACTAACCTAATCAATTCAACTTCAACATTATCAACTAACTAAACATCAAGAACTTAATCTAACATAGTCAAATAATCTAACATTAATTAATTAATTAGAAGTTTAAGAGTTACCTTGAGGAGTAAAAGAAGGCGGACGCATCTGCAAAGTTGGAGTTTGAGGAATTTAAGCACTCGGAGTACCGAAAAGTTGTTGCTCTAAGTTTTGAGCAAACTCCGTAGTATCATCAAAGGATCTGCTCACACTGAATCTAGCTCTTGAAGCCATTTTCTCTTATATAGTAGTAAACAGCTAACTTAAGAATAATAAACCAACTAATTAAGATAACTAATGAAGATTAAGAGAATACTTAAGAAGAAGATTAGTACTAATAAGTAAGTTAATTGTAATGAGTAATTGAGAGATTGAAAGATTGAGAGATTGAATGATTGAGAGTGAGTTTTGTGAGGATTGAAACCGAATCCCATCGGTACATATAGGGGGAATGGCAATGGCTAGTTCAACGGTCGAATTTCGACCAAATTAGCAGGCCGGGCCGAATCAAGCGGGCCGGGCGGGTCCGAATTGAATTGTGGGCCGAATCGAGCTTGTTCGCGAATCAAATTAAATCGGGTCAAGGTTGGAAATTTGGGATTTGTATTTAGCCCATTAGACATGCGGGCCAAACTGGGCTCGCCCTAGATCGTTAGGGGGCCGGTCAGGGCCGGGCTGAACCGGCCCACTGGCCACCTCTATATGTAACTTGATAAACAACATTTGCCTATTAAATCTTCGTGCCTTGATGCAGTTAGATTTCTTCTAGATCTCGTATGATGATTCATAAACACGCCTTTGTTGCTACTTTGAAACTTGATTCACGAGCCTTCAATTCCTATACTAAACAAAACAATCATCAGATAAGTTTGCAGTTTTTTTATCATCACCAAATCGATAACTATGGTAATAAGGGAGAGGGAAAAAAAATATGGTTCTCATTACAGATGAAATGGAAGGAGAGAGGGCTAAATTTGGGGTTTAGAAGGCTTAGCCATTCGTTCGAAAATGTTTTAGATCTAAAACAAGTGTAGGAAATAAAAATTCGTGTTTATTAGGCTTAGATGTGTTGGATATTTTCTCCTACAAAGTTTTAGTTCAACAACAAAATTTATAAATAAAAAGCAATAATTTACAAAAAATGGCTAGTTTGCTAGGTAATAATCGACAAATTTTTCTACCTGTTTTTATTATTATCCTGTCTGGCCAAAAAAGGATTCTATGATTTAACGTCATGTACATTTGTTAAGTGCACGAAGCTATGAAACCCTAAGATACATAACATGATCATAATCTAAGTGAACACTTATTCTTGTTATCCCTCTAATTGATTTTAAGTTTGATTAGTTTTGATTAGATTACATAATCACATGCATTAGGTGATTAGTGTCAGATTGTTTTGTACCGAAACCTGCTTTTTGTCCTTGGGTCTCGGGATTAGATTCTAACATAATCATGAAGCTTAATTAATAAGACAAGTAAGGCAAACGATCATTGGCTGATTTAATTTGAGCAAGCTTTAATATGCCTTTTAAATGAAGGTATTCAGATAACTAAATTTCAGAATCATGTATTGTATGATTTTCTTGCCAATTATTGCAATGCTCCAATACATGTGGAATTGGAAGCCATCAAACATTGTGTTTAGTATTGAACAGTGGCGGATCTTGGTCAAAATTAGGAGGGATAAAGTTATTATCCTAATTAAAAAAATTAGGCATAAGAGTTGAATTCATTACGTCTAGATGAAAAACCTAATTTTTAACTACTAAGCCTCACTTTTCTATTGCCAATATTAGACAATATATTGGTTTTACACAATGGTGAAAAAAAAGAAAAAATTGAAATTAAAAATATAATCTTTTACCCGTCTTTTTGATAAAAGTCAACCTTTGCTTTATTTCACAAAAATACATTCTTTGGGGGTCATTGTATTTTAAAGAATTAAATACAAAAAATGGCCGGTTAACAAGTTGGAGCATTACCAATGCCTAACTTGTCGAGTAAAAGTTGAAACAGCGCTTTTCCCAAGGCTTTAGTAAAAATATCCGCCAACTGAGCCTTCGTAGATACATAAGAAAGTTGAATAATACCATTTGAAATTGCATCCCTACCAAAATCACAATCTACTTCAATATGTTTCATTCTTTCATGAAAAATAGGGTTTTGAGCAATATATAAGGCAGACTGACTATCACAATATAAATTCATCCCATTCTTGTGTTCAACACCTAAGTCACCTGATAACTATTTCAACCATTTTAATTCTCAAGTAACTGCAGCCATTGCACGATATTCCGCTTCCGCATAGGAGCACAAAACTGTATGTTGATTCTTGGTTTTCCAGGAAACAGAAATAGGAGAAAGTCCCAACAAAACAAACTAACCTGTCAAAGAACACCTGGAAAGAGGAAAATTAGCCCAATCCGAGTCACACCACCCCTCTAATTGTAAAGCACTATCTGAATGTAAGAGAATACCTAGTGCCGGGTTATTCTTCAAATACCATACAACCCTCACAACTTCTTCCTAATGTTCCCTCCTAGGACTTTGCATGAATTGTGATAAAATATGCACAAAATAAGCCAGGTCAAGACGAGTCACAACGAGATAAATGAGTTGTCCAACGAGCCAACGATATTTCTCAGCATCCGCAAAACAATCATCTGTGGCAAGTGCTAACCTGTGATTTTGCTCCATTGGAAATTCGATAGCAGGCTTATCATCATTCTCACCTATCTCCAAAATTATGTCAAGTGCATATTTTCGCTGACATATAAAAATACCTTGTCGATTCCGAGTAACTTCCAAGCCTAAAAATATTTCAAAAGACCTAAATCTTTCATTTTGAAACATTTTCCTAGGTACTCCTTAAAGTTTGTCACTGCAGACTTATTATTACTCGCAATAATGAGATCATCCACATAAACCAACACATACAATTGGACATGACCATTGGTGAATGTGAACAAAGTGTAATCAGAATACGATTGCTTAAAACCGTAGGATTTTAGTGCCTTTGTTAATATAGCAAACTAGCACCTAGGGGCCTATTTTAAACCTTACAGAGATTTCTTCATCCTGCAAACTTTATCGGTGTTGTTATTTTCAAAAACCGAAGGAATTTTCATGTATACTTCTTCTTCCGTGTTTCCATGAAGAAAATCATTATGAACATCCATTTGATGGATATCCCAATTTTTCATTGCTACTACAGCAAGAAAAGTACAAACAGTTACCATTTTGGCAACAGGTGCAAAGGTCTCATTATAATCCAAACCTTAAACCTGATGATGGCCAAAAATCACAAGTCTAACCTTCAAACGCTGCAAATTTCTGTTTTCATCAAATTTCTCTTTAAAAAAACCCATTTTCTTCCTAAATCTTTCTTCCCGGGAGGAAGTTTGTCAAGTACCCTGCTCTTCTAAGGCTTGAATCTCATCTTCCATGGTCTTTCTCCAACACTCATGCTTCATTGCTTCTTTGAAGTTCTTAGGCTCATTTTCACCTGTAATTGCTACAATGTATTTCCTATGTCTCACAGAGAATTTGTGAGAATCAACAAAATAAGTTAAAGGATAAGCAATACCTGAGGAAGGAGGTGGCGCAGATGTGATGTGAGATGGAGATGGAGCATTATTATTTCGGATGGTAGTAACAAAATCACGAAGCCTTATCAAAGTTATTTTATTTTGCATACCTTTTCCCAAATCCCTTGCACATTCGCCACCTGTTTGAGTCATTAAGGTTCCTAATTCATGACTTCCAGCATCAGAAGTTGGTGCAACATCTAGGTTAGGGGCAACAACACTAGTTCCACTTCCCCCCAGGCGTTGTAGCACTCTCTAGAATGTCATCATCATCACAAACCACCAACTTGGTAGTAAAGGGTATTGAAGAGGTGGGTGCAATCATAGGCTCACTAAAAAGACATTCTTCCTAAACAAAATCACATCCCAAGACACAAAGGTTTCCTTTGTTTCCAAGTCAAAGAGTCTCCACCCTTTCTTTCCAAAGGGATAACCTAAGAAAACACATCTATGGCTACGGTTTGCAAACTTGTCCCCTTTACTCCTCTTATTATAAGCATAACATAAGCAACCAAACACTTTAATGTGACCATAAGATGGGTTTTTTAAATAATACTTCAAATAGAGTTTTAAAATTAAGAAACCTAGAAGGGGTCCGATTTATTAAATGACATGCACCTTGTACACATTCCCCCAAAATTTAAGAGGAATATTTGCCTGAAATCTTAACACCCTTGCTACATTTAAGATGTGTTGGTGTTTCCTTTCCACTTACCCATTTGGTTGTGATGTCCCAACATATGAGGTTTCAAACAAAATCCCATTGGCAAGAAAATAATTAATTAAAGAATTGAATTATGTCCCATTGTCACTTCGAATAATTTTAATATCATATGCAAATGGTCTTTTGATTAAAGAAAAAAAATTCAAAAAAGAATAGGCAACTTCAGTTTTATTGTTTAACAAATAGTTCTAGACATTATTAGAAAAAATCATCAACTATAGTGAGGAAATAACGGGCACCACAAGACGATGGAGTCTTGTAGGGGCCCCACAAATCTAAGTGAACTAGTTTGAACATTCGACTAGCCTAGCTTATTATTGCTTAAAGGAAAACTACTCCTATGTTGCTTGGCCCAAGGACAGACGTCTCAAGGTTTATTTTTGCCACTCTTAAAAAAATTATTACTCACAAACGGGAAATGTTGGAGAACCTTTCTTGACGAATGTCTCATCCGATGATGCCATAACCTCAAAGATTATTCTGCATTAATGTTCAAGGTCTTTACTTCAGGAACACCACAAAAATAATAAAGTCCATCCACTCGATCACCCGCTCCAATCACCTTCCACGTTGCTTGGTCCTGTATAACGCAAATTTTGTTAGTAAATTGCAAGACGCAATTTGATTCATCACATAGTTGAGCTATAGAAATTAAATTGTAGTTTAATTTGGGAACAAAGTGATCGTTTTTGATAGCTAATCCTCCTTGCAATGTCACCACGCATTTGTATAGTTCCCATCCGATAGACCCACTGGGTAATCAGTCATATTTTTATGTCTGTCAAGCAGGATAAATCACATGTAACGTGATTTGATGCACCCATATCAATGATCCACTCTTGCTTATCGTGAAGTTTGGATTTCAGTGAGTTTAAGTGGTCTAGGAGTTGTTGTACTTGGGCAGCCGTTACTCCCCCAATAGTAGTCCTATCATATGTTGTGACATTATCTATATTAGAGGATTGCAAAAAACCTTCTGTTTTGTTTGCACGAGCAGAGGAAGCTTTACGAGTCTGTGATGTGCTCGTTTTAGAGCACATTTATTAACTCATTTTAGTGTCAAGTCTCGTAGTTTTGTAATGGTTTTATGTATATTATGCTTGATTTTACCTTGATCTTGTTTTCAAGTTGTCTTAAGTTTATTTCAGGCAATTTTGATGATTTCAAGGTGAAAGGCGATACATTCGAGCCTTTGACACACATATCTTAGCTTGGGCAAGCGTTTGAAGTCATCGATGAAGATTTCACGGAGTTCAGAAAAGAGGGAAGTGAAAAGAGGGAAGAATGCTCTCAGATTCGACCGAATCTGAGAGACATTCGATCGAATGGCTGCAGATTCGACCGAATCTGAGACTCATTCGGTCGAATGAGAGGCAGTTTCAGAATTCTCGAGCCTTTCTACTGAAAAGGCCGAATGGAACTCATTCGGGCGAATGAGCTTCCATTCGGCCGAATCAGACTATACATTCGGGCGAATGCTTGACAGAGATCGATTCCCCGAAGCCTCTGGAATGGGCGAATGGAAGACAATTCGGGCGAATGGGATTACATTCGGCCGAATGATACATAGATTCGGGCGAATGACAGTGTTTTCCTCCGGATCAACTACTTCTTTTTAGGGCCGACTCCTATGCACTTTAGGGTTTTTCGTAGGTTTTTCTTATTTTGTTATAAATACCCCCTTCCTCTGAGGAGGAGGGGGGAGCTAGGTTAAATACTTTTATGTACTTTTAGATTTCTTAGCCTCCAAACTCTTTTAGTTTTAGCTTTCAATTTTCAGTTTTTCTTCAACGCTTTGTAGTTCGGATTCTTTTCGTGGATTTCAATTTGAAGCTTTTGTAAGTTTAATTCATTCCTTTAATCTTAATCCATTGCTTTATTTCATTGCATGTTTAGTTCTAAGTCTATCGTTTATTAATTCTGATTTTGTTTTCATTCTCGATTTCATTCCACGTTCGTTTCTGCTGTATCTTTTAATATCTTTATGTTTTTAAGCATGAATATGAGTGAGTAATTCTTTTAGGGGTTTTGATTGGTGAAACCCTAGGAAAGCTATGATCTTTATTGCTTAAGATTGTAGAAACGATGTTAATAAATAGTTTCGGATTCCGATGCGAATCTTGTCCTGCCACTCCTTTGGAGACATAGGGCGATTATAGGTTGTTCGTGTGATCTATAGGGTCACCAACTTCCTCTCGTGTTCTCGGGTATCCATGCTAGTTATTAACAGATTTTCTGTAATCTATCATGTTCGGTTTGAAGCTTCATTCCTAGGGTGAATCCAAACTTGTCCCCGTTTTTCTCTACTTGCTTTACTTCGTGAATTGTCGTCATTTATTTTCCGCCTGTTAGTTTTAACTGAATTTCCAACCCCAATTAGTCCGGTTGTGTTAAAAGTCTAAGTCTTGATATACCTTGTCTTCGTGGTTCGACCCCCTACTCCGCTATACTCGTATAGTTTGTAGGTTGGAATAAATATTGTTTGCCTAACCTGTCTTTTAGTTAACGACCTAGAAAATCGGTTATCAAAATGGCGCCGTTGCCGGGGACAAGGCGTAATATTTAGACTTAACTTGTTTTAGCATAACCTTATTTATTTTATTTCCATTTTTTTGTTTCCATTTCTGTGTGTGGTTGTCTTTGACTTAGGTGTTTGCATGCCCCATAGCACGCGTAGGTCAAACCAGCCAATTACACCCTTAAATCCTGAAATCCAACGTGTTACTAGACAACGCTCTTCAAAGTATACCTCACAATCTGTCCAAAACCCTACCATATCCATAATGGCCGAAGAACATCAATTGTTTGGCCAATTCGGAACTCCTGGCTCACAAGAGTTCCAAGGGGGTGTAGTACTTCCTGTTGCTACTACACCTTACCAAATTCATCCTCAGTTCACAAGAATGGTTAAGGAAACACCATTCAGTGGCTTAAGAAATGAATGTCCTCTTCAACACCTAGAGGCATTCTCAGATATTTGTGGACTTATCCCTCCTTGTCCTAATAGCCCTGATTATGTGCGAATGCACCTTTTCCATCTGAGTCTAGCGGGAGATGCCAAGGATTGGTATAAATGCTTAGAACCCAATTCAATTGTCAATTGGGCTCAACTAAAAACCACATTTCTAGAAAGGTTCTATCCTACGGTTCGAACGCAGGATTGGCGTAAGAAAATTGCGTCATTCACCCAAGAGGATGATGAGAACCTTAGTGCTACTTGGAGTAGGTTTAAAAGAATGATTAGAGCATGTCCCCACCATGAGTACGGGGAGAACCATCTCAACACATTCTTTTACGATGGTCTTAACGACTCCACCAAAGCACTTCTAGACTCAGCTGTAGGTGGCCAGCTTTCCAAAATTCCTTGCACCCAGGTAAAGGCCAGAATAGAGGAAGTTGCTAAGAATAGTGCCTGGGGAGGAACTAGGAGTCAGGGATTACCTAGAGGGATGCTAGACACAACTAACTTGGACAACATTAGCGCCAAAATAGAAGCCGTTATTGATAAAAAGTTGTCCAAACTAAGCCTAGCCGGTAGTTCGAACAACCCCCCAATGCGTGAAAAGCACTTTGCATGTGCCATATGTGGGGGTACTAACCATGATACATCTTATTGTGGTGGTTCGCACTCCGAGCATGTAGCTGCAGTTGACTATGGGGGGTATAACCCAGAACCGCAGGTGATGAACTATGACGGTTATGGGTATAACCCTGATCATGTGGCAGCCCTTAACTATAGTGGACAGGGCCAAGGAGTAGGGTATGGGTAGCAACCTTTCCCAAACAACCAACAGTACAAACCTCCCTTTAACTCCAACCAAAACCAGGGAAATTTCCACCCGGGATACAACAGAAATGGTCAAGGTGGATTTAATAACCAAAGTTTCCAGGGGAACCAGACTAATGGGAACGTACCTAGGGCCAATGTGTATAGACCCCCAGGGTTTCACCAAGGACCTAGAAATAGTTCAAACCTGCCTTTTCCCCCTAGTCAGCCTCATCATGTGGCTCCTCAACCACAACATGGTCACACTTCAACCAATGACCATTTAGCCTCCCAAGTAACAACTCTTGCTCAACAGAACCAGAGTCTGACGCAAATTAATCAGACCCTCATCCAACAAATGCAGCAACTTCAAGCTCAGCAAAAGTTGTTTGAAACTCAACTGGCCCAAATGGCTAATCCTCCTGCACCACCGCTATTCCCATCTCACCCTCAACCTAACCCCTCTATACAACCTCCACCTCAGCAAACGAACCCAAACCAACACACTGCTAAGGCTATCCACCTGAGATCAGGGACTCAGTATAACAGTCCCCCATATCCGGTTGATACACCTTTGGTGCGGGTGAGTGATGAGACGAGAGTACACAATGATGAAAAAGAGGAGGAACATGGTAAAATGCCAGGGGTTGAAGATGAAAGTGGTAGGGAGGACATCAATGCTAAGGCAGGGAGTGAGAAGCCAGTAGAGAGTGAGGAGGAGAGGAGGAAGAAAGCTGAGGAAAGAAAGAGGTTAGACCGGTTATATGCACCACCGCTTCCTTTTCCCTATAGGAAAGTTGAGAAGCAACTTGATGATAAGTTCAAGAAGTTTCTTGAACATCTTCAGAAGATGGAGATGAAAATCCCATTCCTCGATGCTATGGCACAAATGCCAAAGTATGCTAAGTTCTTGAAAGACTTACTGTCCAACAAGAAAAAGCTTGAGGAAGAGGTAATCAGTCTCCCTCATCAAGTTAGCTCTATACTGCAAGGGAAAATGCCTATGAAAGAGCGAGATCCCGGTCCTTATAACCTCCCTGTGAAGTTGGGAAACCTTGATCCTAAAGGGGCGCTCGCCGATTTAGGGGCTTCGATTAGTCTTATGCCCCTATCGATCGCCAAAAAGCTCCCGTTTGCCCTCCGACCTTCAAGGAAAACAATCCAACTGGCTGATAGGAGCATTAAAGTGCCATGTGGAGAGCTCGATGACATACCTATACAAGTAGGAGAACTAGTGGTCCCTTGTGATTTTGTGGTAATGGAAATGGAAGAGGACCCTTATACTCCACTTATCTTGGGCAGAGCCGTTCTGAAAACGCTTCGGGCAGTTATTAATTGCCATGATGATACCATAACGGTAGAAGTTGCCCAAGTAAAGGTAGTTTTCAAAATCTCTCCCCTTTTAAAGAAGCCTATGGTTGAGCAGATCTGTCGCCTTGAAGAAGGTGAAAGGGAGAGTGAGGTTAGTTGTGAGGACAAGGAAGTAGAGGTTGGGTGTCAAATGATTGATGAGGATACCCCTACTATAAATGAGCTGTTGGAAGGCCGGTTAGATACAGCCCAGGATTCTGAAAAAGAAGCAGAATATGAGCATCTTTACGAGGTAGAGGAAAGTATTACGCATAAAAGGGAAGGTCCTAAATCTTTCCCCAAAGTGACTTTAAAACCTCTACCTCCCAGCTTAAAGTATGCCTATCTCGATGAAGATGAAGGAAGCCCGGCCATAGTGAATTCTGAACTCGATGACATTTCTTTGGAAAAATTACTTGTTTTATTAAGGAAATATCGAGATGTCATAGGGTATTCACTAGGTGATTTAAAAGGGATTAGTCCATCCCTTGTTATGCACCGGATTCATCTTGATGATGAACAATTTTCCTCCATTGAGCCTCAAAGATGGCTCAATCCCAACATGAAAGAGGTCGTTAAGGATGAAATCCTCAAACTCCTCCAGGCCGGCATCATCTACTCAATTTCAGATAGTAGATGGGTTAGCCCAGTTCATGTTGTTCCTAAAAAGGGAGGAATAACCATCGTCGAAAATGACCGAGGAGAGATGATCCCCACAAGAGCCACCACGGGATGACGAGTTTGCATTGACTATCGCAAACTCAATAAAGCAACCAGAAAAGATCACTTTCCCTTACCCTTCATCGATGAGATGCTTGAAAGACTTGCCAGGCACAGGTACTATTGTTTTCTAGATGGTTACTCGGGTTTCTTTCAAATCCCGATCCACCCCGAGGACCAACAGAAAACAACTTTCACCTGCCCTTTTGGGACTTTTGCCTACAGGAGAATGCCCTTCGGTTTATGCAATGCTCCATCCACCTTCCAGAGGTGCATGTCGGCTATATTCGCCGATATGTTAGAGGACTTTATGGAAGTGTTCATGGATGATTTTTCTGTTGGAGGGTCCTCTCTTGACACGTGCTTGACACATCTTGAGAAAGTACTATTAAGGTGTCAAGAAACGAATCTTGTACTAAATTGGGAGAAATGTCACTTTTTAGTTCAAGAAGGCATCGTCCTAGGCCACAAAGTGTCTTACAAAGGCATAGAGGTGGATCCTGCCAAAATTGACGTGATAAGGAATCTTCCTGTACCTACCTCAGTTACAGGAGTACGATCCTTTCTTGGACACGCAGGATTCTATAGGCGTCTCATCCTAGGATTTTCGACTCTAGCAAAACCCTTGAATGAACTTCTTCAGAAAGATGTTGAATTTCACTTTGATGAGAGGTGTATGAATGCCTTTAACAGGCTAAAAGAGGCTCTAATTTCTGCGCCCATCGTGCAAGCTCCGGATTGGAGTTTGCCATTTGAATTGATGTGCGATGCCAGTGATATTTCTGTTGGTGCTGTCCTTGGGCAGAAAAAGGAGGGAAAGCACCATGTTATATGTTATATCAGTAAAACACTGGACCATGCACAACGCAACTACACTACAACTGAAAAAGAAATGCTAGCAGTCGTCTATGCTTTTGAGAGACTGCGCCAATATCTCATCTGTTCAAAAGTTGTAGTATTCACTGATCACTCGGCTCTGAAGTTTTTAATGACCAAGAGAGATGCTAAGCCGAGGTTGATCCGTTGGGTGCTCCTATTACAGGAGTTTGACTTTGAGTTGAGGGATAGGAAAGGTAGCGAAAATGTGGTAGCTGACCATTTGTCTAGGCTACCCGAGCTTAATAACGACGCCGTACCTATCCATGACGAAATGGTCAAAGAAACCCTAATGACAGCAATAGTAGTTGGGAAAGCCCCTTGGTTCGCAGATATTGCGAATTATTTAGCTTGTGGAGAACTTCCAGAGTTCGAATCAAGGGCCATGAAAAAGGCTTTCTTTGGTAAAGTCGGGAACTTCTTTTGGGACGATCCCTACTTATTTCATGCTTGCGCAGACGGCATAATCCGCCGCTGCGTCACTGAAGAAGAAGTTCCAAAAATCCTAACTCATTGTCATTCCTACGCGTGTGGCGGCCACCATGGTATAATGAACACTGCTGCTAAGGTTGCCACCGCAGGTTTCTATTGGCCAACGTTACACAAGGATGTTGAAACGTTTGTGAAAAGCTGTGAGAGGTGCCAAAAAGTTGGCAACATCTCAATGCGAAATGAGATGCCTCAAAACTACATCCTTGAGTGTGAAGTGTTCGACTGTTGGGGAATCGACTTTATGGGCCCATTTGTTTTATCTCATGGGAACCAATATATTTTAGTAGGAATTGATTATGTGTCTAAGTGGGTGGAAGCCATCGCCTCACCTACGAATGATCACAAAGTGGTTATTAAGCTTTTTAAAAGCATAATCTTTCCTCGATTCGGTGTTCCCAAAATAGTCATAAGTGATGGGGGATCACACTTTGCTAAGCACGAACTAAATAAATTATTGAAAAATTATGGAGTCGTGCACAAAGTTGGATCACCCTACCATCCCCAAACTCAAGGACAGGTGGAAGTAGCTAATAGGGAAATCAAGAGGATTCTCGAGAAAGTGGTAAACCCAAATAGGAAAGATTGGTCTCTAAAGCTAGATGACGCTCTTTGGGCCCACCGGACGTGTTACAAAACCCCTATTGGTACCACCCCGTTCCGGCTTTTATATGGGAAATCCTGTCACCTACCGGTGGAACTGGAATGCAAATCTTGGTGGGCGATCCAAACTCTAAATTTGGATCCCACCTTATTCTGCGAGAAGCGAGCCGCCCAATTACGAGAATTGGAAGAACTACGGCTCGATGCATTCCATAACATGCACATCTACAAGGAACGTACTAAGCGTTGGCACGACCAACGTATCATCCAACGAGAGTTCCTTGTAGGAGATAAAGTGCTGCTCTTTAATTCAAGGGCTAAGTTATTCCCCGGAAAGTTAAAATCACGGTGGTCTGGGCCATTCGAGATTTCACAAGTTTTCCCGTATGGAACGGTAGAACTAAAAGACCATCATGGAGGACGTTTCGTTGTTAATGGACATCGGTTAAAACTCTTCCATGAGAGCAGCCTTCACAATGTCAACACCGTTGACCTTATAAAGTTAGATGATGTCAAAGTCGAATGATTGGTATAATCATTGACCCTTATCGAGTATCCCTACTTTGAATCATCGTCCTTTACCGTTTTCTTTTTTTTTAGATTTTAATTGCTTAGTCTCCCTTTTGTCTTTGTTTAATTACCCGAGCTACGTCGAGCTAAACGACGTTAAACAAAGCACTTATGGGAGGTAACCCGGTTTATTTGGATTTTCAAGCAACTTAATCATAGTATATTGATTGATTTTGAGAGGGCACAAGTGTTTTGATGAAATCGCTGCCCATTCGGCCGAATGATAGGTCCATTCGGCCGAATGAAATCGAAGATGGAGCTAAACCCAATTTTTGCCAAGTTCCTGATAATGCCGAATGCAGTTTCAATTCGGCCAAATGAATCTCATTCGACCGAATGTAGTAAGCCATTCGGTCGAATAGATCTTATGGGAGTATTTTACAAGGTTGCTGATAATGCCGAATGAAGCCAACATTCGGTCGAATGAAGTCACATTCGACCGAATGAAGAGACCTATTCGGTCGAATGGGAGCGAAGATTCTTCGTAACAATTATCCATTCGACCGAACAGGTTATCCATTCGGGCGAATAGGACACCATTCGACCGAATGGAAGCCCCATTCGACCGAATGGAGGTCAGTTCTATAAATATCAGCTCATTCCACGAAAAATCACACCGAACATTTCCTCTCATTCGGCCGACTCCCCCCAACACTCTTGCTCTCTCTCAAATCCTTCTACTCCCCTCCAAATCATCTTCAATTATCATGGGTCCAAGGAGAACTTTAAGGAACCCCTTCAAAAGATCCAAGAAGCATGGAGAGGGTTCCTCTTCGGGTGCGGCTCAGGAAGCACAACATACCGGTTCTCAACAACCGGAGGGTCCACAAAGGCTTCCTGGCCAGGAACTATGGTTCGATGAGGACCACCCTACGGTTATTTTCGTATCTTTGGAGCAATATGAGCGTTTCCAACGACTTAAGGTACGAAAAATCAACTCTACTCGTTATTTAGACCTATCAATTTTGCAAAGAATGGGTATATACGAGCAATTTGTTGCATTATTAACTGCATGTGGGTTAGAAAATTGGATTAACATGTGGCACCCAACTCATAAGCTCTTAACTTATGAGTTTCTTAGTTCCCTAACCCCGTGCCAAAGAGATGGTAGGTTGCATTTATCTTTTAGGCTAAGGAATGCAACCTATTTTCTTGATTATGCTGCATTTTGTGCCGTATTTGGTTTCAATAACGAGCCTATTCCGGATAAACAACCGGACAACTCTCGGGTTTCCGAGCTATGGCCTAAAATAGCTGGCCGGCTTGTTTATCCGAATAGGAACATATATGCCTCTGATGTGCAACACCCAGTTTTGCGCATGTTCTTTAAATTTGCTAGGGAGACTCTGTTCCCTTCCCCTAGCCCTCACCTAGTACGAACGCACGAGGTGCACATCTTGCACCGCTATCTTGCACCGCACGACGACACTGCACTAAGCTTGCCAATGACGCTGTGGAAGTTTCTAAACAACACAGCCACCCTAAACGCTACTACTGACTTATGTTTAGGGGGACACGTATTCCGCATTGCTGAATTCCTGAACGTCATGAATCCTGTGGAATTCAGCGAAAGATATGCCAGTTCCACTACCCTTCACGAGCAGTGCCTCGTACGGGCTGGCTTCATCTTTGCGGACCCCATGCGATGGCGGTACTTGAAAGACCGCACCATCCCCCTCCCCTGCCCTCATTTACCTCCCCTAGTCCAGTTTGGGGCCTCGTATCTCTTAGAAGGCGACGTGCCGAGATACGCTGTCGAGCCCCCACTTGTACCACCTCCTCGCCCTCACACCCTCTCTATGCGTGACCGACCTAGAGCCTCTACCTCGGTCTTACCGGACCATGACGATTCAGACGATGAGTCTGAATCTGACATTATGTCCTCCCTAGGACGCATAGAGAGAAGGCTTGATCAGGTCCTCACCACCCAAGCCCATCACACCGCCCGGCTCGAACACCTTGAACAAAACTTCGAGCGGGCGAACTACCCATGGTATGATATGGCCTACCGCTCCCACATGGTCGGTGAAAGCATGGCCACCCCTTCTTGGTACCCTCGCCATGACAACTATAACGAGATATCACTAAGTCATGGGTTTGACCGGTTGAGGGTGGGTAGGCGTAGGTTCAATAACTTCACTCCGCCGGCTCCTAGAAGAGCCTCGGACGACTATGGGATGGACTACACGGGTGGGGAAGAGGAGGTTAATGAGGAGGATGACCAGGGGGATGATGAGGAATTTATGGGGGATGAGTAGTGGTGGACCTAACGGCCTCCCTTAGCGCCGAGGACGGCTTCATCCTAGCTTGGGAGGGATATCCATAGTCCACTACTCATTCTTTCGCGTGTCCTTTGGTCTTGGTTGTCAGTTTAGTGTTGTGTAGCGTTTCGTTGCTTCGTGTTTTATTTCTAGGTGTTATTTTGTGTTTTGCGCTTTGCTTTTTGGTGTTGTTTTCAGGGATATATACAAGAAGTTCCATATGCCGCTGCACCCAGTACTGGTATGATCTCCTATGCGAAAATCCAAATTTATGTATTTTAGTTATTTTTATATTTGTTTTTTTTTTTACCCTTCTTTGCATCACATGCCCCCCTTCCCCATCCTATATCCCAAACAAACATGCAAGCCTCTGTTGTGCACTGACTTTATACAAATTCGTATTCCCGTAGCCCTGTGCCTGTTTTGGGTATGAGTTTATCAACTGTTTTTCACTTAGCTTGGGGGGATCTGAGCTTGCTTGGTATGTGGTTTGGATGACTACCTATTGAGGCGCATTTCGACTAACCTAGTAAGGATTGAGCCTTTAGGACTCTATTATGAGTCCTATATTGATGAGTGTTAGTCAGGGAATCTTAAGAATTGTGTCTGTTCTCCTCCAGCATGGTCTACTTTTCTAAAGGTTAGGGATGATAACACGTTTGTAGTTAAAAGCTACATAGCCAAAGTGCCTACCATGAAAATCAATTTACTCTAGGTTGAGCCAAATCTGTGCCTTTACCTTCTTTTTTAGCCACGCTATCTAACTCCACATGAACCAAATACTCCCTTTTTTTACCTAGAGGATAGTCAGGTGATCATAGTGAAGTTGATGTTTGTAGCATTGTAATATAGGATTTCGGTTTGGGGAAATGATCATTAGATGATTTGACTACATACACTAGTCTTAGTGCATTTCAAAGACGTATGCACATAGAAAGCTCAGAAAAAGCTTGAAAAGCACAAAAGAAAGAAAAAAAAAAGAAAAAAAAAAGGAAAAAAAGAAAAAAAAAAGGAAAAAGAAAAAAGGAAAAAAACAAAAGAAATTAGAGAAGAAGTTGAGAATAAAGTTGACATAGTGTATTAGTCTACCATTGGGAATTTTGGGATTGACATGGTTGTCGGAAGGCATACTCTTCCTCGGTTTTACTTCCTTGGATCATTTACTATCCTCTATTTCAACTCCACATTCCCAAATTCTACCATACCTCGACCCTGACCTACATTACAACCCTCTTTCAAACCTGTTCGACTTAACCTGATTAGTAAGATCAGTGCTGGAGAGCAGATAAGACACGATTTACGAGATTTCTCCCTGCTTAGGTGTTTAATTCCCGACTCACCTTTAGTCGGATGACTTCGAGTGAAACACATACCCCATAAACACATGAGCGTAATGGAAATTTCCCTCACCTCGTGGGAAATAACCTTGGGAGCGTAGACTTGCGACCTCATTAGGTAGTGGGTGGAATGAATTATGATGTGGCTCGCTCGGCAATCCCGAGTAAGTGTAAAAAGTTGATTATGCTTTTTAAATCCCATTGTACTTGCACACCCATGGCTAGGGAAGAGTTTCGCACGTGCACGGCTTGCATCGACTTGAACTTCACTTCTCATGTTTTTCATTAGTCTCTTCATTCATTTCTTCATTCATATTGCCTTTAGCTGTCATTTCACCTTTCTAATTCGTTTGCTAGGGACTAGCAACGGTCTAGCTTGGGGGAAGTTGATGTGCTCGTTTTAGAGCACATTTATTAACTCATTTTAGTGTCAAGTCTCGTAGTTTTGTAATGGTTTTATGTATATTATGCTTGATTTTACCTTGATCTTGTTTTCAAGTTGTCTTAAGTTTATTTCAGGCAATTTTGATGATTTCAAGGTGAAAGGCGATACATTCGAGCCTTTGACACACATATCTTAGCTTGGGCAAGCGTTTGAAGTCATCGATGAAGATTTCACGGAGTTCAGAAAAGAGGGAAGTGAAAAGAGGGAAGAATGCTCTCAGATTCGACCGAATCTGAGAGACATTCGACCGAATGGCTGCAGATTCGACCGAATCTGAGACTCATTCGGTCGAATGAGAGGCAGTTTCAGAATTCTCGAGCCTTTCTACTGGAAAGGCCGAATGGAACTCATTCGGGCGAATGAGCTTCCATTCGGCCGAATCAGACTATACATTCGGGCGAATGCTTGACAGAGATCGATTCCCCAAAGCCTCTGGAATGGGCGAATGGAAGACAATTCGGGCGAATGGGATTACATTCGGCCGAATGATACATAGATTCGGGCGAATGACAGTGTTTTCCTCCGGATCAACTACTTCTTTTTAGGGCCGGCTCCTATGCACTTTAGGGTTTTTCGTAGGTTTTTCTTATTTTGTTATAAATACCCCCTTCCTCTGAGGAGGAGGGGGGAGCTAGGTTAAATACTTTTATGTACTTTTAGATTTCTTAGCCTCCAAACTCTTTTAGTTTTAGCTTTCAATTTTCAGTTTTTCTTCAACGCTTTGTAGTTCGGATTCTTTTCGTGGATTTCAATTTGAAGCTTTTGTAAGTTTAATTCCTTCCTTTAATCTTAATCCATTGCTTTATTTCATTGCATGTTTAGTTCTAAGTCTATCGTTTATTAATTCTGATTTTGTTTTCATTCTCGATTTCATTCCACGTTCGTTTCTGCTGTATCTTTTAATATCTTTATGTTTTTAAGCATGAATATGAGTGAGTAATTCTTTTAGGGGTTTTGATTGGTGAAACCCTAGGAAAGCTATGATCTTTATTGCTTAAGATTGTAGAAACGATGTTAATAAATAGTTTCGGATTCCGATGCGAATCTTGTCCTGCCACTCCTTTGGAGACATAGGGCGATTATAGGTTGTTCGTGTGATCTATAGGGTCACCAACTTCCTCTCGTGTTCTCGGGTATCCATGCTAGTTATTAACAGATTTTCTGTAATCTATCATGTTCGATTTGAAGCTTCATTCCTAGGGTGAATCCAAACTTGTCCCCGTTTTTCTCTACTTGCTTTACTTCGTGAATTGTCGTCATTTATTTTCCGCCTGTTAGTTTTAACTGAATTTCCAACCCCAATTAGTCCGGTTGTGTTAAAAGTCTAAGTCTTGATATACCTTGTCTTCGTGGTTCGACCCCCTACTCCGCTATACTCGTATAGTTTGTAGGTTGGAATAAATATTGTTTGCCTAACCTGTCTTTTAGTTAACGACCTAGAAAACCGGTTATCAGTCTGCGTTTTCCTATGCCCTCCCGTACGACCACCACCACGACTTGACGACACTCCTCTACGATCCGAACTCTGACCGCCTATGGATCTATTGCCCCACCACTCTGGGAATCCATTTAGTTGAAAACAAACAGATTCAAGATGTCCACGTCGATTGCAATAATTATAGAATTTATCCGAGTTATCCACTCTTTGTGCACCTCCATTGTTGTCTGTATTCACCTTGAAGGCCATGACTGTCTCGGTGCGAGGATGTGAGAGTACTTCGCCCCCACCAAAACATTCCGCCTGAACAATCTGTTGGTAGGCTTTGTTTACCCTGGGTAGCGGTTCTTGAGCCAATAGGTGGCCATAGATAGGACCAAATTTTTCATCCAAGCCCAAAAGAAAATGATGAACGTGATCATCCTCATGAAATTTTTCAACCTGTGATGCAATATTGCAGTCACAACGGCCACAAGAGCATACCGACACTTTCATATACGGATGGAGTTCTTCCCAAATCTTGGAAAATCGTCCAAAATAGGATGAGATAGGCTCCAATTTCTCCTGTCCACACAAAGCAATAGAAAGTTTTAGTTGACAAATACGAATTCCATTGATGACGCAAAACCTATCCTTCAAGCCTGACTACATCATCATAGTTTCCAAATGTGGAGCGAATCGTGGTGTCAAGAGTGTTCGTGATCCATGATACTAACATCGACTGGACTGCAAACCAGTCATCAATCTTTGGAGAGTCAGTTACCAGTTTGGTAATAGACCCGTCCACAAAACCAAACTTCCGTTTGGCCAGCAGCGAGTGACGAACAACATGTGCCCACTCGTCATAATTATCCCCATGCAATTGAATGGGTGTTATTATGTTTCTGGGATGATTGCTGGACCCCAAGTAGTAAGTAAGATCCACCTGGGATGCCATGATCGATCAGAGAAGGAAAAGCTACTGGAAAGTCAAAAAGAAGGAAAAAAATTATATTTAGTTTCTAGAACCTAGTTGTGATACCATGCTAAATTAATCTGTATTTCTCATCATTTCTATTAATCAAGATTGAAGAATATATATACAAGAATTACATCCTAAATATAGAACTATACCCAAACTCTATGTAAAGATAAACTCTAAGTAAAGATATCTTTCTTAACACTTAGAAAGATAATACAAGATAATAATGCAAGATAAGATAATAATCTCAATACCTAGTGATAGCTAAAGAATTTGATTTCGGAGATATGAATATTATTTTGGGAATGAATCGATGATTGTTGATCGATTGAAGGGAGCAGGAATTTTCTCTAAGATATTGATATGCGATTGGGATATCATTAGCAAAAGGGCTGCTAACAAGAACATTCCGAATATTTATTTTAGGATGAGGTATGTTCACTATGAATTCACAAAGATGCCTAGTTATGTACTTGATGAACTCACTATTCATCCATGTTTGGATAAGTTTGTAGTGGTGTTCATACGTAATATACTTGTTTATTTTAAGAACAAGGACAAGAATGCTGAACATCCAAGGATATTTTATCCATCTTCATTTTGAGAAAATAAGCATGCTGAACATCTAAGGATGTGTTATCTACAGTGAGAAAATAATTTCATACAATAAATTGTCGAAGTATGGATTTTGGTTGGAAGAAGCTGCATTATTGGGGCATAGAAGGAATATTTATAGACCTAGCTAAGACTAAAGTTGTGCGTAAGTACCCTACTTCTAAATTTTTTAGATTTAGCAGGCTATTAATAAGTGTAGGTTTCAAAATAATGAAAAAAGCGAAGGAGACAGGAGACTTGCGTTTTCATTTTAAATTCCTAGACACCAAAAAAATTTGAAGATTGGAGACTTGCATTTTAATTGTAAACCCCTTAGACACCAAAAAAGGGGAAGTTTGAAAACTTGCATTTTTATGCTTAGCCAAAAACACAAAAGGGGGGAAAATTGTGTGTGTTTGAGATATGTATAACCCTCGAAAAACATAGAAAAAAGAAGTGGTAAGAATTGGCTTTAAGTGATAGGAGATGTGTTTGGGATATATTTTTGAAGTCAATGTTGTTAAGCCGTGAAAAACAGAGAAAAAAGGAGAATAAGTTAAGGTTTTAAGCCACAAAAAATATAGAATAAAGATTAACTATTCAATGCTATTAAGCCTCAAAAAACATAGAAAAAAGAGAATTCTCATGTAATATTATATAGATGTCTATTTTACTCTTGACATATTTTAGGTTTAGGATTTTCTTTCTCTATGTAAACTCTAGGTATTTTCATTATATATAAACATATCTCTACCCTATATGGAATAATAGACACACATGAGTATTCTCTTATACTCTCTAGATCCTTAATTATTTTCCAAATATACCAAAAATAGATGTTTCTAAAAGATTTATTCATGTCTGAAATGATCACAGGGACCATACCTTTACTTTAACATATATAATTTGTGGTTCCATTAATTTTCTCTCTTATTAATTTTATCATATCAAAATTTAATAAAATAAACATATAAAAATAGAACAAACTATTAGAGAATAGAGGGAATATCACTCTCATTTTTTTTCACAATGTCTTGTCAGCACTATATCTCTCCTAGTGGACTATATTCCATCTCCAACCTTGTTGATCAATTTGTAAGTTGTATTTGACTCAAGATTGCACAAAGGTATATTCCATCTTTAACAAATAGGTTTTTTTTTAAATTATAATATAAGATTAAATATTATTATATTGCTAAAACATTAAAATTATTTAATTTAAGAAATATTGGCTTAAACTGGCTTATCAATATGCTAGTGCAGACTAGCCCAGTCCATACATTAGCAAACTTGTATATAACAAACCTTAGAATCCAAATCGTGTCTCTCCACCTAACTGTCCAATAATGAAAAGACTTTTACCGGTTAATTATGAATGTATAAATTTGAGATCGAGTGGACCAAAACCCAAACCATCCTTGAAAGCCCAAACACAAACAACCAATAACCTATAATGAATTACAAACAAAAGCTCTACAATTTAATTTTTCCCTAAACGCATGCAACCAACATAAAAGCCTACAATCGACCTTGCAAACTTTGAGCTTAATTTTGGAACGAAGTGTTCATCGCGCAAGTGTGGAGCATTTAACAATGAAATTTAATGTTCAATACTAAAGAGTCCAGCATCCAATGCTTGAACTCAATATTAAACACTGAAAAGTCTAGATTACGATGCTCAGTATCATCATTGAACACTCAATTTCTCATATTTTCTTCGTTTGAACGCTTGGTCCAACTTAAGCCCTTCTTGCCCCAGAAAAGATTTTCTTTTCAACATACAATGCTAGTACTTAGAGTTGAATGTTGAGCCCAATGTATAATGTTGGAACTCAAATTTCAATGCTCAAGCCAGAATTGAATGCTAGAACCCAGTGTTTAGAGCTCAGGATCAGAGACAATTTTTACTTTATATATACCTTAATTTTTATGAGCAAAAAGGTCCAAAATTTTCCAACTCTAAAACACTGTCACTCTACCAAATACACTCTCAAACATCCTTCAACCATACTAAGGACATTTCAAGGCAATCTAGCCTTCTCTAAACAAGAAAAATTAGTACTCCAAGTACTCTTCTTACTCAATCAAAAACCCAAACAAAACATCCTTAAGGGTAAGCAAATTAATTAAGGATCCCATTTAATTAATTCAAGTCTTTACTTGCTTTCTTCTTCTCTTTTTATTTTATTACTTTGATCGTTAGTGATCCTTCACTCAAGTGATTAAGGTTAAGACTTTTATTGTCTATGATGTATTGAAGATGAAAATTCATCTTTAATACTAAACCCTTTTTTATTTCTTTCTTCAATATATGATCACCCAAAGAAGCATCATCTTTTATGTTCATCTTTCTATCAACTCCCATACTCCTGTTTATTTTCTAGTAAATCGTTGATGTGTTGGGAAAGGAAAAACTTCCTTTCAATACTAGATTATTCAAAGTCTAGAGATTCTAAGTCTAGGCACTTAAATCATAGGAATAAGATGGTCTCCTCTTAATCAATAATCAATCCCCTTTTTCTTGCATTTTTATTTGTCTTACTTATTTCTTTTAATTTAATAAATGATGCTTCATGAAGAAATATTTCTCACACTCTAGATTCTCTACGTCTCATGACTTATTTTTTATGAGTACACTTAGAAAATTTCCTTTTAAATGACTATCTAAATACATCAAAAGCTCTTTTCAATTGCATTTCATAATCCATGTTTTGATAATTTAGTTTTATTTTCATTTAAAATTATTGATGTTTAAAGGAGAATCCAAATATGTCCATTTGACTAGATTTTTTAGGACTATAGCCTCAGTTGTCACATGCTATGAGGGAGGAACTTGCTTAAGTCTCTTTTTCATTAAATATGCTAACTCTTCAACTTTGTATGCACAAATCATACATTGTATCTCTCAATTTTGCACCTTCAAATATTTCACCTTTAATGCTTTAACTAAAATTTTCACACTTTATTTTTCCAAGAACTTTACTTGATTGTAATATTGTGATTTCACCTTTATTTTTGCACTAGCTCAAGACCTATTGAAGTGTAACAACCCTAATTAAATAAAATCTTGCACAAATCAATTTTTAGGACCCGTAAATCTTGCAGATATTTAGAAGTGATCACCTTAATCTAGATATTTATGTAATTCTAACTTTATAAACCCATATAATTTAGAATTTGCTTCTTGCTATTATGCATGTACTTAGGAACTTTAATCTTATGTTGTTCCATTACAATTAGAATTTCAAGTATATTATCTTTGAATCAAAATTGATTGCTAATTTTCAAACCATCTTTAATAATTCAAGACTTATTTTTGTGTAAGTTGGGGTTTTATCCCAAGTAGGTGTCTAAACTACCTTGAGTTTTTAATGTCGACTCCTTAATTGAGCCATGACTCCTTAACCCTGATTCATACACAGATAGTCATTAAGCCGTGATGCCAACCCTAACTAATTCGTACAAACTATAGATCTAGCTGGAAAAAGCTTGATGAGTCTTAATTATATATGTGAATTAAGGGTATATTAGGACCATTTACATGTAGTTTAGATGTATTTTAGGTTAGTTTTAGTTAAATTATACTTATTTTCTTTTATATGATGTGTTCACGGATTTTCGTAGTATTTGCTGCCTTTTTCAGGATTTCTGAGATTCCGGATCATGACACGAGTTTAAGATCTCGTAAGATGAGTTTAAAATCTCATGGGACGAGTTTATGATCTCGTGAGATGAGTTCAAGACATAATGAAGAGATCTTATAGAGTCTTGGGAGTGTAGATAAAGAAACACAAAGTTATGGGAAATGGTTACTTGCTAGCTGATTCACGAATGAAGCAAAGAACTAGAATAGTAGATGCACTAGTTTGAAACAGAGAGACTCAGTCAAGTATAGCAAAAGACTCGACTGAGTGTATACATAGAATCAGGCATAAAGTGGCTTCCAGGCGAATAGGTGAAGAATGAGAGGACACTCGATTGAGTCCCTGCTAAAACCGTCCATTCGCTCTCGTTGAATTTTAGCCTGACGTGAAGACACTCGATCGAGTCCCCTTTGCAGGGCTAATTTTATGCGCTTTCTTATTTCAAGTTCGATTTCATTGTATAAATATTAAATGCTTTTTTAGGTTTTAGAAACAGTAGACTTTAGGCTTTTATCATCATTTCTCTAGTTTTTCTCAAGTTTGATATAGTTCTCTTTAGTTCTCTTAAATTTCCTTTGAAGTACTTAGATTTCCAGCAGTACTCTAGCCTTGTTGACATCATATTTTGGTTTATTTTATATTCAATTTTCAGTATTTTTCTCATAATTTTTTAGCCTATTTCCTTTTATTATTTGTGTTGTTTTTATGTTCATCATGTGTGAGTAGTTTTCAAATTCAGGATTTTGATGAACCCTAATATGGGTTAGGTATAGATGAACCTCGAAACCCAAATTTTAATGCATGAATAAATTCTTTTAATCTATGATTGTCTTTAACACCATTAAAAGATTAGACATAGTTTATTAATGGCATGTGTTAAGTTCAATGACAAAAGTCGGTGCGTAATCTAAATTAAAATCATAGGTTAAGGTATGAATGATGATCACGAAAGTAGACATCATGACCTAAGACTTGTTGAATGTTGTATTTAATTTCTTTTTATTGCATGATTCCATGAAAATTGGTTTGATTGCTTTAGGAAAAGCTATTGATTCATGAGAGAAATCATTTGCCAGGAACATTATGCCACTGTTTGCTCAATAGACAATATATATGTGCTAATTACATATAAATTTAGTATATATTAATAATTAATATATCACAAATTGTTATATTACAATATACATATTATAATTACACCTTCAAGAAACTAATCTAAGCTATTAGTTTACTTAAACTTGCTAATAAGATCATAATGCAAAGAATGTATGTGTTAGAAATAGTTTACAACAAATTAAACCTAATGATGCTAGCTATTGAAAAAAATCTATCTAATGCTATACAAACAAAAAAGATGAACGAGCTACCTAAGGTTGTGGGGACACTATGAACTATTCCACCCTGATTTCCTTAGCCTTCATTGACTCGGACTTTAGGTATGACATTGTTCGTAAAAAGTCTTGAAAAGATAGATTTAGATGGTATTGGTTGTGATAAGTCACACCATTTATTGTTATGACAAACCTAATATAAACAAACCCAAACCCGCTGACAAAAAGACTTGAGATAACATAGCAGAAGCTCTTGTAAATACTACTCCAACAAATCATCACTTTCATCAGCATCACTACCTAGAGATGGCAAACGCATTAGAGACCTTGAGTGGCCAATCTTATGGAGCTAAGTTGTACAAGAAATTGGGAACACAAACATACACTGTCATATTTTGCTTGGGCTTGCATTTATGTACACAGCGACGTATGTCATTCTAATTTTCCAAGTCTCACTATTTCTTCGTAAATAGAATGCAGTGTCCTATCAAGTGTTTTGTACGAAACTAGTACTTTCTGAAGATACCTTTACTGGGTATATATCCATGAACTTTATGTTTAACGTCTAGAATCATTGACATTAGATGCTTTGGTCATCAGTGGCGAATCCAAAAAATATTCGTATCATATCGATTCACATTACACACCGATATATCCTTCCCTGTGCAGCTCCCACAGAGGAGATTTGTGCTCCAAATCACCATGTTCTCTCCCCCACTTTACTACAGCCAAGCTAAGGTTAAGAAATTTGTTGCTAGTCCAAGCAGTGTTGGTCCCTAACAGTGCAGGTGGAGATGCCCAAGCAAAATCTACTAGTTTGGCTCTCCTTCCTGGCATGTATGTTTGTATTCTCCACTCTCCATGGAAATATTCCATGGAATTGGAGAGTTCTTCCGCTTAGCTATTCCTTCTACTATAATGATTTGTATATCTGAGATAATACATTCAATGCCTGAGATTTTTATTTGTATATCTAAGATAATAAATTCAATACCTGAGACCTTTATTTGTATATCAGAGATAATAAATTTAATACCTGAGATCTTTATTTGTATATCTGAGATAATAAATTTAATACATGAGACCTTTATTTGTATAACAGAGATAATAAATATAATACATGAGATTTTTATTTGTATACCTGAGACCTTTATTTGTATAATTGAGATAGTAAATTCAATACCTGAGATCTTTAATTCTATAACTGAAATCATAACTTGTATATGAAGGATATACTTAAGATCTTTATTTGTATATCTAAGACAATAAATTCAATACCTGAGATATTTATTTATATAACTGAGGTAATAAATATAATATATGAGATCTTTATTTGTATACCTGAGACCTTAATTATATAACTGAGATTATTAATTCAATATCTAAGACCTTTAATTCTATAACTGAAATAATAAGTTGTATACGAAGGATCACCTTACCTAAATGAGCACGAGATGACTTTTTATAATTTACCAATGTCACACCACTTGGCTAATGTGACGCCCTTAGCCAATATTTTTCAAAGATAGATTATATTATAAGTTAGTGCAAAATAAGATTCGATCTAGACATGATAAACATACAAACATCATTATTGACACACTTTCAATTGTAAATTTCAGTAAAGTTTTCTCTGTAATTAGGACTATTTACATTTTTATTAATACACAAGGCAACTATTTTTAAATTACAATGTAATAATCACAACACAACCACAACATAAGGGACACTCATTCCCATCCACCTCCATTTTATTCACATCCATTTCTACATTAATACATCTAATTATCTCAAAATACTGTGAAAAGGAGTAAAACATATGTACAATTGCAAGATCATCACTATTGTAATGCAATTGAAGTATGTTATACACAAAACACATGACATAGTAGCCACACTCCGATTGACCTACTTGTTGAGGACACTGCATTCGAAAAGCAAAAAATACGTAACTTAAACATATATTTGGAGCGATTTAGGCATATATTAGGTTATACTTGCTCTATTCTGCCCAAATATTAGTTCCTTGACTACTATGTGCCCTATTTGAGCTACTTTGATTCAAAATGATTGATTTAGACCGATTTAGGCATATTTTAGGTCAAACTTGCTCATTTCTACCAAAATAAATTTTCTTAGCCAAAATGCTTCCTATTTGAGTTATGTAGACTCAAAGTAATGTGGTAGGATAGTTTTAGTCATATATTAGGTCATACTTGCTCTATTATATCCAAGTACTAGTTCCTTGACTACTATGCGCCCTATTTTAGCTTCTTTGACTCAAAACGATGTATTTGGACTGATTTAGGCATATTTTAGGTCAAACTTGCTCATTTCTATCCAAATAATATTTTCTTAGCCAAAATGCTTTCTATTTAAGTTATTTAGACTCAAAGTGATGTACTAGGATCAATTTAGGCATATGATAAGGTCATACTTGCTCTATTCTATCCAAATGCTAGCTATTTGACTTAGATGCTCCCTATTTGAGCTACTTTGACTCAAAATGATGTATTTGGACCGACTATGCTTATTTAAGGTTAAGCTTGCTCATTTCTTCCCAAATACTAATTTTTAGCCAAAATGCTTCCTATTTGAGTTATTTAGACTCAAACTGATGTACTAGGACCAATTTAGGCATATTATAAGGTCATACTTGCTCGACTCAACCCAAATACTAGTTCTTTGAGTTATTTTATGTCAAACCTGAATCCAATTCAACTTCACTCCTAATCGGTGCCCAAATATAACTTTATAACTCTTGAAAGCACTATAGTTCAAACAAATATAATGGAGTCAATATCATACTTCTATTAGAGCACTAAAAGTCAAAATAATCATATAACTTATACTTACGTATTTATTAGATCCTTAATAGATAAATTACGTTTTCTCTAGATAGGATAAAAGATGTATACCGTCCTTTTTTTTAAGGACATAACAAGTAGAATCCAATTACTCCTACAAAATAAATGTATACCATCTTTAATCTGGGCCCTAATCTACTGCACTCGGAGCCTACTCTTATAATCAACCTTGTAAAAAGCAATACTCTCTTCTTGCATTTGAATTCTCACTTTACAAGCTAGCTATGATTGAATTTAACTTGCATAACCATTAATTTTGATTTGGTTAATCTTCTCTTGGACGGGCTAAAGAGCTTGCCAAATTAAATACAGTTATAGATAGCCTCATGTTTCTTAGACTATTTTTTTATAAAAAGTTGGTGTAATAAAATAAATAAAGTCGAAAAAACATTATATACAATTATATGATAATAAGGTTTGTTCTTTTCATCTCATTATTTCTAATTAAATTGTTTTCACTATCAAAATTATTTTTTATAGAAACTGACTTTTTTACCCTTTATTTTAAAAATATTCAAAATATAACTTTCGGATTAAAATATTTCAAAAAATAACCTTAGAATCAGATTCAGTATGAAGTCGTTATGTATAAAAAATTAAAAGTCGTTGTCCAACTTTTTGTTCTTTTTTTTCGAATTGAAAATAAACTTTTTAAAAATATAAAATAAAAACTCAAAATCTAAAAGTCACGATCTCATAGAGCAACTTTCACTTTTTTTCTAATAAAAAATATTATTTTCAGTAAACTTTTTTTTGAAAGATTAAACATTGACTTTTAGATTTCGTTTTTTAAAAAAATATAAATTATTTTCAATTAAAAAAATAATAATAGAGAAAGTCGTTGTCTATAACAGTGACTTTCACATGAAAGTCGTTGTCTCATACAATAACTTTATACCAAGCGTATCACCTGTGTTATTTTTCGAAATACTTTAATCCGAAGGTTATATTTCAATTTTTTTATAAAAAAAGGTTAGAAAAAAGTCATAGAAACTTATTAAATTTTTTAAATATTTTTTTTTCAAAATTTTGGTAAAGTTGTTGATTAGAACTATGGACAAACTAACATGAGTAAAATTAATTTCTAAACATGATTTATTACTCCATTGATAAAAAAAAAAGTAGTTTTATTATTTTTTCTCTAATTTCTTCCTTATGAAACTTAAATATATTATAATCCTCAAACTAATGTCTCCTATACAAGAGCTATCAAAAACTAACAAAATCTTAGAAAGATCTGACAAACATCAAGTGGTTGGGTTGAGCAGATCTATCTATCTCCCACTGTTGCTCGGATGTAGTAAGTTTAAATAATTTAAGCTGATAAATACTCAACTCGAATTCAACATAAACACCAGATTTGACACCACATACTACTCTATCGAATAAGTCGAGAGTTGCGACGTTGTATTCAGACCAAAAACTGACATATAGGGGGAAAATAATTCATTATGTTTTATTCAGACAAATAAAATTAATTATCATTGCAATCTAAGATCACGAACCACTAAAATATAAATACTCCATACTCCCTCCGTTTTCCAAAAATTGCTCCATTTTTATTTATAGAGTCAAAGTTTAAAAATTTTGAATACAAATTCTCATCATGTTATAAGAAATAATATATTTAATTAGGATCTTGTTGGATGCGTCTCAATATAAATTTTTAAAATATCAAGTTTTTATAATTTTTTGCCTTACGGATTTGGAGATAAAAAGGTTTAAAGTCGTATCTTGGAGACTGTAAAAAGTCAAATTAGACAATCTTTAAGGGACATAAGGAGTATATACTATTATAATCCTTGTATGTAAATGATACATTGGCATCCATCAGCTATAATTCTATAAACTAGTTCTCAGACCAAAGTACCATAAAAAAACCTCATCCATCTCATTCCCTTAATATCCCCCCAATCTTCGATCCGATATGACGCATTACACCAAAATACACTCCACTATGCGCACATGACCGACCTTCACATCCTTCTAAATTTTCCCACCCATCCCCTTCTCTTCCGCCCTTCAATTCCCCTCATGTCACCTTTGCTTGGACTTATTTTCATGGGTATACTCACATTCTTTCCTCCTGAATCCACTCCTACACAAACCAAAAAACCCAAGTCATCTCAACAAGACCGTAAACACCACCACAAAGATGTCAATGAAAAAATCGAAGCTAAGCAAACGTCAAACCCGAACCCGAACCGGAAACCGAAACCAAGCCCAAAGTCGAAGCAATCTTCATCATGGGACCAGATCAAGAACCTTCTAACTTGCAAGCAAGTAGAGGGTGCTAGAGTACATGACCCCTCTAAGGTTGTGTCATCTTGTGGGTCTATGTGTAGTTTTCGCGACGTGGTGCATGGGACTACTAGGGTGGTTCACCGGTCCGATAATTCGTCCCCTGAGAGTAAATCATTAAGCCAAGAGGCTCGACTTCTGCACAGAGGTAAGGCCGGTGCAGGGTCCGTGTCGAGCAGGTCTTTGTCAGGTTCTGTCAGATCAGGAACGAGTGGTACTACTACCACACATTCCGTGTCGTCCTCTAGAGGGATGCCCTTAAGGAAGTTGTCTGGGTGCTATGAGTGCCACATGATTGTTGATCCTAGCAGGTTTCTTAGCTTAACTTATATTAGTGATTACTTATATAATTTATATTCAATCTCCTAATTGTTATTAATATAAATGTGATTTATAACAAGTTGTCGGATTTATTAATGGAATTATTAGGTACCCAATTTTACCAAGGGCAACTGTTTGTGCATGCCCACATTGTGGAGAAATTTTTCCGAAAACTGAAAGCTTGGAGCATCATCAAGCGGTTAAGCATGCAGGTAATTAACTTTTAGTTATTTTATATATATACTATTAAATTGGTAAGAGCAAAAATCTGTTCAGGAAAAATAAATTTACCGTACTAAAAATAACTGAGTAATTAAAATTTTTACTTTATGTATTAACATAAATTTCGGAGGCAGGTAGATATTTAAGGTAATTCGAGGAGTACGTCATATTGAAAATAAAATTTTATTTCATTTAAAAACGCCCATAAATTCTTAGAATTAAATTTTATTAAGTGCTTCGACATATTTTTGTTATTTACTTAGTCGTTGGCAAATAAGATTTAAATTTTGACTTAGGAAATGAATGTGATGTCATAGCTTTCTTATCCTAAAAAAAATAGTCGTTGGCACATAAGATTCAAAGGCATACCATAAGTCCATAAGTAACACTGAAAACTAAAACTATTTTTTTAAGGATAAGACAGCAGAAATGTACAGCAAGTGGAAAGCCGGTAGAAGTGAGTTAAATTTTTAGGTCTGTTAACTTGATTCATTGGGTGATTACCACTTACCAGCATATCCATTTGTGAACCACTGTTGTTAGCAGTACCTGTACTATTAAGAGTACTGAATTTTTACAGTAAAAAAACAGTCAAAAGTTATGTCTCTTAAACACACCTAGCTGTCTAGCTAGTTTATGACGTGGACCACTTATGCAAATATTTTTTTACTGTGCCTTTTTAGGTAGTTTTACCCCTTTTTTTTTTTGGGAAAAGATAGTTTTACGCTCGTTGATCTTGCATGTGTAACTAAAATATACTACCTCAATCTGCCAAAAAAAAAAACAAAAAATCTCTAATTTTTTTTATCCCATTTGACTTTTTTACAATCTTTAAATACAATTTAAAATGTTTATATCTCGAAATTTTTAAGACAAAAATTATGAAAACTTAATATTTTCTAAAAATTTACATTATTATACATCTAATAAGATCCTACTTAAATATATTATTTCTTGCAATGTAGTGATAATTTATGATCAAATTTTTTAAATTTTAATTCCATATATAGAAATGAAGCAAATATTAAAGAATTCAGATAGTAGCATATTTGCAAAAACTCTATAAACTAAAACCATCATATATACATTAGCAAAAAGTCTTTTAAGAAGTTGAAGATGACTTATATTTGGAAACATAAGTATTGGATTCAGGTCCTTTAAACCATTCTTCAAGCTCGAGTTTATACTAGTTTTGGTACTTTGATTATTTAAGTTTATTTTGCTACTTTTTAATAGACTCCAAATATGATGATTTTTAGGAAACAGTGAGTTTTTCATACAAACTTTACTAGATGGAGGGGGGATGGTTGACTATGATGACGACTAAACTTGTCTTGCCATGCTACGATACCGAACTTTTAGTAATTTGATTTTGTAGACCCCTTATAATTAGTTTCAGGCAAACATGTATGTAACGTACTAAATATATTGGAGTAAAATGGCCACCGACATCCAATAAAACAACGTAAACAGTGTTGGTTTTATTTATTTACTTTTATATCCAAAAGAGACTGAAAGTCAGTGTTGGTTTGTTTAAGTTGTTACCATATTTTTTGAACAATATTTTCTTGTTATAAATCATATACTTGGACGGTTTTCTTTTATTTGTTATATTTGTTTTTTTCATAATTTTTAAGACATATATAGATATAATATTTATAAATATATATAATAAAAAAGATATAAATTTTATTTATTAAAAAATTATACTATGAGAGAAATTTAACAAAATCACACATAAATATGTTTTAATTTATATATATCAATAAAAACTCATATTTATATTTCTCACTCCTTAAGTAAAATATTTTAAATAGGACAAATAAAAGAAAATAGTGATAGTATTTCACACTTATTTTTATATATTGTATCTTTAATACAATTTTAAAAATTGTATCACTCCCTAGCTAAATCCGATAAGATCGTCAAAGCCAACACAAAAGAATAATTGGCTATGTTGGATTTAGCTACTACTTAGTATAATCTCTGCTTTCTTTTTTCTTTTTTTAAAAAGAAGTTATTACTATTATTAGTTATGAAGAAAGTTAAAAATGGTGGACAGTGTCTGAGCTGGGCCCGGAGGATTCGGGTAGAAACATAGTGGAGATAATATTCAAGTCAAGTTGGCTAAAAAAGGACAATACAATATGCAAAATCGAACGGATACTAAAGGTTCACAACACACAAAAAACTATCCAACGGTTCGAAGATTGCAGAGATGTGGTGAAGTTAAGAGCGAATAACAACACAAAGAAGAACCCAAGATGCGCAGCTGATGGGAATGAGCTACTAAGATTCCACTGTACTACTCTCAATTGCTCTCTTGGCGCACGTGGCTCTTCTAACCTTTGTGGTTCTGTCCCTGGTTGTGGCGTTTGTACCATCATTAGGTAATGTCTCATTCCTTTGTCCTCAACATTACTCATTCCTCCCTCGTTTTATATTCGCTCTATTTCTATTCATAAAGTGATATTTTAAAAAGTTTGATGTTAAATTCTAATCATGTCATAAGAAGAAATATATACTCAAACGAGATATTATTGGATGCATTTTAATATAAATTTTTAGAATATCAAATTTTTTATAAGTCTAATTCAAGTACATTTTGTTTATTCTCTATTTTTGTGGTGTATACAAATTTTGTTTCATTTACCCAAAAACATAAAAATAAAAACTAAGGTTAATATCAGATGTACTACACACCACTAGAACAGACATGACTTATGTGAGCACTTCAGCACTCAGAAGTTTGATATGGCAGCATCTAGAACAACATTGTAACTGATATTGAAACGTTAGGTAAAACTTTTGCTAGTTAGATTGGTGCATACATTTTTGGTTTCATTTTTATGACTAAAACAACGATAATATTAGTGGTACAAAGTCCTATTGTATTACTTCCTAGTGGGTTTATAGAAGAACATGATATTTCATAAACAGATTGAGGATACATGCATTTGTTTTTATAAGATCCGAGTACTAGACGAGTACATTTACAAAGGACAATCAATATAATTTGTGCCGCTCAGTCGTAGCACTCAGCCCACATCCCATTTGCATGAATTGTGAACATCTCCACTTTCTATTTTTTGGCTGTTTCTTTGCAACCTTTTGCAACTCATTCCATGACAAATCATGCAAATTAAACTATTGTCCAGTCACAAAATTCTTACCTTGTTATGCATGCATGTTGCTAAATTATTATTGGTAGTACTAGCTTGTTTAAGTCGTGAGTGGACAACAGGCATGGCTTCCAAGAAAACAAGGGTGTGAGGACAACAGCGAGTAGCGGGAGGGCCCACGACTGCTTAGATAGTACGAATGGACGTAGATCGATGCTTGTATGCCGTGTGATTGCGGGGCGGGTGAAGCGCAGCGCTAATGATGCGCCGGCGGAGGAGGAGATGTTGTCCCTCGAGGGTCTATCGGGTAGCGCCTCATACGACTCGGTAGCCGGATCTGCCGGAATCTACTCTAATCTCGAAGATTTGACCGTTATCAACCCTAAGGCTATTCTTCCATGCTTTGTAGTCATATATAAAACCCTTACTATGACCTAACATTTCAAATTTGGATTGTCGTATTTTTTTTTTTTTTATAAATGTTGGCTAACTCACAAGAAAAAAAAAATCAAAGACTCTGGCCTCTGATAACTACGAACGCTTGTAATAATCATTAACTATTTTAGAAAATTCAATTTAAAAATTGCCATAACTTTAGTGTTAGTTAATTAAATTTAGAATATTTTGTTGTTTTGGTTGTTGTACATATATAAAGTTGTAAAATGTATTTGCATAAAATTTTAGCTTTCTTGTTTATCCATCTATTAGTAATCAAATTATTGGTTACTATGATTTTTATTTGGTTCAATTGATCTACTAAAGAGAAATTACAAAAGTAATATATTGGATATATGTTTTATATCATAAATTTTTCATTTTCTAATAATAAAACTTTATATTCTTTAAATGTAATTTTATTTTCAAATAGTACAATTTTAATTTTCAAAAATGAAACTGCAACGATAAAAATGTAGGTAAAACAATGGGTTCATGCAAATATGGTGAAACTAAATAAAACTTCATATTATATAAGTATATTTTTTTAGTTACAAATAGTAAAAATTTAATTTTAAAAAGTAAAACTTCAAAAAAAAAATAAAGGTAAAATAAGGAACACACGCTAGAAATGGTGGAATTATGTATAACTTTATTTTCTAATAGTATAATTTTATTTTTCAATAGTATAATTTTGTATTCTGAATACTCTACTCTGATTACTAACGTTTTTATGTTTAATGATGGAAGCTAAAATGCAAAGTCAAATATAGATGAAAATATAATGGAAACCAAAATGTGTAGAGTTGACAATGTGATGGAAGTAATGGAAACTAAAATGCAAAGTTTTATGCACTCTTGCAAAGGACGAGAATAAACATTTGAGCCTCGTCCTCAAAGAAGCCAGCAAAGTTCAAAACACTTTGTCAAAGGATAAGAATATTCTAATTGCCTAACTTATTTCCTTATTTTATTCTCTAACCTAACTTATTTGTGTTTTTATCCTTTCCTTATTTTATTCGCTAGAAATCTTGTGTTTTTATCCTTTTCTTATTTCACTTATTTTATTCTCTAACCTAACTTATTTAGACATGATTTTATTGTGAAAGATATCTCTTGATTTCAGAAGATTATTCACGCCATATATGCCGAAGATTCTTCAAGTTAATTTTAGTAGTTACCAAAATTCAAGCATCGTTGTTATGGAAAAAGAAATATGTTTAAAGCTTCAAGGTGCAGCAAATTAAGTAGAAAGATTCTTGCTGTAAAATATTCAAATGATATCAATCTTCAACAGCCACAAAATAAACGATTCTCTATAGCCATATTGGAGGAAATCTTGCTGAAAGTATTGAAGGAAAATCATATTTTCAGCAATTTATTTTGAGCCTTATTTCAATGGCTTTGAGATCAAATTCAAGCATATATTCCCAAGTTTTGAAGACAAAGAGCACGAGACAAAAAGTGAGATAAGAACAAAAGCTTTAATCAAGAATATCAGTCACAAGCTACAACAACAAATCTTCATTATTTTCTCTCTAGTTCCATAAATCTTATCTTTGTATTTAGATTGAGAGAAAATCAAGTATAAACTCTTGATTGTTTAAAAGAATATTTTGAGAGAGTGTTATACTAAGAGTATACCCATAATACTCAAACGTATAGAAAAAGAGGGAAAGCTTTTTACTACTAGGATTTGAGATGCTAAAATGTATTTGGGGTGCTATAGAGTAGAAGATGGGGATTAAGATCTTCTAGGGTGTTTTAGGTCTTTAAGAGAAATAATAAAAGAACGAGTTAAATCCTAAGGGTTAGACAACCCTAGGTGGAGACGTAGAAAAATTAGTTGCCGAACTTCGTATCAAATTACTGTGTTTTGTCTCATTTTATTTCTGTCTTTATTGCTTACGTTTCATGTTTGTTTCGTTCATTTGATCAAAGCAGCGAACAGTCAAAGCCAGAGCAAAATCCTTTGAAACCAATTTTAAGGCATCGACATCCAGATTCAAAGATAATTCTCAACGTTTATATTCTGCCTATGAATGTCAGTTTAAGACCTTGAGCTTCTGAATGCGAAAATCGGTCGTACTCTATTTACCCCCTTCTAGAGTATAATTGATCATATTTCATCTTTGTATTGATTCTTCATATTCTATAAGTATATTTTCACTTTTAAATATTAAATATTAATTTTTGAAAGTACAACTTAAAAAATTACCATTTTACCCACTAATATACACAATTTGCATATATTGATATCGTGATTTGCTCATCTACTAAATAAGTGTGTATGATTTTGTCGTATTCCTTGACTATCCAACGACTAATAAATAAATGAATTTTATGCATTCTTAGGTAACTTCGGTGTATTTTTTCATGTGTTTATTTGCGATTTAACGTTAAAGATCTAGTTCAATGAATTATATCTAATCTTGTTTGCTCAACTTGTCCATTTCTTCGAGAGCTATAATAATTATTTTATTGACGATGAAAGAATAGCCATGTGTACTAGAAACAAAGCTTACTCACTTTATTTTTCTTTTTTCAATCCCAAAAACATACAAAAATTAAATTAAGGAAACAAAAAAAATGCAAAAGAATTAGCAATGGCTGCACGAGAATGGGCAGTGACAACCTGATCCCTCCCACCTTTAGGAGAAAACAAGTCTGAAAACAAGGACCATGGTTTGTAATTCTCCTAATTTTTTACAATCATCATCACCAATCATGGAGCCCCTGTTCAGATGATCAAAACCAAGACAGTTGAATTCGTCAAAACTCATATTGAGGAGAAACCGTGAGTCACACACCATTCCAAGGCCTGAAGACACGCTACTCAGATTGTAAAGCCGAGGAAGCTAAATCAGAACCTAAACCCCTTGCTAAAGGTGGGCAAAGGTCGGGCTGACAAGCTAGTGGCTCGGGTGCAGCCTGCTGCCGGCTCGGGTTGACACAAGGCACGACTGGGCCGCGGAAAAGCTTTGGGATTTTTGGGCCTGAGCAAAGCACGAGTACGCTCGCATCCCGCAATTTAGGCCGAGTTTAGCCCGCCATCACCTAAGGTGGTTGTTCACGTGTACGTTGTGCATCACAAAGTTTGAAGCACTTAATAATACATATCAATATTGATTTTTTTGTAGTAAATCCGAGATATATCAATATTCATGATATATATATTTATATTGATACTTGTATATTAGATCCCAGACATATCTATATTGATAATGCATATCTATATTGATTTTTGTTTAATAGATCTGAGACAAACAAATAACGGAATAACTATACGTATTTGTTACTTGTATTTATTTTCAATCCATGCAACTTGATGATGATATTTGTATGGGTCATACTATTAAAGGCTCACGTAGCTCGTACAGGATCAAAGGCAAACCCAACAGAAGCAAGCCTTGCCAAATGGATTCCATGGACTTAAGCCTCTATAACTATGCCTTAGACGCCATAAGATTGGATCTAGTATACTAGTGTCTAATAAGCCTACTGAACCACCATCTATGGACCTATAAATACCAACTAATGGATTAAGGACATATCTATTGATTTCACTCATATCAAATACATAACATTGTCTCAAGCATTGATTAGAGTCTGTTAAAACACAAACTTTAAGGCAAGCTCAAGATCTTAAGATAAAGTGAACTTGGCAAAGGAGTTGCTAATAACAGCCTGAGAAATGCAAGAATTGAATCCAGTCACGTCGGCAGTTTCACAACTTAGGCAAGCAAACCACAAAAATTCAAATATTCGATATAATTCAAAATGGGAAGAATCCATGTGAAATAATAACGTACAAAAGAGAAAACATCCTCAACATTTTTGCGAGATATCCACTTCATCTGGATATGTTGAAACTTATTATCAGAGTAAGGAATCCAGCAAACCAAAATCTACTTATAGATTATTAAAGTAGGAAGAACAAACCCAAAAGTCTGTGAACAAAAGGCCAATCACTAAACACTTGAAAATTCGCATGAAAACCTATGCCTATAAGAGTATAGGAGAACAGTTTGCATAAAGAAGTCCCTTAAAGGGGGTTCTAAGTAGACTAAGCTCTCCAAATAGTCCAACACCCTCGTCGGTGTTCAACTCCTCATAGGTCATTAGGCTCCCAACAAAACCTCCTCTTTTTTAAGAGATTTTGAGAGAGCCTACATTTAGCTAGAGTCAAACTCCCCAATCATGTAAAGTATTATGGAAAGGGAGATCCTCAGGACCATGTGGCAACTTTTGAACGCCAATTCTTCTTAGGGCAATACATGGATGCTACTTGGTGTAAGTATTTCCAACTTTCACCTGACTAGGGCATCCTAAAACTGGTTTCAACACTTGCCACAAAGCTATCTTCGATTTCAACTTCATATAACATCCAACTTCATAGCTGTATATTGGATTATATCTTTCTTAATTACCTCGCAATCCTAGTCAGGTTGAGTATGGTTGTCTTAATCTACTAGATGTACTACCAAAAGTTTTATGTGATATGACACACTGTGGTTTGGCGCCAGCGGCAGTTTTAGTATGGATTCAGCTAAACCCATACTAAAAACCTTATATAGCTTTTGCAACATTTTCAAAGATATAAACAATTTCTAGCTCATTGGTAAAGTATACCCATTGCCACATTGACTACCCGGGTTCGAATCCTCTCCTTTACTTTTTTTCCCTCTTTCAATCTTTCTCATTTCTCAATTAAAACCCTCAACTCTCGTCCTCTCCATTCTTAATAGTGCTGGCTCTGCCTCTTGCATGCCTTTCTCTCAACTACTGACTCTTACAACCATAACCCTAACCCCACGCCCCCCCTGCGGCTCTTCCTCCTGCCCGCAACTAGTTGTCGCTCCGGTGCTCTCCCCCCACCCAGTCCTTCACAGCGTCACTGACCTTCCTCCTTCCTTTCCCCCAAGTTGAGGAATTAAGGATAGAGGATGACGTTTCCCAAAAGTAACTTTCACTTCCCATTAGGTAAATCATTCTTGTCATTTATTTAATTTTATGATAGACTGTGTTTCAATTCATCTATTTTATGATTTTTGTCGATTTTGTGTGTAATTTAGCATTTAAAGATGCCTTTTTATTGTCTTTTTCAATTTTGCATATTCGTGGGTTTTGGTTGGGTTTTGCTTATTTATGTTTGTAAATCAAAATAAAGCTTCTAGTCTTAATACTCATCTCAATCCCATCTTCTCTCAGCCATTTAATGGAGTTCTATTCTAGCAATTAACATCATTTGTTGGGGACATCTCGAAATAATATTGGGGTTGTTTTGTGCATGATCTTGTCCTATACTTTGAGATTAGATTGCTTTTTGAGAAGAGAAATGCTACCTGCTAAATGTTGCTTCATGCCTTCAGTTGGTGTATAATGTAAAGGTTTTAAACTTTGGTGTTTATTTTGGTGTCTAAAGACTTCCAATAATGTGTGAGATCTTTAATGTTGGTTTTTATCATTACTAGATCATCAGCCTCATTCTTGATAAGATCAATTATTTCTTGGAGAGTTTTAGCATTATTGGGTGAGTTACTTTACTTTCATATTTTCCATTTTTGTAATTTAAAATTTAAGACTATTTTATATATTGCTCTATTAAATAGATTATGAACCCATAATATAGAATTTCTGGTACCGCCACTATTTGGCGATGGGACCGATGAATGATCACAAGTATGAAACTATATTTTGATAAAACCCGAAAGCGGAATATCGGATACTAAAATATGTATTGCTTGTCACAACATACAAATGTGGGTGCTCCAACCACAAAAAATTGATGCTGGTCTAGGACACGACATTATGCCTATTAACCTAAATCACCACATTTGAGCTTTTTCTTGCCCCGCCCAAGGGCCTAGACTGGCTTTCCTATGGACAAAGTAGGTTAAGTTTTTACACAACGTATTATATACACACGTAATATAATAAATTTAAAATAATAAAAGTTATTCCCTTAAAGTTGATAAATATTGACATATGTTGTGTTGAATGGTTACTTTTATTATATTAAGGGATTACTTTTAATGGAGACACAATAAATTTAATGTATTCCGTGTGTATACAATACTTTTTGAAATTTTTATTAGTAGTCCATGGATCATTTTGCCGTCACCTACATTGTTTTCCACCGTTTACCTTTGTAATTATAAGTTCATAAGTTAAATATAATATAACTATACCCATCACAAAACAACTCGAATCTTTTGAACATGGATTTGGATGTAATTTTGTTATTTATAATCATAACATTTTTTAATCGGTACATGTTCGGTCAAAATTGTGCCACTTGTATTTGATTCGTAATAAAAATTGGACTTAATTAAGTTGAACAATTTAGTTTTATTAATAATATTGAAATAATCATTTTCACGGGTCTACTAACCCTCCAACTTGCTATGTCATTTTATAAATGTAAAATGTTTCAAGTATCTAATTTGAAAGGATAGCATTTGAGTTTTAATTTTTGATGTGAGCTTTCTCTTTTTACTTTTCTGACGGATATAAGAACACTAATTTGTGGATTAAACCAACGAAGCTAATATTGTGACAAGCGGTTTCACGTGGGATTGATCTCCAATTCAACTCCTCCCAATAAAAAAAGGACTTGTTTGACTTTGAGGAGACAAACCTCTAAAAGACTAGGCAGGTCTGTGAATCAGAAAATTATATATGGAGCTTTCCTTATTCATACATTATAAATTATATTAATATTTTAAATTTCATATATAGGTATTATTGTATTAAATATAATTATTATTATATCAGATACATATATTGTTATATCAAATGTAGGAATACAAAAAATAGAAAAATATAGAAAAACTCATATCAGGTATATATATTATGATCTTATATATAGAAATAAAATTACGAAAATGCCTCCTAATATATTTATATTAGGTATAAATTAAGAATTTCAAATACTTAAACACATGTAAAAATCTTAATTTAGTTTTAATAATATTAAGCTCATTTGATATGATGTTAGGCAGTTAAGTGTGCTTTCTAAGGTGTGCATAATAGAAAATGTGTTTATTCATGCAAAGATGGGCAAAGTTTATTCATGGAAAGTTAAAACACATACAATGATACAAATAAGGATTTAGACTAAATGCTATTTGATACTCTTTTCGTCCCTTAATTTTGCCCTATTTCTATCTATAGAGTCATAGTTTAAAAAGTTTGACCATAAATTCTCATCATGTTATAAGAAAAAATATATTCAAGTGGAATCTTGTTAGTCGCATCTCAATTTAAATTTTTAGAATATCAAGTTTTTATAATTTTTTGCTTTACGATTTTTGAGATAAAAACGTTTAAAGTTGTATCTTAAAAACCGCGAAAAGTCAAATGAGACAAATAATTAGAAATAGAGGGAGTATCTACTTTAGCAAAAGTAGTCTGTGAAAACTTTGAGTTGTTACAAACAACTAACCGGACCGAACATATGAACAAACCGGCAAAACAGGGCTAGAGTTAAACACATACAAATCAGGATTTGGATTTTATGATGTGAGAATGATGATGATTGAGCTTCACATGCAACAGGGCTAACTGATAGATACTTGGATAGGCACATGAAAAAACTTGTTGGCTTCTCTTTGTTTGAACATGAACGTGAACTCTGCTTCAATAATTTACTAACCCTTGGGGCAAACTTACTGGAATGCAAGCAGCAAATCAAATGTATACTCTGTAACTTATACTTGAATTGATTAGTACTCCATACGATGATAAAATCACCCACTGATATTCTACATGCATTAGTTAGAAGAAAAAAACTTTGTTATCTACCTGGTAAATTACCCGACTATTATAGAGGACGAATGTAGTAGAATCCAACTCAATAATTTTAAATTTTTCAAAATTTTTATTAGAGGTCAATATCTAACCTAATAGGTGTATATAATGTTAATGGACAAATTAACGGTAAAGATTTTGTTATGACTACTTTGTTGATGGGTAATTAGCATTTATAATCTTTGTCACATCATCAAATAGGCAAAATAACTTTCTATAATCCTTGATTGTACCCATACATGAATCATAATGAACAAATGACAGTGATTGTATGATAGTTAATATATAAGGTGATAATATTATAATAGAAGAGCTTTTCTTAAAGGTTTTGAAAGTAGATGATATATCTAGATTTGTACTTTTTAATTATTATTTGATGTATAAAAGTCTCTTGATTCAAATTGATGATGTGAGGGAGTCAAGGTTATGATAATGGTTCAAAAATAAAAGGTATATAACTCGTTCTATTCATAAAGTTACTTCTTTTTTGACATTATGCAATGCATTTATGTATTATTTGCAAGTTCAACTAAGAGATGAAATATCTTATTTGACAATGTTAAGGGATTAACCTTTGAAATCTTTATGTAATACCTAATGGGAGCAATGAAATGAAAAGTGTTAAAGCCATTAGATTTTAAGCTCTCCAAATAAAGTTAGCTTTGCTTAAAGTATACAATCTTAGTGGTGATGATGCTAAGATAAAAATTAAAGCTAAAAAATTGTGTTATTCTATTGAGTGTTTTGAATTTTTACTTATCTTGGTGATTTGATATGAGATTTTATTTTCCATTAATTAAGTTAGTGATAATTTGCATTAAATTAGTATACATTGGAACAATAATGAAGGAAGTCGAAGGCGTAATATGTTCCACTATGAATTTTGCTAAAAGCCTTGTAATTGATACAAATATAGAGCCTACACAAAGAGTCGTGTCAGTAGAAAAAAAATAATTTGATGAAGATAGTACTATAGAAGAATTGGTACATACATACGAGGAGTCTTTTAGAATTCATTATTTTCTAGAGGATGTAAATCTACCTATAATTTCTTTGTAAAATAGATTTATGGAGATAAATAATTTAAAGTATTTTTGGTTTTTTATTTGATTCAAAAAAGGTTAAAAACTTTGGATACTCATAATTTGAGTAAATCTTACTCAAGCTTTAAGGCTATGTAATCTTATAAAAGTTTGCTTAATATTGATGCAGATGTTCTTTTTTTAGGTTCAAAAGTTCTACAAATGACTTTTACAAATGATTTAATGTCCCATTTAAAATTTAAGAGTTTGTAAAAGTAACGTATTCTTTTCCAAATGTAATAGTTCCTTATTGTCTCCTTCTGACAATACTTGTGACAATTGCATTTACTAAGGAAGCTTTTCAAAGTTAAAACTATTGAAAAATTAATTGAGGTCATCCATGTCACAAAAAAGACTAAATTGTTTATCTATTTTATTTATTGATAAAGATATATTAGAGCATATTGATATAGACACTATTATTGGTGATTTTGCATTTAGAAATGCTCTAAGATAATATTCTATATAATAATTTGATTTCTATTTTTAATTTCTATGTTTTTTCTATTATCAAATTTTACGTTTAAAAATATTATGGTGAATTATTTAATGGGGAAACCCTTAATTTTTATAACTTAACTTGTTAATTAAGGCCTCAATTATATTTTTGCCCTAGGCCTATGAAATTTTAAGTTTGTACACATATATATTTATATAGGGGGGGGGGGGGGGGGATCCAATAAAAGATGCTTAAAAGGGTCACTATAACAATAAAAAGAGTAGTTATAAGTGAAAAAAATTTATTTGGTCACTATGAGTTAAAAAAAAAGTCACTAAGTGTATGTAAAATATCATCCGTATTTAACTTATATATATATATATATATATAAAAGATGCTTAAAAGGGTCACTATAACAATAAAAAGAGTAGCTATAAGTGAAAAAAATTTATTTGGTCACTATGAGTTAAAAAAAAAGTCACTAAGTGTATGTAAAATATCATCCGTATTTAACTTTTATATATATATATATATATATATATATATATATATATATATATATATATATATATATATATATATATATATATATATATATATATATATATATATATATATATCGATTTTAGTCCTTCAACGGTTAAGATCTAATACATAAAATTTTATATAAGAAATGGTCACTATAACAATGAAGGATGTCACTTATATATGAAAATAATAATTGTGTCACGATATGTTAAAAAAAACTTACTATTTATATTTAAAATATTATGCGTTAAATATAAAAGATAAAAAGTTAAAATTACTTCTCATTCTTTCACATTTAACTTTTCAAAAGATCACTAAATATTGAATTGGAAGAAACTCTCTTTAACTTGAACCATGGCTGACAAATAATACAAGTAATAAACATAGATCTTGTGACATGAAAGTATCACGCATTAACAGACTTGTCAGGTAGTTAAATAAACAATTTGGGATATTATTATATGTAAAACACTGCTTCTCCTCTGCATCCGTGCTTCTCCTAGAATTGCTCAAAATTTTGAAATTTAATGGTGTGAAACAAACAATTCTTACCCTTATTAATGCATGCGTAGGTCACTTTGGATAGTTCAGTTGAATGCTGGATAGAATCAACCAAAATCAAGGAGCAATCTGCAAAATCTGATCAAATCAACCAAAATTCGGGAAAGATTTCAGTTAGTCAAAGACGTGCTGTATTGTACCAATTAAGGAGATAATTAGCCTAAAACAATGTAAATTAGGAAACTCTTGTAATACAAAACTAGAGAATGTATTCTTCAATAATATACAGAAAGTCAATTAAACCCAAACTCAAAACTTTAAATTCTACATGGTATCAGAATAGAAATGATCTTGTATCGTTATTTACCCTAAAATATTACCTGGAAAATGGAAAAAGATGATGGTTAGTCATCAACAACCACCAAACCGAGTGTTCATTCACTGTGGAACAGCTGTGGCAATTTCTACATAAATTAAATCCCAACAAGTCATCAACAGAGAATGTCAACAATCAATCCGCCAACTTACTAGAAAAACTCAGTCATGACAACTTCACGAAGTGGTCAAAATATTTCATCACATGAATCTTAGAGAATATTAAGCCATCTTTGGTTAATCAATTCCTTGATTATCCAACTGCAAAAGAGTTACGGATAGGGCTAGAAGCACTGTACAGTAGTGGGCATGATGGATTGCAAATATACAACCGCATGACATGTAAGGGATTGAGAACATTGAAGTGTGTTACAAGAAACTCGTGGCTCTCTAGAAGGAAATTGACCAGAGAGTCCCAATCCCATGACATGTCCAGAAGATAAAAATATATATAGTCAATTGAATCAAAGAATCAGGCTTTACCAGTTCTTGGCGGGTCTAAATGAAACATTTGATAAAGACCGAAGGGATTTAGTAAATCGAGAGACCTTACCATCACCGGATAAAGCATATGCCACAATTTGAAGAGAGGTTAATTGCTAGGAAATCATGTCCGTGGAAGCACCACGAAGTACAAATCCCGGAGGACTTGGAAGTGGGCTCGCCATGACAATGTTTCGATCAGGTAAGAGTACATCATACGGGAAGGAGGAGGATCGAACTCACCTGAAGTGTATTCACTGTTGCGGGACCAAGCACACTAAAGAAGGATACTTTAAGATAATTGGCTATCCCGAATGAAGGGGAAAAGGAAGGAAGAAGGACATACCACAAAGTAGCGGAGCAAACGCAGCATAGAGGAACGAAGAATATGAAGGACAAAAGCAAGAAGAGGAAGAGAAGAAGGGGACGATGGCTGCAAGTAATCCAATAAAGAAAGGTATGAATCTAGGGTTTAAAACCCTAGAAACTAACTTAATAGATTCATGTCATTTAGTGCAGTACGTGGACCCAAGAATCAACCCATGCCCAACACTTCAGTACATGAGCGCATCTGTAGTATGTATGCTGGCCCAATTCAACTAAGGAATAAATTCAAGGCCTTGACAATTTTAAACCCGCAAGAAAGCTCGGCTTTCATGAACAAGACCCGAGATAAAGAAGATAAATGGATTTTGAATGTGGATCAACCGACACCATGATTAACAGAAAAGATTTACAGCAGATTGATAAATCAGAAATAAAACATATCCAAACTGCTAATGGAGATTTATCAAGAGTTGAGGGAACTAGAAGTGTCCGAATTACATCTGATATAACCTTGAAAAATTGTCTTTATGTTCCAACTCTATCACATAAGTTACTTTTAATAGCCAAATGACAGAAGAATTAAACTCCACTCCTCAATTTTGTCTTATATAGGATATTTGGACAGAGAGGATAATTGGGTGTGGTACTAAGCAAAATGGACTCTATTATGTTGATGAAGTGACTCAACACGGCAAAGCAGCACTAGCTCATGGAACGGTGGATCGACAACTATGGTTGTGGCATCAACGTTTAGGATATCCCTCTCAAGGGTACTTACAATATTTATTTCCATCTTTCTCAAAGTTTAATAAAGACTTTAGCTGTGAAACATTTATTAAAGCAAAAAGTCATAGGTAAACTTTTTGCCCTAATAATACTAAGTCTGAAATATCTTTTCAATTAGTTCATTCTGATGTGTGGGTCCCAGTCCCTGAAATTCGGAAAAATGGATTGGTATATTATGTTATATTTATCGATTACTACACTAGGGTGACTTGGGTACATTTATTAAAAAGGAAATCTAAAGTGTTTGAGAAATTCTTGATCTTTATACCTTTATCCAAACAAAATACAAAAAATATATACGGGTTCTTAGAACTAATAATGGAGGAGACAATATCAATACTGAAATGAGAGAGTTTTGTGAAAAAAGGGGATAGTCCATCAAACTACTTGTCCTTACACACCACAACAAAATGGAGTGGCCGAAAGGAAAAACAGAACCCTTCTTGAGATTACTCAGACCCTAATGATTAAATCATAGGTTCCAAAGATATTCGAGCCTGAAGTTGTTGACACTGCCACAAACCTCACCAACAGACTACTCTACAAAATCCTATACTACAAAACTCCTATTGACCAATTAATTCATTACCTTCCCGTAATCACTTCTCTTGCCCTCCCAACCCGGATATTTGGTTGCACCGTGTTTTTCTATATTCCTAAAATAAACCAAACTAAACTAGACCTAGTGCCATAAGATGTGTGTTTTTGGGACATGGACCAAATCAAAAGGAGTGCAGGTGCTTTAATCCAGTATCTGGACATATGTACGTCACGATGGACTGTGACTTCTTAGAAACTGAATATTTTTATCAAAACCCAAACGATCTTAGCAGTCAGAGGGAGAAAACAAAGAACTTACTAAGCTGGTTGATCAGCCCTAGTGCCTTAGTCATGTTCCTACAGAGCAAGTAGGCAATGCCACCGAGTCTACTTCATACCACAAGAGCTCACCAACTCATCTCCACAACTATTATCCTCTCATTCCAAAGATCCTGAGGTAAGTACTTCTCCGACATCTAGCAATATTGAGTTAACTAACACCATGTTGGAAAATGAAGTAAAGCCCTCACAGGAGACTCAAGAGACTCTAGAACCATACAAACTTCCACCTAGAAGCACTAATCCCTCTAAAAAGATGTGAACTGAATATACATTAAGAAACTCAAACTACCCAGTGACAAATGTGGCAAGAAGGAATCCATCTCAAGAAGCTCAAGCCTCCAACACCACATTATACTCAGCTAACATACCCAGAACAGCGGAAGAAGCTAAAAAATGTGAAAAATGGAGGATATCTATGAAGAATGAGATGGATGCCTTGATGAAGAACAAGACTTAGGAAAAGTGTGTACTGGGTGAAATAAAAAAGCTGGCAGGATGCAAGTGGATATTTACAATCAAATATAAGGCTGATGGATCCATTAAGAGGTACAAAGCCAGACTTGTGGCAAAAGGCTTTACTCACACTTATGGCATAGACTACTCAAAAACTTTATCTCCAGTAGCTAAGATAGACACATTTCGGGCCCTATTTTCTATAGCAGCAAATCAAGATTGGCCTATACAATAATTTGATGTAAAAAAAATGTCTTCTTACATGGAGATCTTTAGGAAGAATATTATATGGAGGCACCGCCTAGTTTTACTAAGGGGTTCCAGAAAGGAGAAGGATGTAAGCTATTAAAAGCATTGTATGGCTTGAAGTAGTTACCTAGAGCTTGGTTTAGGAGATAAACCACTGCCATGAAAAGTATGGGTATGTCTAGAGCAACTCAAACCACACCTTATTTCTAAATAAGAAAGGAAAATTGGTAACTTGTTTAATCATCTATGTTGAATAAGTAAGGAAAATTGGTAACTTGTTTAATCATCTATGTTGATGACATGATCATCACTGGTAGTGATAAAGAAGAAATCGCAAGCCTAAAAGAAAAACTTTTTCAAGAGTTCGAGATGAAGGACGTAGGAAGATTTAAATACTTCATAGGAATCAAAGTGTTAAGATCACATAAAGGGATTTTTATCTTACATAAGAAGTATATTCTAGATCTTCTTGCTGAAAGTGAAATGATAGATTGTAAACCCACTGAGACTCCTATGATGGCTAACCATGGTCTTCAGATGAAAGAAGCATCCAGATCAACTAATCAAGGCCGATACCAAAGATTAGTTGCATATGCCGTTTGAATTGTCAGTCGATTTATGCACAGACCTCAGGAAGAACATATGGAAGCAACTCTCATGATTATGATTATGACATATGGAAGCAACTCTCATGACCTAACCCGAACCCGAGCATGCAAATAACTTAACCTGACCCGACCCGATAGGTCAAATTGACCTTATTTAACCCCGAACCGATAAGCATCAACCCGTGATGGGTCAATCCAAAACTGTCTCGTGGACTCGAATTGACATCCCTAATTTTAATATCGTGAATATATAAAAATAAAATTATTTTTATTGTTAATATCAATATTATAGTTGTTCATGTTTGAACCACATAATAAGTTAGGAACTGAATCTCATTCCTGTGTTAAACTAAATAACTGGAAAGGGTTTGAAACTCATTCCTATAATTAACCAAACAACTCTCTGAAACTGATTCCATTCCTCCCATATATCATTCTTGGTTCTATTCCTTTCCATTCTTGCAATCCAAATAGGGTCTTAGTTATCTTATAGTCTTTACTCTTATTACTAAGTGTTTAAGACTTAATATTTGAGGGTGTTACTTAGTGTTTTATAACTCAAAGAACCCTAAACAGCAAGAATTATTTTCAAGGTTGAGTAGGTTAACTTGTTTTGACGTTTTAAAGCTTAATCCATCGTTTTGATTGAACTCTTGAAAAATGATCCTAAAACACGTACATGTCAAATTATCATTATATTGTAGGCTTTAAGAAGTGTTTATTTTTGTCCCAAACATAAAAACCAAAAAAAAAAAGAAAAAAAAGAGTGAAAAATTGTCCAATTCCCAAATGTTGATGGCAATCATAAATCAACTTCGTGAGGTGCATGGAGAAATATGGAAAACATGAATCCAGGTTAGATGTAATATCTCACATAACCAAAACTACTCAAAGAATGCTTAAAGAGCTTGAACAAATATATATCTCTTTCACAAACAACAACAACTACTACAACAATCCATCTTTTTGTTACTTCAATGATTAGGGCAGGAATTTCAAATTTGTGCTGTCGGAGAAGGATGGAACTAGTGGTAAAAGAATTTCTTAGATTGGATTTGAAGATTGAAAAACCTTTTCTATTATAAGGGATATGATATTGAAAAAATACAAAATGGCTACCTTAAGATTGAAAAAACTTACCACACTTTGGAAGGATAATCTAAATGCTAAGAGAAGAAAGGAAGGAAAGAAGAAGATAAATTCTTGAGAAAATCTTAAGAAGAAGATGGAGAACCTTAAGAAGAAGATGGAGAAAAAAACTACATGAATATGAGCAAGATTAATATGTCCTTTGCTAACGATCCTTTGCTAACTATCTAAAACCAAATCCCACTCAAGAAACCAACTAAACCCCACGCCAAAGGAAATAACCAAGGTAAAAGTAAGTTCTAACCCTAGTAGACCTTTAAGAAGGTATTTTCAATGCCAAGGGCTAGGTCACATTACATCAAAATGCCCCAATAATAAGATAGTTACTGTGGTTGATTTTGAGGTATTTGAAAACACTAGATATGCATTAGAGGTATTAAAAGAGGAGGAGCTTTTCCTAGAGGAAGATGGAATAGAATTTGGTCCAGATAAAGGGAAATGTTTGATAATAAGAAGGCTTTGAATGAACAAGCTATGTAAGAGGAGGAATTACAATGGGTGGCTCTTTTCCATACAAGATGCACTATCCAAGGCAAGATGTGTACTTTAATTATTTATGGAGGGAGTTTTACTATTGTGGATGCCCAATTACTCGTTGATAAGCTTGTACTATCATGGTTTCCCAATTGCCTTGTATGATTCAATGGTTGAATCAAGGAAAGGGGATATATGTCTCTCAAAGGGTATTGTTTAACTTCAAGATAGGCAAGGTTTATGAGGATGCCATTTGGTGTGATGAAGTCCCTATGGATACGAATCATGTGTTATTAGGAATACCATGGTTGTATGATAGGAGAGTAATTCATGGTGAGTACAAGAATGCATATGCTTTTACTTACAACAAATAGAAAATTATGCTCACCCATATCACCCCTTCCAAGCCTAAGCCTAAAGCACATTACCTTGATCTTAGCTGAATTACAAGAATCCCTTGCAAAGGAGGAGTTGGTATTAAAGAAATTAGAGGAAGAGGGGATCAAAATAGAAGCACAGGTTACATTCGTTCGAATGGAAGATGTTAAATCTTACCCAAATGTTTTTTCCTTCAATAAACAGCCACATAAAGCCTATTTGAAGATTTTTTACATGCTTTTTGAGCCCCATCTAGATTGGTTAGAATTAATATTTGGGTTTGATAAAATCGATGATGAAACTTCCCCTACTTATTTGAAGCATTATGGGAGTCATGTCAAAGATTTTAAGGTTTCACGTGATTATGTTCAATTCATAGAACATTTTCAGGATCTTAACACTATATTGGTTCACTCTTGTGAATGCATGGGTGTAAGGCCTTTTTGTTTGCTAAGGCTCGGGAAGCCAATGGGTGGGGGTGATTCAATGAGTGATCACCGCTAGAGAGCCCAATTTTTTATAACCCAACCTTTCTTTTTCAGTGAAGAAAAGAAAGAGCTCCCCACCCCACTAGTGCCCTACTTAATTTGCACATCATTAAAGATTGGCTATGCAACTTTGTAAATTGTTACGGTCAAGGAGTCGCTACCAAATACTTAAGGGCAATTTGAACACCCAATTTTAAATCCCAAAATGACTCACATGAGTGATCTACAAACCATGAGAAGGTTCAAAAATGAGAAATCTATTTCAACTCAAGTATGATGTGCTAAACAATTTACTTAAGATGAAGAAATAGTTAGGTTTAGTTCATAGGCAAAGCATGCAAAATAAATAATAAAGCACACACTAATTTCAATGGTTGGCAAGTTAAGAATTATGCATACAAGTCTAACTTAGGTGATAACTTTATTTAATGTCCATAAGTTTAAGGGTCCCTATGGCCAATTTGTCCAAGAATTATCTTATTAGGCTTGATTTTCATTACAATCGTTGCATAAATAAAAGTGATCATATAATCATTACAACATCATAATAACAAAGAAAAAGAGACAAGAGACAAGGTTAGTATGATGCAAAATATGGATTATGCAAGATATGTTGAAGGATTTACTTAATAAAATGAAGAGTGTAGTCTAAAGAGACACTTCCTCATGATGAAATTCAACTTAGAATAGAATCTAGTTCATGAAAAATTATATGATGTAGTCTTAGAACATCATTGACATAAGAATGTAAAAATAAAAATAAAATATGTGTTATGATGCTTGAACATAAAATGAGCCTTTAAATAACTCATAAATATACATTCAAGTATAATGTATACTTAGGATTTTCTCATAAAAATGGGACATATATTGAGTCTAGAGAGATTGGAGATGTCCAAATCTCTTCATCATAGACTTAATAAAAAGAAGCAAAAGTGACATGAAATAAATTACAATAGGTAAAATACAAGGGAGAGAGGTTGATAAAGTTGTTGAGAGGAGACCAATCTATAGAAATGGTTCCTTGATTGAAGTGCTCAAAATTAAGGTTTTGAGGCTTGGCCTAGTAAAGTAAGATGTTACTCCTAACTCTTCACATCATAGGCAAAAGAGACATAAATATAAAAGTGTAGTTGGTCAGAAGAGATCATCAAGAGTGATGAATCTTTGGTTGATCAAGGCTCTCTAAGTACTACATAAGAGTTGGAATAATAGTTCATGTAGAAGAGGTTTGCATCTTCCACAATCATTACAGAAAAAGAGTCTAATCTAGGACCTTGAATGGATGAAAACCAACAAGACCAAAGAAAAGAAAATGAATGGAGTAGAACTAGACTAGATACAAAATAAATGATTGAATTTAATAGGGGTTCTTGATGTTTACCATTAAGGAGAGTCCTTTTACTTGAGTCTTGATTGAGTATATGTTGAAGGGGTAAGGTTTCCTTATTTGATTAAGCCAAGATGTGCTTTGAATGATCCTTGGTAAATGTTGAAGGATGCTTGAGAGGCTTTGAGAGTGTTTGGGAGTTTATTTTGTTAGAGTAATGGTGTTTAAAAATGTGTGAAAAGAAGATCCTTTTCTCATAAAACTTGGGGGTATTTATAAGCACAAAAAGTCAATTTATTGAGCGTTGAATGCTAGCTTAAGGCGTCGACCACCAACTTAGGGCATCAAACACTCGGTTTAGGCGTTAGAAACTCAAAAAGGAATCTTTTGCTTGGTTGAAAAGAGGCTTGAAAGGAGATAATAGAACTATTGGACAATGCTTAAGGCACGGGCATCAAATGCATGAAGTAGGCGTCAAATGCTCGAAGTAGGTCAAGCTGGCAAGGAGTATGCAGCTAGACGTCGAAGGGTTAATGCCCAAAGGATTGGAATTAGATGCCTTGGCATTAGATGCCCAACATGAGCTTGATGCCACAAGCTGTTGTTTGATGCCACAAGCTTTGGGTGGTTTTAGTTCGAGGGTTCAACGCTAACTTCAAGCGTCGAGCATTAAGGCTCCGAAAAACTTGGTTTGTCTTAGATTTAGGGGGGTTTATTTAGGTATTTAATGTTTTGATTTTTGTGACTTGAGTTGTGTGTTTGGGCCAAGGTAGGTGTCTTGGGCTCGATTTGGTTTTGAGGTGATTTTGGGTTTTCATATATTCAATCTCAACCCAAGATAAGTCCGCCTACAAGGGTTGGTTTGTCATCGGACCATGCTAGGCAACGAGACATGATTTTATGTCTACTATGGGCCATGATACTTCTTATGTGCTTGGAATTATCTCACTACCACATTTTTAGCCTATAGATCCAACACTTGAAGCAATTCCACGTCATACCTTGAAAATTCAAAGCGCACTTCTAGCATTCTATCTACTCTTGTTATACCTTACTCGTGGGAAGAATAAGACTCATGGAAAAAGAGGAGTTCATCAGTTTGCTAATTAGTTCAAAGAATCTGGATGATACCATGGTTCATAGGCGATAAAATCAAGGATGCCTACATTTTCTTTCCTTAAAGATATAAGTTTGAGGGCAAACTTTTCTCAAGAGGGAGATGATATTAGCCAAGACACAGGCCTTGTGAATCCAAGCTCATTGATTTTTGACCTAGAGCTCATATATTTTCTTAATCAAGGGTTTTAGAGAAGTTTGTCAGCTCATAAAAGACTATCAAAGCATTGGAGCAAGAATGGAGCACATTAACCTAGGTTGTGTATAGGAATAGCAAAAGTGGCCATGCAAGAGCTAGGAATCACGTGTTCTATGTGTCTTAGAATGTTAGGAGTTTGAAATCAATAAAAAAATCTGATTCTAAATCTAAGGAGTTAGTTAGAAGATCGTTATGTTTTTATATTTGTTACCTTAATTTTTGCATGTTTAATTCCTTAAATATAGGGATTATTTAGCGTCTAAGAAAAAATGTGTGTTGCTATTTTTCTTTCTAAGGATAAGCGTACCTGCTAATGTGTAGTCTAATAGGAACTAAACACTTAGTTGGCATATGAGTAGGATTCTATATATTATTCATCCTATTATAAGCCCTATATAAAGGGGTTACTAATAACATTATAAAACATGTATAGGACCAGAAAATTCATTGGTTTTTCTGCTTTTCTTATTCTCTAGTATTAAGAGTTGAAAAAGTGTCCTTTGCTAGCTCATTGGTGGCTCTTTGTGTGGTGTCTAAAGAACCTTGACCTAGGCTAAGTTATGAAACTTTATCTTAGCTTAGTAGATGTTTCCCTAGGATTAAAGTTTACTTGATTAATCTATAAGGTGAGTTCCACTCCCTGCTCTATCTTGATTCAAATAATGATGGGATAACTTGCAATCTATACTCACGTTCCTTTGATCTATTGTTCTATAATCCTTGGTTGGGTTAGATTGATTTGCGTAGCATATCCTAATCCAAAATACTTGTATTCAATTCATGGTTTGCTTGGCTATTTGCAATGTGAATTGGTTATATATCATATATTAAGGTTATTGTAAGCACTTGATACATGATTCTTGAAGTTACCATTGCTTGGTGGTTTGTTAGTTGCTTAAAGTGGTTCGCTTTCAATTTCGCGTAAAACATCAGCAATGCTTAATTTTTTAAAGCTAGATCTATTGTTGGATTTGTTTCGTGAAATTGGGTAGTGTTATTTAGGTATTACTAGTAGAAAATCAATCAATTTCTTTAGTACAAATGCTGCGATTATTTGGAATTTGAAACACTTAAAGGATTGCATAATACCTAAAGATCAAATGTTATGGTATCATAAAAACCATAGCACTTGTAACTCACTATATACTTTTGTTCCAACGCTTCCAATACCATTCGAAACACGAAAAAAAAATAATTAGCAACACGCATCTCCCTTCAATCTCTAACCCTCAACTTCCCTAACCCTAAATCTCCATAACACTTAGTCCTCCCACTCCTAATCCCTCACATTTCCTTTCTATAACCCTAACTTTTATCTAAAGTGCACATAATTCATTCTCCCTAATACATTTCGAAGCTTACTCCTCTCTCCCACTCGTGTCTCCATGGATATGGTATAGTGGCGTGTTGGTCATTGCATTGACCTTCTTTCTCTCCCATTTTTATTTAAATAAGTCTACATGCTCCAAACTTTGAAATCTAAAGGTTTGCATATTCCCCAAACCCTAGTATACATTTTTTTGTTAATTTTTGTTTTTTTAATTTATTCTACTTAAATGTAAAGATGAAAAACCCCAATGCCCAGATTTGCATGTTATATGTTGTGTTCATGAAGAAATTAACCCTTGGAAATTAAATTTCATAGATTATGTTATTAGAGGTATTTTTTGGAAAAAATTAGACAAATCTCCCTTTAGAGAACTGCGGTGCGTAGATCTCGAAAAAATACTCAATTTCAAAATTAATTCACCCCATTCGGAGTCCCATAGACAATTTTATGACTTATCAAAGATATTTCACGCTATCTCTAAATCAAATGGACCGAGGGATTTATGGGGCAGCATAATTGTGTAGTACCTTCAAAAAAATGGGGTTTTAAAAAAATTACGTCTTTCGGACTCCCAAGATACGAGATATGCCTCTTCGAATTCACCAAAATCTCATAATGTACCCGAACTCTATAAAGAAATAATTTGTTGTCCATTTTGAGTATATTAGCTCGTAGATCACGATTTTGTGTGCCAAATCGAGTGGTCATTTTACTATATTTGATTTATATGCTTCATGTTAGATCATTTTTTAGTTTAAGTATATTTCTTAGTTGATCTGGTTTGTTATGAATTTGAGCATGAGAAGAAAAACAAAGAAATTTCTTAGTTGTGTAATATTTTATTTCAAACCAATATGTAATTAGCACATAAAATCATGTGTATTAAATGAGCAGTAAGTAGCAGCTCTTGGGTAATGACCCTAAAAAAATATCACAGATTTTTTTTGTATTCTGGAACCATCAAGTGCTGCAAACTGCAGCAGTTGATGGTTCCAGAGTAAAAAAGAAATATTTTTTCTAAAATACTACATAAGTGATGCGGTTCTCTAGAAAACTCCAGCACTTGCATATATCCCAAGTGCTTCGTCAGTAAGTACTTCTTCTCAATAACCTCAACATTTAAGCATAGAAAACGCGATATTTAAGTATTTTGTACTAGTGTATTGCTATATTTTGTTGCCTTAGTATTAATTCCATTGTTGCTCAAAACAATCAATTGAGGTGCGTTAAAAGGGGTTATGCTAGAGTTTTGCATATAAACTCGTTTTGGCTGGCTAATTTAATTTGATCCTTTAAACCCTACTTGTATAATTACTCATTAAGATCAATTATACAACAAAAGATTTCCTTAGATTGGTCCTTAATGAGATTAAAGTGTGTTTGAGAGGTGACTTATACAAAGTAATGATGCTTAAGGTTTATTAAAATTCAGACATTTTACGTATAAAAATTTTGGATACTTATAGGCAAAATAGACCGATTTCCAAGTGCCAAACGCTGACTTCATATAAGACAAGGGCATCAAGTAGAGCTGTCAAAATTAGACCCGACTCAATAAGTTACTCGAAACCAACCCTGATCCAACATGATTATGACCTAAAAAGCGAGACCCGAAAACCAACCTAAAGTCAACCCAAAACCGATTTGACTTGATATTCGAATACCCAAACCCGATCCGTGTCCGACCCGATAGGGAACCAACCCGTTATAAACTTGACCTGTTATAGACCAAACCCGAAACCAATTGAACTTGTCACATAGCCGATAGGACCAAATTTATGAAAACCTGTGACCCGAAGTAACTCGATAAGCGAACAATGTGAATATATGTGAATGTGACTTAATCTTGGTCGGCCTTTTTTTACACAATTTCTAATAACCTAGAAACCAAACATTTATCATTAATGACCCGATGCAAACCCAATAAAGCCCAAACCGGATTTCAACCAAAATTGAGGCGCCTCATTACCACAATTGTCTTGACCCGAAATCTACCGAACCCGAAGAAATCTACTATAATCCATTCAGGAATCGACTCGATTTTACCTGAACTAACCTTGACCCAAATCGAATATAACCTGACCCAATCTCGAGCAAGCAAATAACTGCTTTAACCCAATTCAATAATGACACCCAGCCCGATCCGACCTGACTGACCAAATTGACCAGTGGACCCAATTTGACACCCCTAGCGCCAAGCACCCTTGCTAGGGCATCTTTTGCTCAAATGCATATGGGGTCGCAAGGAACCAGGAGCATTTATGAGGGAGCACTAGAAGTTGGGGTGTTGGACATAGGTTTGGGGATCCACGTTGGAACTGGGCGTCTGTCGCTCAGTTTGTGCTCTAGACGCCCTGTTCTATGAGTCCAACACTAAATTTTTATGTTAGTGCTTCAAGCATTTTTGGTTTAGGATGGATTTTAAGTTTTCTTAGGGAGTAAGGGTGTGTTTTAGGTGATTTTTGAGTTTTAATTTGTTTGGCTAATGCGAGAATTTCGGGCTTGATTGTATTTGAGCCTTTTGAGATTTTAGGTACATAGTATAAACGGTTCTGCTGCGTCGTGTGTATAATACGCAGCTAAAGCTACAATAAAATAAGGCTAAAGGTGACTATGAAAAAGCAAGTTTTGACAATTTTTTTTGTTTTTAACAGTATGTAAAATTGTAAATGTTACATCGTCCTAGCCGCAATGCAGATTAACTTTATTAACCATTTCTTATATACTTTGTTACACTATCTCTGCTTCTCAGGCATCAACCACACTGTAAAGCACTAAAATGTTAATTCAAAAAAAAAAAAGTAGAAATTAAACTAGCCAAAAGATGGAGCAAGCTAAGAGAAATTAGCAAGAGTATAAAGAGGAGTGCTTATTCCATGACAGATAGTAAGATGATGCAGATTTAATTTCATGGAGTTTTGGCAGAGGAAAATTCAGAGGTCTTCTTCTTCCTCGAAAACAATCCACCAATGAAAGGTATCAACGGCTGCTTCTTCTTCTTCTTTAGCGAAGGATGTCTCTCCAAAAAGGGCCCACTCTTTTCAGGCACTGCAACTTCAGAGAAAGTGGCATTTCCAAAGGTGACATATCTCCTATTGGAGTACTCAACTGTCCCATGGCTAACCTTTTCACTCTCTCTAACTAGACGTTGTAGGCTTGTTGCTGGTTTTGGTGGATCTTCCACAAATTTAAGATCTTCAATCTCATACTCCATCATCTGCTTCTCGGATTCCCTCTCCAGTTTGAGTTCTTGGAGTTCCCTCTTTGTCTTCTCGAGCTCCTCCTCCAGTGAAGATAGGCAGGTGGCCATCACCATAGTCTCTTCTTTTGCTTTAATAAGGCTTTGCTTTGTTTCTTCGAGCTCCTCTGTCATGTTTCCTAGCTTTGAGCTCCCTTGCTCAGTTTTTGAACTTTTGTCCTCCATCTGCATGCATATATTTGTTACGTTAATATTATCATCTTTTTCATATTAAAATTTAATATTTTAAAAATTTATAACCTCTATGTATCCGAATCTATATCCGAGATATGACATAATACAAATATATCTCTAATTTAAATATTTTGGAAATTTTTCCCCTATATCGAGAGCTGGGAATGTCTTACGTTTTTTGTTTGTCCTAGTATCTAATCACCTGTTATTTTATTCAATTTGGCATGATGTTTTCATTGAGGTCATGCTCTTTATTTTTTTCAAAAGTAACCTTCATTATTTTGAATTTATCTATATATTTTCAATACGATCTTCAATTATAAATACTTTTTTATTTCTTTTTAGTTACTGCATTTGTATTTTTCACTATTTATACATAAATTTGAAAAACTAATATATTTATTTATACATTTGAAAAAGTTAAAATAAGTTAATATCATAAAAATATACAATAAGATTAACCCAACTATAATCAAGTTAATGAGTTTTATTTTTATATATTAGTATAAAAAAAGGTGATCAAACCTAGTTAAAAAATATAAAAAAGTTAAATAACTAAAGAGAAACATATGAAATATGACTCACTGCGGACAAGATTAGATTGAGCTTTGATCAATAATTGATTTTTACAATAAATTATTTATAAAAATGTAAAAGCAACACAATAACTTTTGTTTTAAAAGAACCCTGGCTAGTTACTGTGTATTGTATTTAAAGATGATTATTCAATTTTGGAAAAATGTCACTCAGCTCTTTAGGACTATTATTAGGCAAAAACATTATTAGTATTGCCATACTTTAACAAAAAAGTTGGACTATTATCATCAAGCGAACGTACAAATAATTGATTGAAATACCTTAGGAAATAAATCACGTTGAACGGTACTCGGAAAATTATCTTTATTTTGGGGAGATTTGTTGCTGAAGGCTAATGTGGACTTACTATGGGAGGTTTCTTCTCAAAGAGCAAAGTGTCGGATTCCTTGTTAAAGCTGAAATTATGTAACATACACAACTAGATACGACCATTCTCTAATATATCAGCAACTTTATTCCATAGCTGACAAACCTTAATGTAGAGCTACTTGTAATTAGCACGAAAGCATGCATTGGATTCATCAACACTCAAGTAATCAATAACGTTCCTGTTCCATCTTTTAAATTTTTATACTGTTATATATACATATACATATATATATATACATATACATATATATATATATACATATACATATATATATATATATATATATATGTATATAATATGCTATTATCGTCATAAGATGTAGGAATTTTTTATAATGCTACAATAATTAGTATTATAACACTTTTACCTTTGAACCATGATGCATAGATAATTATATATGTAATCGAAAGAACATCTATAGGTGCTAGTCAAGTTTTCCCTAACCAATACTAACAAAAAAAAAATAAAAAAAATTGCCCAAAAGATCTTATATGCACATGGAATACAATAAGGTTATTGTAATATTCCAACAAAAGTTATTTCTTAATATAACAAAAATTACCCCTCAAAACATCATATCTCATTCTTTATTAATTTTGAATAATAACTTTTGTTATAGCAAGTAACTTTTATTGGGATACAATAATTTTATAATGTCATACGTGTATACAAAATTTTGTATTACTGCATACTTTTGGAGTACGTCTATTTAAACAAAATTCACCTTGAAAAATATGTCTACCCTCATGGCCTCGTTATCAACAAGTCAACAACAAAAAGTCAAAAGCAAAAGATCAGTGATAATTTTATATTAATACGAACAAGCATATTAGTGATTAGGTGATCATACAAACATTACCAAACGTCATAATCATATAGTTAACAGAGAAATGGAGGAAATAGAAGTAACCACTTACTAAGACCTTTGCTTAAGACTAATTTAAGAAGACAAAGTAAGACCATATAATATAAGTACCTCCTTGAGTTTACCAGCATAAACTTCCCCAGCTAGAACTCGTTCACCAAACAACGAAACAGCCTCCTTTACGGATCTAAACGGCGCTCGTGTATCGATCTCTGCCCTTCTATTCACCACCACCACCACCCCATTCCCACTGCCCGCCATTTGGTGCAACAAAGTAAGACACCACGAAATGATCGATGCAGCTAGCCTTCTCTTCTTCGTAGTGTACACAAGTATATATATATATATATATATATATATATATATATTAGTAAGGAGATGGTAAGGAAGACTAGTGCAAGGGAATAAGAGGGCGAGGGTAGCTTAGAAATATTTTTGCAAAGCTTCTTTTCTTGGCGTCCACTTCACTAGTATTCTGTTAGTAAAATATTTTAGGAAGGTGTAAGTTGTGAGTAAACTGGTTGGGTGGGGAATGGCATGAGTTTGTTTTCAAAGTACCAACTCATATATATATATATATATATATATATATATATATATATATATATATATATATATATATATATATATATGGGAAATTATAGCTTAGTTTGCGGGATCCACTTAGAATTGGCAACACCACTCATAGACTATGACCTTTTACCTAGATTAAAATGTGTGTTAATCAAGCTTTAAATTATTGGACGGGGGTCCATTTGGTTATACAAAGACTAATAAGTTTGTGATGTGAAATGGCATCATAGTTTTCTACGGAGTACGGATACTTGCCTTCTCATTGTGATATTGATATGTACCTCTTGTCGAATGCACTCCCCCATTGGGTATTATTGACAAATCTGACTCGATGAATGTCCAAATTATAGGTTCTTAACTTTAGAACCGTTATATCGTACGATTTTTACATTATTGTTGGGTACAAGCCTAATTTGGATGTGGGTTTTGAGAACAGAGGAGGGTGTGCAATCCTTAATTGAAGGAAATTGTGTTGACCAAATTATAAAGGAAGCGAAAATTCTTAATCGAATTGAGACTTATCCAACTTTTTCATATCAGTTAAACTCAATTAGTTTACTTTCCCTCTAGGGTTTAGCTCTCGGGGGTTTCTTCTAGCGGAAGCTAGGGTTATCGTGGGGAGGCTTCACCTAGTCAATCCTACGTTTTTTTTTCTCACATCTGCTTCACTGAAGTGATGGTGAATCGGAGAAGGCTTCGTCCCAAACTCGTTTGGAGAGGAAATTTGCTAAACTCAATGCAAAACTTTATTCTCATTCAACTGATTTTCAGAGGCAAATAATAGGGGTATATATACACATACTCTCCTAAATCTAGTAAAACTCAAATACCAGAAAAAGATAAAATCTTATCTTAACATAATAACATGATAATGACGATAAAGATATCCTAACAATTATCCTAACAGAATAACATGATAAAGATATCCTAATAATTATCCTAACGTAATCCTTAATTATCCCAATACAACCCCCCCTCCCCCCCCCCCCCCCCCCCCCCCCCCCCCCCCCCCCCGCAAGTTGGATCATGTGTAGAACAGATGCCCAACTTGTCGAGTAAAAGCCGAAAGCGCACTTTTTCCAAAGTTTTAGTAAAGATATCTGTCAATGATACCGTTGTAGAGACATAAGAGGGAGTAATAGTACCATCTGTAATAGCATCCCTAATAAAATGATAGTCCGCTTCAATATGTTATGAAACACTGGGTTTTGAGCAATATATAAAGTCGAATGACTATCACAATACAAGTCCATTCCATTTGAGTGCTTCACCCCTAAATCACCCAACAGTTGTTTCAACCACTTAAGTTCACAAGTCGCTGCAGCCATTGAACGAAATTATGCTTCTGCCGAAGACCGTGAGACAGTATGTTGCTTCTTGGTCTTCCATGACACCGGAGACAGACTAAGAAGTATAAACCAACCACTCAAGGAACGTCTCGAGAGAGGACAACTAGCCCAATCTGAATCACACCATCCTTCAATTTGTAAAGCACTATCAGAACACAAAAATATACCTTGTGCCAAATTATTGTTAAGATAATGCACAACACGCAAAGCGACATCCCAGTGTTCAAGTCTCAGGGCTTGCATAAATTGTGATAAAATGTGCACTGAATATGCAAGATCAGGTCTAGTAACGCCTAAATAAATTAGGAGACTAATAAATCTTCTGTATTTCTCAGGATCAGACAATAGTTCCCATGTTGCAAGAGCAAGTCTGTGGTTTTGTTCCATGGGAAATTCTACAAACTTATCACCTTGTATGCCTATTTCATCAATAATGTCAGTAGCATACTTCTTCTAGGACATAAAAAAACCTTGCTTGTTCCGAGCTACTTCTAAGCCCAGAAAATATTTCAACGTACCCAAGTCTTTCATCTTGAAACATTTTCCCAAGTATTGTTTAAAAGCATTTAGTGCTTTCATATCGTTACCTGCAATGATTGCTTAAAACCATAGGATTGGAGCGCCTCTGTCGGTTTTGCAAACCAAGATCGAGGTGCCTGTTTTAAGCCGTACAAAGACTTTTTCATCTGGCACACTTTGTCAAAATTATCCTTATTAAATCCTGGAGGTATTTTCATGTACACCTCTTCTTCTAAAAAACCATAGAGGAAGACATTATGAACATCCATCTAATGCACCACCCAATTTTTAACTGCTGCAATTGCAAGGAAGGTACGTACTGTAACCATTTTTACTACAGGCGCAAAAGTTTCATTATAGTCTAAACCTTCTATCTGATGATGACCGAAGATGACGAGTCGAGCTTTTAGCCTCTGCAGATTTCCCTGTTCATCGTATTTTTCTTTGTAAACCCACTTGCTTCCCAAGGCTTTCTTCCCGAGAGGCAATTTCTCAAGTACCCATGTACCTTGTTCCTCTAGAGCTCTAATTTCATCAGCCATCGCTTGTCTCCATCCTTCGTGTTTCATGGCTTCTTTAAAATTCTTAGGCTCATTCCCTCTAGTTATGGCTGCAATATTCTTCTATGTTTCACAGAATATTTTTCAGAAGCAATAACATGTATTAAAGAGGAACCCATACCTGAGAAAGGTGACGTCATGGAAGTGATATGAGGTAGGCCGAAACTTTTATCATATCGGAGACAGTAACGTAGTCTCGGAGTTTGATGAAAGGAGTCTTATGTCGCATCCCCTTCCCCATATTTCTCTCAGTGCTTTCAAGGGGGGTTGTTATGCACCATGCTTTATCAGTAACGATACAGGATTAGGGGAGGTCAGTGCCCGCAACCGGTGCAAGTTCCCTATCCCCAACATCTCGATCGTGCGCCTCTTGTGCCACAATTTTTGGTGCACAAAAGTCACTGTCCCACTTGTCTTCAACGGACAAAGTTGGCTCATAAACTATATTGGACGATGAAGGGGCTTGAATAGATGATGAAAAGGGAAATTCATGCTTGAAAAATTAAACATCTCGAGACACAAATATTTTGTTTGTTTCCACATCAAACAACTTCCACCCTTTCTTCCAAAAAGGATAACCCAAAAACACACATTTTCGACTACAACTAGCAAATTTATCTGCTTTGCTCTGTTGATTATGGGCATAACGCAAGCATCTAAATACTCTAATGTGGTCATACGAAGGGGTTTTGTTAAATAAAATTTCAAAAGGAGTCTTAAACTGTAATAATCTAGAAGGAGTTCTATTAATCAAGTGACATGCACCTTGTACACATTCACCCCAAAATTTTATAGGAAGATTACCCTGAAATCTCAAAGCCCTTGCTACATTCAATATATGTTGGTGTTTTCGTTCAACTCGTCCATTTTGTTGGGGTGTGCCAACACACGAAGTTTCAAATATAATTCCATGTGTATGAAAATAGTCTAATAGGGAATTGAACTTGGTCCCATTATCACTATGAACGATTTTGATTTCACACTCAAATTACCGTCTAACCAAGGCAATAAAATTAAGGAACGAAAATTTAACTTCTATTTTATTTTTCAACAAATAAATCCAAACACCACGAGAAAAATCATCTACAATTGTCAAAAAATAAAGAGCATCACAAGTCGAAGGAGTCTTGTATGGTCCCCATAAATCTAAATGAACTAGTTCAAAGATACGACTGGCTTTATTATTGCTAAGAGGAAAACTACTCCTATGTTGTTTGGCACGAGGACATACATCACAGGATATATTAACACTTTTTCTAGAAGAATTCTGAGTCATAAACAGGAGATAGTGTAGAATCTTTCATGATGGGTGCCCCATACGTTGATGCCATAGATCTAAATAGTCATTGCCAATTGCCAACGTCTTCACCTCTGGAACACACCGAAAATAATAAAGTCCATCTACTCGCTCACCCGCTCCAATCATCTTCCTCATCGTTAGGTCCTGTATAATACAAAGTTTATCAGTAAATTATAAGCCGCAGTTTAATTGATCATTACTAAAATTAAATTGCAATTCAACTGAGGAACAAAAAGAACGTTTTCTATAAGTAGTCCTCCAGGTAATGTCATCGAACCACTTTTTGTTGTATTTTCTTGGGTACCATCCGACAACCCTACCGGATAATGAGCCACACCCATGCACATGTGGGGAAGAAGAAGGTGGAGAGGAAGTCCAAGGCAGGGCGGGCTGAGGTGGTTAACACGGCTCAAAAACATGAGGTGAGAGTGAAAGTATTTTAAAAAAAATAAGCTTTATTCATCCAGTTATTGGGCTAGAATTTGGGCTGAGGTAAATACCTTAGGAAAGTCTTGTCCGGGACAATGACTTCACTTAATGGGAAGTCGTTGTCCGGTACTAGGACTTTCACTGGGGTACTTGACCCAACTCAAGCTTTCTTCTTTCTTCCTTTCGTTTCCTTTCCCCTTTATATCATCATCAGGCATTAATTGCTCAAGGTCCCCAAATTCAGCCCAATTTCACCGGGCATTGCTATATTTGGTTAGATTGTCGACCGATTCACATAGTGTTGGAGGTAATTTTTATTTTTTCGGCTTAATTTTTTATTTATTTCATTTTTTATATTTTATTGATGTTATGCTCGTTTTTTGTTCTAGATTGTAATTGTATGTTGCGGTTGTTAAGGAAATCAAAGTTTTTTTGTTGAGCTAGTGTCTCCATTGAGCCATTCAGGTAATTTTGGTAATTTTTTTATGAAAGCTAGTTTAGTGACAGGAATATTGATGTGTGAATGGAAGTTATTGGTTGAAAAGAGTTTGTTAGTTTATTTGAATGATTTATTTAGATTTAGGGATGTTGAGTAAATTTTGATATGATTATTATTTGTGTATAAAATGGTTTAGTTAGGTTTAGAGATTTAGGTATGATTATTATTTAGGTATGCTAGATCGAATGATGTGACAGCTCTGTCTTCGGCAGTTTGTACCTCCTGCGCCTGAGATATACGTTGCCTTACACGACGTAGATCGTCGTGGGAAGGCAACCCCTTATTGGTCGGTTCAGCATCTCCTATATATGGATCAATGGTACAGACGCATAGAGTTTCTTGTCGAGGGTGACTTAGACGAGGGGTCGATGGAGTACTATGATCCATATCTAGTATGGTATCGTGCTATCACTCGACGTTTCATCAACCCATTATTTCGACCACCTGCACACTATTTTACACCAACATCCATCCCGCTCCGCGTTAAGGTACATTAATGCATTTATGTAAAATTTATCCTTCTATTGTCTTTTATTTATATTAAAGCTTCACTATGTTCATTGATTTCATTTCATATTGAGCATTTTTTATCCATTCGTGACTATTGCAATCAATAAGAGATCTTAGTAGTCACGTGTTGTCGGATAGTCATAGAGATGTGCGAGGGAGGAATGCAAAAGATAGGTTAGAGTCATCTTGTTCGACCATTTCAGACGATGCAGTCAGATCAGGCTAGCCTGTGCTTCCTTGGCATGATTCAGGCGTCATCTTCCACCCAGGGCGAGTCATCAATGTTTACCCAACAGAGTCAAGGTACACCGATACCTCACTTGGACACCATTTTCGAGGACGGTACTCCTAGACCCTAGTCCTAGTCAGTAGACTTTATTTACATTATGTGTATTTTGCTAGAAAATGCAGTTTATGTATAAATACCATCAACATCTCATAAATTTGTAACGAATTGTGTTTAGTTCAATCACTAACTCGATTTGTAAATGATGCATTTCAATTGTTTCATGTTGGTTTTGAAATGTTTCGAAATTAAATGGAATGTTATGCATTGGAGCGGAAGTTGAATTGAAATGAAGATGTTAAGTTGTTGTCATTCAATGACCTTTGTGTGTGTATATATCTATTGGATGTTGAACAGGTTTTGAGATTAATTGTTTTGGGAGGCCAAAAAACAAAACAAAAAAAATTGGAAAAGTCCATTTCCAAAAATAAAAATTGTGTCAATTTCAACCGAGTAATGCCAGAGCTTATTTTTTAAATTACTTTAAAAAATAAGCATATAAAAAAATTTCAAAAGTAATATTATGGTTAGAAGTGTCGAATATTTAGCCACATTCCATTTTAGATTTTCACACCTAAACAATTGCAAAAGCACCAATAATGTGCTAATTCGACAAAGATACACATAGCAAGCTATAATTAAACAAATGAAGTAGGCAACAATAAAGCTTACTTCAACATCTGAGATCCAGAAATGATTTTTACCCTAGAATTATCACAACAGGATATGTCTAACAACATCAAGGCAAAGTCAAAGCAGAATCTACCTGTCAAACATATAATGATCCCTATACCATCAAGAAGCAGCTATGTGTTCATTTTCTGTGTACATTGTATGTATTCCACATATACTATATGAAGTAGCGCAATAACCCCAAATTGTTTATTACTCAGTATATTTGTCTTGCTTTAGGGCTCTTGCTCATTTCAACATAACAAACTACACCACAAATACGTTATATCTCCTGGTATTTGTTTGCATTTCTAAATGCAGACGTCACCCCTAAACTCCTGAACCTAATGGCACTCTGATTTCGTACATTGTATGCCATAGAAATCACCCGAATATAGATATAAAGGTATTTTAGGATACAATTTACCTAGTTCCCCGGTCCGTAAATCTGCAAGCCCCCCCTTCTCAACTCAAAGGCCGTTCATTGCAGAGCATTTGCAATGGAAGCACACTATCAGGATGAAATCGACCTCCTTTGTCTTCGCATATAGAAGGGATTTGACTGGTGTGCTTTACACTGGACGTAGGCAATGACGGACAAAGTCCAAACAGTAGCTGTTGTGGCTGCTGAGAAATGTGAAGATACTTGGATTCAGGTGATGCACGGGGAGCTGGGAGGTGAGTTTGCATGGGGTTCATAGAGTGAAAATCCCGTGTACTGTTTGGCCAGTTAGCTATATGGGACGAAAGGATATGGCCAGACCTGAACTGAGCTAGTTGGCCTGTCCAATTCTGCTGCTGCTGTTTCAGATGTGGCTGCTGTGATGACGTTGTTATGCCCAAAGGAAAAGGCGCACAATGATTCTTGAAATACGGAGGTACTGGTATATGAACCTGAATCAAGCACGTAGTTCACTTCAGTAAGTAAATCAATCTACTGATGACTGATAAGAGACTGATTTATTTAAAAGTAAAAAGCCTATCAAATTTAAAGTGGCAATGTTTAGTTGGGATGATCTGATATATTGGGTTACAGACAGATATCTATAACAAGAGTATAATTTAACAGTGGAAAACTATCAGATAGAAATTGTTAACCACATTCAATTGATAATTTTGGCCCCTTTCTGCTAAAAACAAGCAAACAGTAAAAAGTCTATCAAATTTAAAGTATACTTTGCATTTAAAAATTGTATAGTTTCCTATCATTAGCCATTCCAGTATATTCTAAGTCATTTTGAAAGCTTTGTCCAAATCCAAAGCCATAATGTTGATATAAAAGAGGCAGCCTGAAACAGGAAAAAGATAAAAGATGAACAAATGCATCGGAATCTCAAGCTAGAAAAGATTAGAGGATACCTGAGGCAGCATAGAAGGTGATGGTGCTGATGATACTGCTTCTTGATCCCGGTAAGGAATTGAGGGAAAACAACTTTGTGGCAGAGAGCTAGGCAAATAGGTGTTAGGCTGTGCAACTGAATGCAGTTGAAGTACATGATCTTTTGTTTCTAAAGCAACACCTAACCGATTCACTCCATTGTTTACTTCAGTGCCAGCTCCAGTTGACAATGACAGAAAATTATAGCTCTGCCCATGTCAAAAATGTACCAGATCAGCATGACAGATTGACAGACTGACAATACAAAAAAAAACAAAACAATGATTAAAAGGTCAACTACATGCTGCATTGATTCAGACCACCGAGAGAGTACACGTTCCCTTTCAATCCGCCAATCATCAGGGAGTACAGGTACATCATTTGCAGTTTCACAAATATTCTTGTCAGCTTCAGAACCTAACATGTGGCCAGAAGCGAGAGTTCCATTTAGGTCAGCAGATCGACATAGTGACGATCCCAATTGGCTGGTATCTAAAGGTTGTTTGTCTGTTCCTTCTGAGGTTTGCAGCGCCTGAATCAAGCGGCTGATGTAAACATGTGCAACGCATCTTCTCCAAGACTTCCTTCCACCATTTATGGAACAAGGTAACTATATCAATGAGTGGAATAGTCAAAAATCAGGAACAAGGCAATGGAGTCTAGTTCTCAACAAGTTCATAAACAAAATATAGGAAATAGTTCCTCTCCAATCAACAACCCGCACTGGGGAAGTTTACCTTTCCAGCTGCAGGAGTATCTTTGCAGGAACCTGATTTGGATGAGAAAGAATTATTAAGCCAAGATGGAAAGATTGTAGCAGAAGACCTGTAATTTGAAGGAAAGGGTAGCATAAGACAGCTGGAAAGATCAAATTGATATAATAAACATGTCCAAAACCATAGGGAGCAAGAAGATTACTGCAAAGAAACTCCATCAACTCTAGATCCATGTAAAGGTTTTGACGTTAAAGCTGGATGAAAAATAAAAGCGTCACAGAGAGCATATTTACAACTGAAAAGATATCAACACGGAAAGAAAAATGTCATACCATTATCTCTGCACTCTGTTGAAGTAGCAAGCTGTCTCTCTTGACTAGCTGCTAAATCTGCCACCTGGAATGCACACAGGTGAAAATACTATTAAAAACATAAGAAAAAGGAAAAGCCAGTCAACAACTATCATAGGTATTTAACAGTAGCTTACTTCAATGTTAATGTGGGTGTCTCTCGTAGGAAACTGATACTTCTGCTGCTTAGTCTCATTTAACCTGCATATTGATTAAGGTGGTCTTAAAACAAACATAGGAAAGAAAATACACAAATGTACAAGTGCACACACATAATCCAAGGAGCTACTGTATAATATTCACCTATGCTCTTGGTTTTGTTCAGTTAAGCCATAAAAGATGGTAGAACGTGTCAATTGTCTGTCGTCACAAACCCTAAGCAGGGGAGGGATCTGAAATTGTGCCGATGGAACAGATACTTTCAGGTCAGTATTCATCTGCCGTCTTTCAGACAATTTAGACCAAACAAAAGGCGCAGAGCAATCCAGCGCTCTCGCCTGCACAGAGCCTACTGATGAGCCTTCTGTAGTTGGTGTAAAATCAATTGTTTCTGGTTCTTCTTTTAGATTCAAAGGAACTAATAAGATGGAAACGTATTAAATTCAGATCCAGATAATATGCACATTTAACAGCCAGAAAATGCAAAAGAAAAAAAATGTTTAAAGTGGTAAAAAGACACCTTCAGACGAATGCCTTGGGTCCCTGTGCTGTTTCTTCGATAAGTCTGATGTTTTAGCCTCCGAAGACTCATTGTCCATCTTTTTATTGACATTTGCACCATGATGAGGGATCATCCTGGCCAAAGCAAACAATGTCTCTGCCACCTCTTCCTCATCTTTGGATATTGACACTGGATCAGCCCTTCCTGGTGAATGGTCTGACCAAACATTCTGCTAGCAAATACACAATTCAAAACCATATCATTTCAATGACTGCACTGAACCGGCTAAAAGCCTCGAAAAACGGCCCATATCATTTCAATGACTGCAATTATTATGTCTATATGCTTCAATAGATGAACATGAATGAAAACTATAGAGAGCAAACCATGCTAATCTTGGACTTCTTCAGACTATTGATCGATCTTTTCCCTTCCAACAAAGAAACTGACGCTGATTCACAGCTACGTTTTCTTATTGCTGCAAAATGAAGCAAATTTCACAAGAGACAAAAATACTAACCGACTTAGATTAAAGTAAACAAAAATCTAATACAACGTATCTGAACATTTTAGCAATATTATTGAATAACCCAGCTTAAAATATAATCAACATGTTGACATCATACTGAAAAAAACCAGCTTCCTCAGGAAGATTATTATTATTTTACAGAAATAGAAAAAGGAACACAAAACATGAAAGTCGCAGCTTCCAGCATGTTAAAAACGAGGAAGAGCATACAGAATCTGTAGTCAGACAAAGAAAGAAAAAGAATTCATTAAAACCCTAAAGTAAAAATTCAGAATATCAGAAACTTTTCCACATTGACCCACCTTTTCCAATCTGGTACACATACAAATTAATCATCAACAAAAAATGAAAACCCAGAATTTATAGCTCCAAAATAACCAAGAAATCCCTTGATTCATCGCCAAAAATTCTCAGAAAATTCGAGTATTTAACACAAAAACCCAAAAATAAAAGCAAATATACCTGAACGAAGCTTCCTTGGAACACAGGTGCTAGAATCAATGAAAATCTACAAACGCACGAAATTTAATCATAAACAACGCTTTTTATTAAAAAAAAACGCCAAAAATTACGAAACCAACGAAATTATTCATCAAAAAATTATGAAAACTAAACAAATATATTATCATAAAAAAACCCCAGTAAATTATTTATCAATCAATATGAAAATTAAAGAAATAAATCATGAAAATGCACAAAACCAACGAAAATTCAATCCTCAAAAATGACATTCAATAAAAAAAAATTAAAAAAAAAACCCACGAAAACTTTCATTAAAATTAAACAAATAATCATCATTTTCTACAAAACCCACAAAATTTAATCATCAAAAATCAACAAAAAAAACCCAGAAAATTAATCACCAAAAACTACTTTAAACCAATTAAATCATCAAGTTTTACGAAATCCACAAAATAATGCCTGAAACTATTACATCAAATCAAAAGATTTATCAAAATTTACAAAAACCCACAAACTTAAACGCAATAAAAATTACCTTTTTAGGAAGCTTGAATTTCATAGAAGTTACAGTAGCATTAGTAGAGTGAATCTCATCGTCACAATCAAACCCCATTTCTCTTCTTCCACACTAAATCGCTTCACTTCCCTCTTCCTTCATCACACCCACAAAAATTCACAAAAATAAAATATAGATAAAATTACCCCAAAAAATGGAGAAGAATGAGGAAACAGAGGCAACCAGAAAAAACAGAGATATGTAGATAAAATCATGGGTTTATCCATATTAATATTATTAAATATTAAATAAATGAAATATATATATATGTGGAAAAATGAGAGGAAGAGGATGGAGACAATGTGTGAATGAAACATCCAAAAAATTTGTCAATATCTGCAAAAGTAAAGGGTAGTTTTGGTAATTGTGCATTATACCAGAGGAAACAAGGAGATGATGCTTCTTCTTGAAGCGCCTCTCGTCTGCCCCGTTCCTCTATCACTTTCTGTCTCTAAAACCAACCCCAGAAAAATCCGAAAATGCTGGGATCATAATCAATCAACGAAGTTTGAAGTCGTACTAGATTATTCTGGAAAATCTGCCGTATTTGAGGTGAGAGAAAATGAGAAAGGGACGCACAAAAAAAATGCAGCAAAAAGAGGGGATTATTCGGGTAATGGAATCGGGTTCTTTCTCAAAGCAAAGTACTGAAGAAAACCTAAAAAATTGAAGGAAAAACCCAGAAAAACATGCTGAAAATGGAGACGTGAGGAAGAAGGCTGAAGATGAAGGTTGAAAAGTTTCCAGAAATAGTAGAGCAACAGATTGTGGGTTTGATTAGTATTTAAGGAGGAGAGAGGAAGTTGAAGCGTTTTTGCAGGAGAGGAAGTAGAATATCCCAATCTCAACGCAGACAGAGGACGTGAAAAGTGTCAATTATACCGGAATGATGTGTGGGACCCTTGGAGGAGGGGGGGGGGGGGGGGGGGGGGGGGGATGGAATCGGGTGTGGTGGAGGTGCAGGGTGGCTCCGGTGAGGAGGGGGACTGTAGGATTGAGTGGCGTGCTAGTGTGCTGCGGTGGAGGAAATGCGTCTCTTGTAACTGCTGCTTTTGAGTCGCCACATCAATGCTCCTTATTTAATGTGTTATTTTTTTATTGGGTTTGGATGCAACTACTTGCCACGTGGCGTAGTTAGTTAGTTCTATTGTCACTTTATTTTGGCATGCCTCTACTCCAAGCCGAGTCTATTCTAAATTCTAATCCATTTGGTTCGTGATTTACTGATTTGTATAGAATTGGTGAAGTAGAGTATGTTTTTTAGGCTTACAATTGGGAGGTGATCAAATCACCAATCTTACAACGCCTTTCTCACAAAAGGAACCGGGACTGAATGACATTCCTCCACTCTTCTTTCAGAAGTTTTGCCCGATCATTTATCATGATGTAACCACACTTGTTCTTCGCTTCTTTATTAATGATGATATGCCCGAGAGCTGGAATTAGACTTTCATCTCTTTGATACCCAAGAACCATCGATTGGGCTTTGTAATTCTGTGTACAAAATCTGATACATGACAATAGGAGAGACATCCCTAAAAGCTAGCCCAAATGAAGGATAACCTATTATCATATATAAACCATAACAAAATCATATTCAAATGTCTTACTCTCATGCTCAAACCCATCCTTGGTGATCTCATTGGTCAATATCAGAATGCCTTTACACCAAGGAGGCTTATGTCGGATAATTATATTATTGTCCATAAGAAGATGCAATTGATCAGAAGTAGGAGGAAAGGCAAGCACTTCTTGGTTGCTCTCAAGATTGATCTTAATAAGGCTTATGATAGGATTCAGTGGCCATTCATAGAAATAACCTTAAAAGCAATGTGTTTCCCTAATATCTGGGTTAAGTGGATCTCTCAAAGCATCTCGACGGTACATGAAGTACTCAATCCTTGTTAATGGGAGCCATCAGTCGAATTTAGCCCAATAGTAGGCATCCGCCAGGGTGACTCCCTCTCTCCTTTTCTATTAATCTTTTGTATGGAGGTCTTATAAAGAAACTGGTATGAATGAAGGAAAGAACTAAGGTGTGCGAATAAGCCAAAGAGGTCCTCGTATCTCTCACCTTTTTTTGCTGATGATGCACAACTTTTCTTCAAAGCTTCCCCACAATCTTGTGCAAGAGCGAGTAAGATCATTGATGAGTTCTGTTGTATTTCTACGGAAATGATTAATGGGGGGAGGGGGATCTTCTATTATATTTTATCCAAATACACCAAGAAGATTTATCAAGTTCAAGAGAAAGCCGCTTGGAGTACAGAATAAGGATAATGTAGATACCTACCTAGGGATTCCTATGGTGGTTGATGGAAGATTCACTAAGTTCATGCATTTCATTTTGGAGAGGATATCTTCTAAGATGACATCTTGGAAATTTTCTTTCCTCAATCAGGCAACGAAACTTATCTTAATCAATGTTATTCTTATAGCCTTGACTCTCATAATATTTCTGTCCATCTGCTTCCAAAGGGATTGCTACATCGGATCTCTACTACACTTCTTAGATCATGGTGGGCATCGTTTCTGGAGAAAAAACACGTGCACTAGAGGACAAAGGAACTTTTACATCTCCTCAAAGCCAATGGCGGTCTTGGCTTTAAAATTTTGGTTTATCTTAATTGTGCGTTCGTGTTGGAGCGAGTCTGAAGGATTCATTCAAACCTTCTTGAATGATTGATGGCTAGGGTAATCAAAGGAAGATATGGATCTTTGCCTATCTCGATGGGATACAATCACAACAAACCATCGGCTAAATGCTCTAATATGTTTTGAGGGATGTGTAGGAAAGTTGCTAGAATGAAAGAGGGCATTGGTTTCAAGTTAGGCAAAGGAAATAAGATCATAATCCAATAGGACAATTGGCTACCTCGGGGGGGAATATCTGTCTGAGGCAGCAAGATGCTAGTAGCAGGAGGGGATACTTGTATTAAAGTTTCCCCTTCGCTGGTTAGTGTTGCTCACCATCAAGCTACTTCTACTAGAACGAGTAGGTGGGTTCATGCTTTTTCTTTTGTGCTGCCTTGTCAAAAAAGTATGGAGTATTTTCAAGCTACTCGGGTTGGACTATATTATTTAATTTATTTAGGACATGAGATACATTTATTACTCTGTAGTTGAGTCTATTGATTTGAGTGGCTCTTCTTACAAATAGCCTCATTCCTGATAATTAGGATGTCCAATGTATAGCAATAAATTTGGTCATCACCACAAAATTGGGTCAATAGTAAGAAAACCATTATATGGCACTATTGTGCAATTGAATTTATTTAAATGATAATTTTTCACAACTTTTTTTACAAGGTAGTTTTTTTCCAAAAGAGTGATTTTACATGGTAGTTTTTATTTACTTAAAAGCGCAAAATTCCTATTTTATTGTATTGACTAAAAATATAAAAATAAATAAATCATAAGATCTATTTGTCTTTAAAGTTCTCAAGATCCAAAGTTACTAATTTATTCTTATCTTGTTAATCATAAAGAAAAGTAAAATTTTAATAAATTGCATGCACTGGACGTGTATAAAGTGGGATTAGGGTAAGCTACTTCATCTTCCACCCAAATGAACGAGGTCTAATTTCATGAAGATGTTTTTGAATTTGTAGACCATTGTGTAGCTCGGGTTATGGCACGAGTTTTTACTTCCAATATACATGTCTTATAAAAAGATCATTAGACGAACTTTTTAATTGTATCAATTCTATTTTATTGTTTAATATCTTATTTTATTGTTTATAATTGGAGAACTATACTCAATGTCTTGTTCGTATTGTTACTCTAGATTGTCCAAGGAATTTAACAACTATGAACTATTCAATGGAAAAGATGTTTATATAACTAAAGGGCACAACTTTTAGAAACCATAAATTAATGTTGCTTAAGTTATATATTTTATATTAATATATACATTGTTTTGCATTTACTATATAATGGAAATATGAAATTTATTTTTTTTAAAAATAGTATAAACAAATATTTATCTAATCCAATTTGAGGATATATAAATGGAGTAGAACAATACAAGTAATGAATTATTGAGATGGTAAGACTCTTAAACTCCAAATCTATTTATGAACATTTCTTTATTGCCATAGGCATTACATGTTGGTAGAGATTGCAAGTGAGTCGGACTGGCTTGGTATAGCCCTAGCATGACTCACTTTTTGGACCGATTTTGGCCCGACCAGCTTAAAATCCAGACTGGTTATTAAGAACTAAACCCCAACCACAGCCTAGCCCTATGATCACCTCTAAATACTGACATATTTTAGGCGATGCCTGAAGGTTAATATTTGAATATTGTACTATAATACTCATATATGTTAGATAAGTGAGTTTATCATTGACTTAAGTATGTAATCATCTTAAACACCTATTATGTATATATAGTTTAGCTTGTATGTTATGTTGGATATTTCAACATCCTTATTGGTTTAATTATTTAGAAAATAAAGACAATTTCACGAAAAAAATAAAATAAACGAAGACACAATTGGTTGAGACCAATATATTGATAAAATTTATTATGTAATAAAGATAACCTATATGAGGAGATTTTAGAAGTAAAATTAAGGAGAAAAGAAAAAAGAAACGAGGGAGATAAGTGAGTAAACTCGCAGGACAAGGGAGAGGAAACCGGACACAAGAAGGAAAGGAAGAAAAAGGAAAAGGGAGAGTGAGTGTGTGCGTGTGTGTTTTGACGAGGGAAATGAGTGAGTGAGAGCAAGAGAAATAGAAATAAAAGACTAGAGTGTCATGAGAATGAGTGTAATAAAATAGTGAGGAAAAAAGAGGAAAAGAAGGGTGTGCTAGGGCGCTTATAGGTAGAGGTAGCCAGTGTGTCGGTTAAGATCGGCACAGCCCTAAACCAACCCAGTTTTTTACCCGTGTGTCCTAGCCCATTAGTAGCCCAGCTCGAAATCACTTATGTCCGCTAGCTAGGTGGGCTGAGACGAATTCACATTTCTAAATCCTGACCCTATTCAATTCGATTAAAATTTGGTTCGACCGGCACAGTTTGAACCGTTGAAATTCGACCATTTATAGTCGTTGAAAGTCCTCTATATATACTCTTCAACCAGCTCTTATCCTCACTCAATCTCTCATTCTCTCAATTTCTCAATTTCTCAATCTCTTAATTAGTGATAAATATAATTAGTTTAATAATTAATACTAATCTTCTTCTTAATTACTCTCTTAATCTTAATTAGTTTTCTTAGTTAGTTGCTTTCTTTTTCTTAATTTACTACTATAAAGCAAATGGCTTCAAGAGGAAGAGATGATAATATTAGTAGCTCGTTCAAAGATTCGTTTCAAACACATGAAACGAACACCGAAGCTTTTGCTCAAGATTTGGAGAGAACAAATTTTTGAAGCTCCTGTTTCGAGTGGTCAAATTCCTCATACACCAAGTTTGGAGATGCAACCTACTCCTAGTACAATTGGTTAAGGTAATTTCTAAACTTCTAATTTTGTAATCTTATATGTTAGTTTAATATAGTTTAGTTTATAACTTCATATCAATGTTTGAATATTAGTTAAGTTAATGTTGTTACTTGATATAAATGTCAATTTAGTTAATGTTTATAACTTTATATGAAATGAAGGTTATGGTGATGGTGAAGTACCCGGGACCTTTCATTGTAGAAAGAAACTTTCATTGGTGTGGCCGTACTTCGAGAAAGTTCCAATCACTTACCCTTCTTCTAAACGGAAGAATTTCATGTGTTATTTCCTCGTTTAGAAGCAAACAGAAAATAAGTCGCCCATATTTTATGCATGTAAGATCGGATATGGGACGGGGACATTATCTCGTCACTTAACATGAGTACACGGAATTCATCTCAAAGGAGTTGAATCGAGAGGTGAATCTTCAAGCCAAATGCAACTTCACGGATTCATGGGGAACATGCCCGGAGGAGGTAAGCATTTACATATAATAGAGATAGGATGATTGATGAACTTGCTAACTTTCTATTGCTAACGATCGAATTTCCCTTTAACCATGGTGAGATCTCTAACTTTGAACATTTTACTAGAGTTTCCTTACAATCCGCATTTAGACGTGTCCCTATGAACACCCTTAAGCGCCATACCCAACTGCCTATTACAAGTATAGATGTTGTTTGATAGAAATGTTTCGTATATTCAACGGTCGTGTGAGTCTTACTAGTGGACCTATAATTTCGGTAAACCTTTCTTATGAATTACTGCCATTGGATGGATAGATGACGAGTGGTTGATTCAAAAATGCACTATTTGTTTTGAGGCTATGGAAGAGAGACATACCGGGTATAACCTTAAGGTTAGGATTACAAAATGCCTTCAGACCTTCCATTTGCTCAATAAAGAGTGTTCCTTTCCCTAGATAATGCTTCATCTAACACCAAATGTATAGATTACTTGAAGAAGAAACCTAGCTTAAAGTTGTTAAACAGTGGTGAACTTTTTCATGTACGTTGTTGTGCTCATATTATGAACTTATCGATTCAAGAAGGTTTAGGTTAGGTGAGTTGACTCAATTTCTTAAACCCATTAGGAGTATGATTAAATGGGTTAGGATTACGGCATCAGTTAGAATGAGGTACATGGCCTTGTATAATAAGAGAGACCTTAATAATAGGCATTGGTGTCTCAATACACCGACTCATTGGAACTCCACCTATAGGTTTTTGAAGGATGTCATTAGGTACCGTGATGTTTTGATCTTTCTTTATAACGAAACTAGGGTGAGTCCCTATGCCCTTATTACGGATGACCAATGGACTACCGCTACCTTTATTCGTGACATTCTAGGATCCTTTGACCATGCAATCAAGATTTTCTCTAACATTTATGACCCTAACATTCATTTAGTTATATTAAAGTGCGTTAACATCGTTACGCTATTAGCGATCATTTTACGATCCTCATATTTGTGGTATTCTTACTAGTATGCTAACTAAGTGGTACGCTTACTTCATGGAATTCCATATCATATACGACATAGCCACTATTTTTTATCCCAGGGTTAAGGCTGTAGGTTTAGAGAATTTGTTAGAGTTTTAATATACTACTCTAGGTCTTAATTACGACGTTGATGCATACATAGAGAAATGTAAGAATGTTTTATCTAGTTTATATCATTATTATGCTACTATTTATGCACCTACACGGAAAGTATCATCTTCTAGCGGAAGTTCCGGTATGAGATTCATGCCATCACTTATTAGAATTATAAAAAATCCAAAATATCAACTTCTTCATCATCCACTTTTTCTTCATCATCCACTTCTTCACTTTATGTTATTAACAAGTATCTTTCCTACCAACATGAAACCGATGAGAATTTCTGAATTATTAAATGGTGGCATAATCATGAACAACAATTTTCCATTTTGGTGAGAATTGCAAAGGATATCATTGCAATTTCCACCTCCTCCATTGCTTTAGAGTATGCTCTCACTTTAGGTCAACAAGTCCTTGACAAGAGAGTTACCGCTTATCCCCGATAACATCAAAAAATGTGTTTGCAAGAAGGATCGAGATCAAGCGGAATGAAGCACCCTAGGATTGACGGAGGACGAGAATGACAAAGACGATCCTTGAATGTGGATAGACACGATAGGTAAAAGTTAAAATAAGAAGGGTACTTAAAATGAGAAGGATGAAAAGACATCTTAAATCTTCATATCTTAAATCCAACAGATGATATTTTATGTACTCATAGTGACCATTTTTTAACTCATAGTGACCAAATAATTTTTTTCACTTATAATGGTTATTTTTATTATTATAGTTACTCTTTTTATTATTATAGTGACCATTTTTTATTGTTATAGTAACCATTTTTTATGTGAAATCTCTAGCGTTGAATCTTACCAATTGAATGGCCAAAATCTCTTCTTATTCTTCTTATTTTAAGCTTCTTTCTCATTGAATCCCTCCCTATATATATAACAATAAAAAATGGTCACTATAATAATAAAAAGAGTCATTATAAGTGAAAAAAAATTATTTGATCACTATGAGTTAAAAAAGAATCACTATATCTATGGGTAAAAGTTAAAATAAGAAGAATACTTAAATTGAGAAGGATGAGAAGACATATTGGCTCTTCATCTCCTATATCCAACGGATGATATTTTATGTACTTATAGTGACCCTTTTTAACTCATAGTGGCCAAATAATTTTTTTCACTTATAATGACTCTTTTTATTATTATAGCGACCATTTTTTATTATTATAGTAACTATATTTTTTTATGTAAAATCTCTAACGTTGTATCTTACCATTTAAATGGCTAAAATCTCTTCTTATTCTTCTTATTTTAAACATCATTCTCATTATATATATATATATATATATATATATATATATATATATATATATATATATATATATATATATATATATATATATATAAGTCAAAATTAGGCTATATTATTTTATAAGCTAGGTTTGAAAAGAAAAACCAAAACAAGTTTAGTAGTTACACCAATTGATAAACGATTATTGAAATTTTAGTATTATAAACTCTACATAACTATATTATCATCAGATTTAAATAAGAATCCGAATTAGAGAATAAAATATTGATATTTAATTATATATATATATATATATATATCTCGAAATTAGGATATTATTTTATAAGCTAGGTTTGAAAAGAAAAACCGAGACAAGTTTAGTAGTTACACCAATTGATAAAAGATTATTGAAATTTTAGTATTATAAACTCTACTTAACTATATTATCATCAGATTTAAATAAAACCCGAATTAGGAGAATAAAATATTAATATTTAATTTAATTAATTGTAGTTTAGAAAGATAATTGAGGTGCTTTAAACACAGCTATTACATTGTCAATCTGAGTATGTAAATTATACAAATGTCAAGAAGATAAAACTAACCATTACTCCGTACATCAGCATACACAAATTGGATGGTGAAAAGAGATATGAGTAAGGTAGCAATAACAGCTTTAGAGGCTTCCAATTATTTCCTCGATAAAGTTTTGATGATTAGTGCGTTAAATTAATTTTTAAAGTAAATATTATACCTTTAATATCTATATATATGCATAATATAAAAAATATAAAATTACATATTAAAAAACTATATTTTATGACAAATCTAATAAGATTCCACATAAATATACTTTAACTTAAATATATCAACAACAAATTATACTTAATATTTCAATCCTCAAATAAAATATTCTAAATAAGACAAACGAAGAGAGTAGTACATTGATATCGTCAATACGTTCAAAGTTATCATGATAGTGTTTTTAGCATTATTTTAGTCTTGAACTGAACTAAAAATTTGTAAGCACTACTACACTGCTTACAAAACATAAATTCAAACAAATATGAACTACGTTCTGGTTATTTAACAACCAACCCAATATTGTCACAATATGTGCCATGCAAAACAATCCAGTTCCATAGCTTGTCACTGTCGAACGCTACAGGTTGGGATAGTTGGTGACCAGAAGAGCTGAAATGGCCACGAGCGAGCAGCTGCTGCAGATACTGAGAATCACGACCAGATAGAAAGAGGTCGCCACGAAGCTAATTAGAGGGGATTTTTAGAGAGAAAGATTTCATTCCAAAAATATTAAGTATAGTTGTCTACAATTGTCCTGTACTTATGTAGGAAAGATTCTCTTCACCCAAAAAAATAAAAGGAAAACTTCTGACTAATGAAGCGAAAAAAATGAAGCCAAGAGTTGAACACAGGTCACTGTATACTATGATTCGCAGTGCATGGGAAAACCAATAAGTTGGAAAATTTAGAAGGCTAGAGGGTACCAGTACCCCAAAAAATTAATTAAATTTCTATAGATAGCTAAGCAAATTCCCCTTCAATTCCTTTGAAAAAGCAGAAAGATCTGGTCTGGGATTCTGTGTGTCAATGAACATCACTCCTCACTCGATCTCAAGCTTAATGTATATGCTGCTCCATGGCGCTTTTGGAGACAGAGAATCGATATTAGCAAGGTGGATGAGGCAGCAGCTACAGCTCCAAAGCCAATATCACGGGACTGCTGGAATGAGAGCATTTCAGCTGTCAAACCAATATCAAAATGTCAAATGATGTGAGAAATCATGAAGAGGAAATAGCAAAATGCACCAGCGCAGTGGAATTAGCAATGCAGTGAATTAGCAATCCAGAACCACTGTGCCATCAAAGACCAAACCAACATGAGGGAGAGAAATAGAGAAAAGGGAGTGTGTTTTAGCTGTTACACAAGTGCCAGCAGGGGAGATGGTATCAAACTATCTACAACAGACTGTCTAATCAAGATGAAGATATTTTCATCATTCCTGTACCTTTTGTTTGCACAATACCGTGAGAGAAACAGTGATAATGAAGAAGTAAAAGAGAAATGAATTAGAGGGAAATTTTTTTACTTGTTTACTGTTTGAAGAGATCCAAATACAAACCCTAAGGATTTTTAGCAAAATCTCTTTAATCTCCAAGTTAGCATCAGAACAAAATACCATTGTTTACATGCTTGTAATTTCAAATCTCCATTTTCATCAGTTGAAAAAGGAATCCAAATAACAAATGACTATATGTCCCTTTCCAAACCATCCATCTTCATAACATTTTGGGAATATGCATTCTGATAAAACAAAGAATAGAATTTCAAATGCCAGAAGAACAGAGATCCAATGTCAGACCTTAACTAGCTCGAAATCAAAGATAGAGTTGTCTCTTTAATCGATAGACAGCACATCTTGGTTCTTCTGAAGAACCCAGCCTGTTGGATATGCAACTCCTCGGGCATCCAAATGTAGATGCCAATTCATAATCTTCCCACATCCATTGGGAATGCCCTCCATTTGGCTTTCATCTGCAACCACTTGTTCTATAAATGTTGTCTCCTGTATAAGCAACAGCCAATAAAAACATGATACACACATAGCAACTACAGTCTAACAGCAATTGTGTCAACAACAGCAGCAAAATACAGAGCTGTGCATGTCATATTCATAAAGTAAATACCTGAAAGCCCTCCTTCACAGAGTCTAGCTGCCGTATTGGATTCAAAAAGGGACGTTGCCACCTCTTTGGATCCCACAAGATAGTGCTATTAAATGCAAATCCAGACATATCAACATGAAATCTCCGAAGTGCCTTGCTTTTCTCATTTGTGTGCCATCCAATTACTTTATTTCCATTACATACTGGACCTTCCAGTATTGCCTTATTTTTCCCTTGTGCCAGCATGGCAACAGGCCACGTGCCAAAACGGCTGCCAGAGTTGCAAAAATGTTAAACATCTTGATTTTGTTTTTTGAAAGATTGCTATCAGAATAAAACAAGACAACTATATGGATGAGATGTGATGTAACATTGGGATGGAAAAGTCTCCATACTGATAAGCTTCAATTCATAAAAGAAGTCAGTCTGTTCCTTTTCCACTGAGGTGTTGACTTTAGCTTTTATTTTGAAAATGACTAATGTCATTTGTTAACATCCTTAGTAGATTAATGGATATCTTCCAGTCACAGCACCAGTGAACCAGAGAACAGAACGCGTGATGGAAGAAAAAAAACCAACCTATTTCAGTAACTAAGTGTGGAACATGACAGCTTGAAATACATTTGGAAACATATAACGAATTTGAAAAGCTCCAGGGGATGATTCTTTTAGTTACAATATACAGATTGTACAACAATCAAGACATCTGAGTTGAATGGAGGAAATCCTAATCCTTGACACGAACCATATGGTTGGCGGAATGGTACTTCAAAAAAAGGCTCTTTATACTAAAAATCAACATAATAAGACAGAGCCTTACATTGACAGGTTTCTCCTGAAATAAAACATTTTACAAAAGTACCACCAATTACGGACATGAACAAAAAAATTTTGATTCACATTATGATGGTAATGACAAAATAAGCCAACAACCTTTTCTCCAAGTCAATCCTGGAAATTCCAAGGGAAACACTAGCAACCGTCAAACTAGTCAGGATGAGGCTTTTTTGTAACAATTTAAAGATTGACTGTCAAATTATCCAGCATCCCAGAATTGCTGTCTTAAAACAATGCCTCCAACAACAAGAAACAATTAAAAGAGCATGGAGTCGATGACCCTTGCAGTTTAAGTCAACAAACAAAAAAGGCATGGATTACTAAGACAAACATTACAAAAATGTGTTAGTAGTACAAACTACGCAATAATCAGGAATTACAATCAAAAGCAATCCTCAAAACTAGGACTCTGTTTCCTCAATTAATGCAGGACACCAAATTCCTCAAAACTGTACTAGTGTACTGATTCTTATGACAAAACACCCAATTCGCCAACCTCCCGAATCTCTTTGAGTAGTATCAACAACTACCAATAACTAACATAAACAGCCACATCCCCCAATGTAGTCTCACAACATTAAACTAAATGGTCCATACATACCAAACAAAGATAAGCAATAAGTTCCATCTTTAATATCACTTTCAAACGAATACAATGCAGCATATAACCCGGGGGGAAATGAACCAGGAAAACAGCATACCTCACACTTCTTAGACTCTCAAAGAGCTCCAAGGAGTAGACATTATCATCGTCAGCAAAGTAAACAATACCATCAAGCTTATGAACCTCAATATGCTCGAGCGCCGTATTCCTCTGCTCAACACCTCTATCCTTAATATTCGTCAAATTCTTACGACAAACCAAATGCCGGTACAGAACACCAGTTTTACTCAAAATCGACGCGGTTTCCGACGACTGCGCACTCATCTCCACCACCATCCACACCAGTGGCGGATTCACAAGCTTCAGAACTTGACTCATACGATTCAAATAGTACGCTTGAAGCGCCCTGTTATACGTTGGCGTTACGATTATTAACATTTTCCTAGGTTGATAGTCAAATTTCTCGGCTAACACCACATTCTCAAGCTTAACCTCGACATCGCTCACTCTTGGGGCGGCGACCGCGACGGCGATATCAACCTTAAGTCTGAACGACTTCTCGTTTACGCTACTCGGAACTCGAGGTTTGACATCGAATGAGAAATCGTGAGCGCGAACATCTGCATCATCAATGTGACGACCAAACGGGAGGATACCTAACAAAATTCCGACGAAGAAGAAGCAGACGCATCGGTAGAAGTGTCGCTTCCATGATTGCGGCTGGTTTCGGCGGGAATTTCGGAGAACGAATAATCCGGCGAAGATTCGCCGTAGTTTTAAGAAGAAGCTTGTATTCGATGCTTTCTGAGACGATGTATTCAACGAAAATGGACTCGAAGTTGATCCGTTGGTGTATGATCGATCTTGAATAGCCGGAGAGAGAGTTCGCCGGAACGACGCCATTAAAATCGGTGCGAAAATGGTCGTAATTTCAAGCTCTGATCATAATGGTTCTCAAATTTTCCCTAATCGAAAGATTCCGAATTCGAATGCAATGAATTTGAGCAGAAATTGGGGGAAATGAAACCCTAAATTCACGAATTTGACGAATTTTGGGTTGAAGTTAGGAATGACATAGGGGAGAGAAGTGTGAACGTGTTTTAGATGCCAGATAGGAAAAGGAAAGGCCGATACGCGCTGTGGAACAAATGAGAGATTGCCACGAAGTGTGTAAAGAATTAAAGATGGAGCTTGGTGATTTTTTTCCATCTTTGGCCATGTTAAGTATCGATTTCGATTTCTATATTTTTTTTAACAAATCATTTCGTTTCTCGTTATGTTATATAAAATAAGGTATTTATGTAGAATTTTGTTAAATTTATTTCAATATAAATTTTTAAGAATATTAATTTTTCATAATTTTTATTTCACAAATTTGGATATAAAAGCGTTTTAACTTATATTTTATAAGACGTGAAAATTCAAATACGACAAAAAATTAGGAATAAAAGAAGCATGGTTTTTGTTTCATTACCATACCACATTATTAGCAAATTGAAAACAGCCCACCTTGGCACCACGGATGTCAAAATCTAACCCAACCCATGAAGTTGTCTGAAACTGACCTATATCCGATCTAATTATGACTCGAAAAGTGAGACATGTAAACCGACCCAACCCAACCTGACCCGTTAAAGACCTGATTCGAAAACAACTTGACTCGTATCAGACTCGACACGAAGACAATCCAAAATCGATTTAACCCGACAAATAACTATTATGACCTATCTGATAATGACCTTTGATCCGATTTTACCGACCTGCTAACAACCTAATAATTTCACAGATTTATTTTTACCCAATTTGAGATAACCTTAAAACTATACTTTCATATTGATTTCAAAATGTATATTTTTGTAGATCTAAACTTAGAATTTTTAATATATTTCCTAAATATTTTTGACACCCCCTGACCCAACTCGAAAGTCCAAATTGATCCGTTTAGACCCAATCCAATAAGATCTGAACCGCAATGGGTCAACCCAAAGCCAATCCGTGGATTTGAATCGACATCTCTAACTATAAGCAATTGTAAACTCCCTTATTATTAGCACATATGTTGTATTTAGTGAATTAGTTCATTCTTTTTACCTTATGGTTATGGCATCTTGATCTTCTAGAGCGTGGGGCTGTTAGAATTTAAAATAAAATTTTGCCTCTATTACTAAGATATATGGGAGTAAATAAGGTTTGTGCCTTGGTGGGTAATTTTTATTTTTTACTTTTTCTATTGATCAATTTAAGGGATGAACATGAAGGAAATGTCTTCAACAAGTGTAACAAATTAAACTAAATATAATTAGGACAATTTATGGAGCCAAATAATATTCAATTATTTTAGGTGATTATAGTGTTTTGCTGAAAACCGACTATAATTGTATGTTAATTAGATTAGCGAACTACTAACTTTAACCGAGTCCAATGAGGTCACACACATAAGCAATTGATTGAACAAATACGATGTAATCATGTGAGGAGTTGCAATGAAAGTAATTAGGTTAATTAAGTCACAATAAGTTACTTAATTAACACATTGGCTCATGTATGTAAATGTTGCATATATGTTACTTATATATGTAAATGTTACATATATAAATATATACATATGAGGTTGTTAACCCTAACCCTAATTCAATACTTACTCTTGCCTCATCTCACATTATTATTTCAAACCCTAAAAAGCAATCAAGTATTGTTCTTGATTCTATACTAGCATACGTGAGATATTTGATCGTTGCTTGTGGACCAATACTAGAGGAACGACGATTGCCGTTATAAGATCTCAAAAAGACGTGCCCTTTTGCTTTGAGGAATTCACACATCAAGGGATGCTACTCTATATTGATAATTTGTATTATTATATGCATGAGATCCTGTTTAAATGCTAAGAAAATATTTCTTAGAATTCTACTAATCGCATCTAAATTCTTAAAGAACAAACATGCTATTTGAAGTACACAACCAAGCTTCGAATAGGGGGATGAATAAAGTTACTATTGATTGGCCTGTAACAATTAAGAAATAAAGCAATGTTAATTTACAATATTTTTCCATCAATATTAACTGTAGATACAATTACATTGTCATTTCTATTCTAGCAATCAAAATAATGTAATCATGATCACTCACAAAAAATGGCAAAAGAAAGCCCTACCGATTTCTCATCCCAAATTGCAAAGTCTATCGATACAATTCGGGTCATGTTGATAGTTTAAGATTCCTCTTTTGCAAAATTGTAGCTCCACCATTAACTCCTTTTCCTTTGGTGTGGTCATCAGCATGGGAAAGATTGCCTACTTCTAATTATGTGAGCCCATAATCAACCAGAACATGCAATTGACTCATCTGAAGGAAATGTTTTCAACAAGTGTAACAAAATGAATATAATTAGTAATAATTATGGAGATAATATTCGGTTATTTTAGGTGATTATAGTGTTTTACTAGAAACAAACTATAATATGTATGTTAATAAGATTAATATATTACTAACTTTAATCGAGTCCTATGAGGTCACACATATAAGCAATTGATTGTACAAATCTAATATAATTACGTGAGAGTTGCAAACTGAAATAATTACGCTAATTAAGTCACTTTGAGTTACTTAATTAACATAATCTCTTATATGTAAATATTACATATAAGTAAATGTTGCAAATATGTAAATACATATATATATATATATACATACATATACATATGTGGTTATTAACCCTAACCCTAATTCACTTCTCTCTTTGCCTCTACTCACATGATTAAATCCTAAAAGTAATCAAGAATGGTTCTTAATTCTATACTAGCATATGTGGGAGATCTGATCGTTACTTGTGGACCAATATTAGATGAACGACGTTTAATGTTCTAAAATCTCTAAAAGTCGTGCCCTTTTTGCTTTGAGGAATTTACGCATCAAGGGTATGTTGTTCTATATTGATAATTCATATTAATATGTACATAAGATCCTGTTTTAGATGCTAAAAAATCGTTTCTTGCAATTCCGCTAAACGCATCTAATTTCTTATAGTGGTATCAGTTAACCTCTTGCATATTTTAATATGATTATGTATAAAATTTTGTTATTTTGATTCAATTAGGGGAGTTTTAATAAGTGGATTGAAATAGCATGATTAAAATTGGATTTTAATCAATTAGAATTGATTAATTAAATGAATTTTGATACTAAGATTAATCTTGAATTTGCACGATTTTAGTGAAATAGTTTTGTCCTTTTTCGTGTTCTTCCAAGGTCCCATAGTTCGAATTTAACCAAGCACAAAAATATGATTTTTGGGCATGATTTTGTTTGAATCTTGTGTGATTATTGTTGGGTATCATGTATACACAATTTGATTGTGTTTTTATGCATTGAAATTCATTCAATAATTGCCTATTAACTTTTCGAAATTAGAACCCTAACTTTAGCCCCAATTGATTGAATCTTGTGAAATATAAGAAATTTCACATTTAATCTATACCAAACTTTAATTATAGGATAATTACATGTTATCCCCTAAATTTTGGACAAAAATTATAGCAAAATTTGCTCAATATTCACTCCAAAAGCTGCGGTTTTGCCGTGAACTTTGTGGCAGCCGTGGAAGAGCTGCGGTGGGTGTCCGGCGATAGGGGTGTTCCTGGGAGACTCGAAGGTCACCGGAGATTACAGGGGTGGTGTCTTTTTGGGTGTGGGTCGCCGGAATCTTTGACGGCATGAGGTTGTTTGAAGGGAGTTGCTATGTGTGGAGGAGGTTTGGGTGTGTGTGCGTGAGACATTGCGGGCTGATGCACATCACCTCTCTGCAGGCCACGACGGGCTTGACTGGACTTGGAGCCCGGTCAACCTAAACCTTCTTGCTTTATTATTTTTTTTTTTTGCAATTACAGTTACCTAATTAATTTGGAATTAATTACCACTTTTAAATTTAATTGAATCAAAATAATCAGGTTAATCAATAATAGTTAGGATTAATTCACCGCATTAATCTAACCTTTGCCCGATTTGCGGATATTAATCCAACCTTTTGTTTATTTCTGATTGAACCTACCTTTAACTGATTTTTGCTTCCACTAAACCTTGTCCAATTGTTACCTGTTGTAGCCGGTCACGAACAGGTTACGATTATTTAATAGTTATCGATGGATAATTATTTAATTTTATTAATTTGATTAGTAATATTAAATAATTAATGTTTTAATTTTACTAATTTGATTAGTAAAATTCAAATGTCCTTTTAATGCTATATTTTGTTTAATTTTATTATTATGATTGATAAAACTGAATAATAAATTATTATTTTTTTATGGCATTTGATTTATTAATGTGATTAATAAATTGAATAATAATTGTTTTTAATTGTTAATAGCATGCTATTTTAATTTCTAACATGTTGATATTATTAATTTTATGCATGTTATAATATTTGATATTGTGATTGCATGAGATGACTAGTATGACCCAAATTAGGATAGAAAATATGATCTGTGCATCGTTAAAGTTTTTTTGTAACCTAATACAATCTGTGTATCATTTGTATTTTTGTAATTTATTTTAATTAGTCTTTATAAATATTAAAAATTATTTGTAATCACTATGGATGGAGATCCAAGAAATGAAGGTCCAAGATGATCAAATCAAGGATGATAATCTATGATGTTTCAAAGACGAAGCCCATGAAAAATAGTCTTTAGGGGTTATGAGCCATACTAGGATCACATTTATTCTTTGCATTTTACGCATTTTATATTCCTTTAAAATGCTTTCTAAGTTTATGTTTTTTAATTTATGTTATGAGTTCACTTTTAGATAAATCAACATGCAATGACTTAGGTCCCTAATTAATATTGAGTTAATATGTTTTTCTAAACAAACACCTATTGAAGCCTTTGATCATTAGTGATAGGTTCTACCTAAGTAGGTGTTGCTAATTTTCTTGGGATAAATGGGGTAAATTTGGGAAATTTACAAGTCTTGTTTGGTTATACTCAATAAAATCATCAAAAGGGTTTTGAGTTTTGAAGCAAAGGGATAGGAATAAGATAAGGAGTTATCACCTATCAGCCAAGAATTACAAATGTTGTAATTAGTAAAGAGTTTACTTACCTTGATAAAATAATTTTAAGAGTAGGGCCCAAGTTCGCTTAAAATTATTTTAAATAGGATCTTGAAATCACTTAATTTAAAAAGGACATTTTAAATGAATTGAGTGCGCGTAACTTTTGTTATTTAAATCGTTTAAATAATTAAAGCTCATATCGATAAATGTAACAAATTTTACATATTTTTATTATAGATATCATCATGTCTAACAACAACAACAACAAAAAATTAAGTTTTCAATCTGCGTTCAATCATTGAGAATGATAAGTTGAACGAGAAAAACTTCCTTGATTAGGAAAGGAACCTAAGAATTGTTCTAAGGTCCGAAAGGAAGAGTTGATGTCCTCGAAACCCCTATTCAACCTTAAGCTCGATCCATTCGGATGCTGAGTTAGCCAATTATAGGGCTGTCTTAGAAAGGTCAGTAGATGTTACTTGACTTATGATGGCTTCCATGGAATTTTCCTCCAAAAGAGGTTTGAGAAAATGGATGCCTATAACATCATCCAACAACTGAAAACCATGTTTCGGCTATACGCTAGAGTTGAAAGGTATGAGACTCACAAGAATATCCTTGAGTGTCAGTTGGAAATGGGAAAGCCAATGGGAGAACATGTCTTGAAGATGATTGGTCATTTTGAAAATATGGAAAATTAGGCTTTCCTTATGGCCAAGAGTTATCCACTTACATCATACTACACTCCCTTCATGATATGTTCAAGAATTTTAGGTTGAACTTTCATATGAATAGGGTGGAGAAAACTCTTGCTGAGTTACATGGAATGCTTATAACTATTGAGCAAAACATCCAAATTGAGCCTAAGAAGGAATTTATAATGGTTCAAAAGGAAAAGGGTTTAAGAAGTCTAGGGCTAGCAAAAAGAAGTATGATAAAGGTAAAAAAAGTTGTCGAAACTTATGAAAGCCTAGGGCTATTTCAAAGCCAAAAGTGGCAGCTGATAGCAAATGCTTCTATTGTGACGGAATTGGTCATTGGAAGAGGAACTTTCCCAAGTACTTGAATGATAAGAAGTCTGGTGCTTCTACTTCAGGTATTTATATTATAGAATAAATTTAGCAACTTCTACTTCTTGGGTATTTGATACAGAATGTGTTTCTCACATTTGTTCGAATGTGGAGGGACTAAAAAGGAGTAGAAAACTGGCTAAGGTAGAGGCAGAATTGCGTGTTATAAATGGAGCAAAGGTTCCAACAGTAGGAGCTTATAGTTTACCATTACCTTCTAAATTAATATTAAAACTTAATAATTGTTATTATATTCCTCGTATTGATAAAACATTATCTCGATTCCTGTTTTGAAACTTGAAGGATATTCATTTACAATAAAGAAAGATTATTTCTCTATTTATTTGGATGATATGTTTTATGTCAGTGCTAATAATAGGTTGCATTTACTCAATCATGATAAACATGTTCTTAACATAGAAAGCACGACACATCGAACAAATGATAATAACCCTACCTATCTGTAGCACTGTCGTTTATGCCATATCAACTTGAATCGCATTCAGAAGTTACAAAAGGTTGGACTTCTAGAATCTTTTAATTATGAATCATTAGATGTATGTGAATCTTAGGTAAGATGACTAAAACACCTATTTTCTGAAAAAGGTGAACTATTAGACCTAATATATATAGATGTATATGGACCACTAAGTAAAAAAGTTAGGATAGGTTACAACTACTTAACTTTATTGATAATTTAAGTAGATACAAAGATATTTACTTAATGAAACATAAGTCGAAATCTTTTGAAAAGTTAAAAAATTTTCAATGAGAAGTTGAGAACCAACTTGAAAAACAATAAAAGCATTACGATCAGGTCGTGGTGGTGGATATTTGAGCCAAGAATTTAGTGGTCATTTGAAATGTTATGGAATTCTTTCACGACAAACTCCACCTGGAACACCTCAAATAAATGGTATTTTTGAAAATCAAACTCTATTAGATATGGTTTGATCGATGGTGAGTCTTGCTGACCTTCCAATGTCATTATGGAGATATACTCTCCAAACTACTACTTTTACACCAAATAGGACTCCGTCAAAAGTTGTAGATAAAACTCCATATGAGTTATGGAGAGGAAGTGTTCCTAACCTACCTTTTCTATGCATTTGGGGTTTGCAAGACTTATGTAAAGTGTTTACAATCAGACAAACCCAAATCCAAAGAAACAAAGAGGTATTACTTTTACAACTATTAAGACAACGAAGTGTTTGTTGCTAAGGATGGTACCTTTTTGGAAAAAGACTTAATTTTCAAAAAGGTAAGTGGCAGTAATATATCTCTTGAAAAATTTCGAGAAGCGCAACAAACGTATATGGATCAATCCATGTCATAAGTATAAACACTTGTGCTATTGCCTGTGGTAGAGGTTTTGCATTGCATAATCCTTCTCGCATGCCTGACCCTATGTTGGAGGAAGTGCATTCAACGCATGAGCCTCCTACTGCTCCATTTGAATATGATTTGAGCAAAAATTCTGAAATTGATGAGAAGAAAATTTCTCCTGTTGCTGCCCTACATAGATCTAGTGGACTAAGAAACCCACCAAAGAAGTTTTGTGGATTTCTTGTTAACCAAAAGTAATGAAATATTGATTTTAGAACTTGAGGAATCTACTAGCTACAAAGAAGCCTTGGCGAGTCAAAACTCCAAAAATGGCTTGGAGCCATGAAACTTAAAATGGAATCCATGTCTGAAAATCAAGTACAGAACTTGGTTGATTTTCCTAATGGGGTTACACTTATTGGATGCAAATGGGTTTCCAAAGTGAAACCGGATAAGGATGAAAACATTGATATTTTCAAAGCAAGTATCTTGGAGTTGGAATTTTCAATTTGATGAGGCAATTAAACTATTTGGTTTTCTCAAGAATAAAGTAGAAGTTTGTGTTACAAGAAGTTAAGTGGGATTATCATAGTCTTCTTAGGCTTATATATAGATGACATATTGCTCATAGGAAACAATGTTCCCATTTTTGAATAAGTCAAGGAATGGCTAAAGAATTGTTTCTCTACGAAAGACTTTGGAGAAGCTGAGTACATATTGGATTTAGTCAAAGAACTTATATTGATAAGGTCATTGCTAGGTTCAATGTGGAAAATTCCAAAAGAGGTTTTCTCACCATACAACATGGTTTATTGCTGGGTAAGACTCAATGTCCTTTGAACATTGATGAGACTAAGCAAATGAATAATGTGCCTTATGTATCGGCAATAGGGTCTATTATGTATGCCATGATATGTACTCAACCAAATATTTCATATGCTTTGAGCATATGTAGAAAATTCCATTCGAATCCAAGTGAAACACCATGGAGTGCAGCTAAAAATATCCTAAAGTACTTAAGAAGGGCTAACGATTATTTCTTAGTATACAAAGTTGATAGTGAATTAATTGTTGAAAATTATATCGATGCGAGCTTCCAAATAGAAAGAGATAACTTCTGATGTCAATCTGGTTTTATCTTTCGTCTGAATAGAGAGGCATTGAGCTAGAAGAGTTCAAAGAAAAATTCACACGGATTGTTGATCCGTTAACTAAACCATTGCCTCAACCCAAGTATGAAAGTCATACTACTAGGGCTTAAGCATATTAAAGAGTGGCTTTAGTTGTGTACTATTTTATTTTAAAATTAGTCATAGACATAAATCACTTAGATATGTTTGTTTATGTTTATCAATAAAGTGATTATTCTTATTTAACTGTGGTTTGGTGTTAAATAAATTGTCCAAAGTATTCTATAACACTCGTTAGGTTTGTCAAATGCGTGATTTGAGAATGAAACCCTATTAAGTGAACCGTGGTTATAAATACTGTTAGTCCCTGGTCCGAATCATTAAATTGGACATAAATGATTCAGTTAAAAGACTAGTTTATAAGTTGATTGATAGCGTAGTTTCATGGGCTATTGGGACATGGAGATGTCCAGTCATTTACATTAATGTGTATATAAATACATATTGGATAGACATACTTAATATTCTTCAAAATGTTTTAAGAATTTCATTTGTTATATTTAGTGGATTCCTTTGACATGAGTACGACACTATTCTCATTTAGTGATTAGTATGTCTTTGACATTCTCAAACACCGTGCCCTACAAAGGAGGTTATAAAGGGAATGCTCGAGACTACTAAAAGTTAAGTGAGAGTTTTGATTGGACAAGATCGAATAAGTCCTCCTAAATTTTAGGATTGGTTTCTTGGGCTTCTTGAAGAGTACGAACAGAAAAATGCATGGTGGTGCTCAAATGGATTAAGTGTTAATCATTTGGTTTGACAGTTCAAGCTTAAATTTCAAGAAATAATTTGAACATTAGTATGGATGACATGAGATGTAATCATACTATCAAATTCGACATTAAGAGACTTAAGGAGTTTGTGATTACACACTTGTTTTTAGACAAGTGAGAGATTGAAGAAATTGTCCTCAATAAGTGTAACAAGCTGAATATAATTAGGATTAACTAAGGAGATGATAATATTAGGTTATTTTAGGTTATTATAGTGTTTTGCTAGAAAACAACTATAATCTGCATGTTAATTAGATTAATATACTACTAACTTTAAGCGAGTCCTATGAGGTCACACATATAAGCAATTGATTGGACAAATCTAATATAATTATGTGAGAGTTGAAAACTAAATTAATTAGATTAATAAATTTACTTTAAGTTACTTAATTAACACAATCTCATATATGTAAATATTACATATAAGTAAATATTGCATATATGTAAAAAAGGTATATATGTAAGTGTTACATATAAGTAAATGTTACATATAAGTAAATGTTGCAAATATGTAAATACTTATATATGTAAATGTTATATATATAAATATATACATATGGGGTTGTTAACCCTAACCCTAATTTACTTCTCTCTCTTGATTCCATACTAGCATACGTGAGAGATCTGATTGTTGGTTGTGGACCAATACTAGAGGAATGACATTTGAAGTTTGAAAATCTCCGAAAGTCGCGCCCTTTTTCTTTGAGAAATTCACGCATTAAGATTATGTTATTTTATATTAGTAATTCATATTAATATGTGCATGAGATCCTATTTTAGATGCTAAGAAATCATTTTTTACAATTGCGCTAAACACATCTAATTTCCTACATCATCAAGAATAGCAAAAAAAAAAAAAACAGGAAAAGAGCGTTTAGAAATCAGAATCAGAGAGGAGCTTATTCATCAACTCACCTTTTTAACACCCTATAGAACTCAAGCTTCTCATGTAGAGCAGTACAAAGAGTAGATTAGCAGAGAACATTAGAGAGAGCAGAGAGCACGCCAGAGTGTAGAGAGTAGTTTAGAGTGCAGAGCAAGGCATAATGCAAAAAGCAGGCAGAGAGTAGTGCATAAAGCAGTGCAGTGTGTAGAGCATATAGTAGGGCAAAAGGCTTATGGTATTGTTGCAGAGGAGACATCGGCTCTAGCTAGTATGATTTCTGCTCAGGCTTGTGGTATTGCTGTTTAGGCTTGTGAACTAGAAATAAAATATCAGGTCAATCTTTTTCATTTAACATGGGAAGTAGAAGTCTTCAGCTTTACGTGTGAATATTAAGGATGCTATGGAAGTAGTATCAATATACACTAGCATAGAGATGATAAAGCATCATGGGCATACTCAAACAAGATGAAATTTAATAGAGCTCAAAATATGAGGATGAGGCTACTCACAATCTTGCAGGAACCTAATTGAAGAAGTCCATGACCAACTTGAATTACAATAATTGTCTGTTATAGCATAAGATACACAGTTAAATACATTTGAAAATAGAAGACTACGCAGATATCATCAACCATTTAAATTCCAACCTAAATATTGGAGTTAGTCCACTCAGTAGGAAACTAGAACCAGAAAAAAATACAGAAAAAGACAGTACTGGATAGAATCAATAACTATGCTATGTTTTATCCTTAAAAAAACTATGATATATTAGAAATTTCAGCAAAGAAAAGAGTATACAATGGCTACATACAACATCGAAGGAGCTCTACCAGTAGTTCGATCTATTTGGCTCACATTCATAAGGATCTTTGAAAACCCATTTATGACAATTATCAGAAGCACCTTCCCCATTAACCTGCATTAAATCAAACATCTCAAAATCAAAAATTGCAGAACAAATATAAGCAAAAAGAAAGTTCTATGAATCTTAACAATAAACATTTTTAGCATCTATGTAAAGAGAAATCAATACTTACAATCTATAAATAGACAAATTTTGCATTACTTCAGGCAGTAATGATTCACTTATCAACCATAACAACCACATTTTTTATTTAAAAAAAAGACTCTTAGATTTTATAATAAAGTATTAATAGGAAAACACCTAACTTTATTACGAGAAAATGATCAGCATCAAGCACTTAGTTGTCTTTTTTGTTAACCACTAAAGAGCTATCAATAAGTATTTACGAGCATCACCTTCAACTTGTATTCAAATTAAAGAGTTCTCACATAGGATACAAGGGTAACAAAAATAGTTTAACAAAAAGATAACATTTACACAAATGCCCACCAATTAAAAAAACATCAAACCCTCAACAAAGAACAACCAATAATTATGGGCATCAACTTTATTTTTTATCAACATAAAGATTTTATAAAAGGGCTCTTAAATCTTATAATAAAGTATTACTAGACAAACAACAAACTTTATTACGAAGAAAATGATCATCAGCAAGCACTTAATTATTTTTTTGTTTACCACTAAAGTGCTACCAACAAGTATCTACACACATCACCTTTAATTTGGATTCAAATTAAAGAGTTCCCACATAGAATACAAGGGCAACACTAAGTGAGTTTAACAAAAAGACAACATTGTATGCAGAGAGGCAGAAGGGAGTCCAAAGAGGCCGCAAGGAAGGGGAAAGGGAGTGCAGAGAGGCAGTAAGGAGCAGGGAAGGGAGAGGGGAGTGTAGAGAGGCTACAGGGAGGGGAGTGTAAAGAGGCAGCAAGGAGCAGGGAGGGGTGAAGGGAATGCAGAGAAGCGGCAGGGAAGGGAGAGGGGAGTGTAGAGAGAGACAACAGGGAAGGGAGAGGGAAGTGTAGAGAGGCAACATGGAGCAGGGAGGGGAGAGGGTAGAGGGGTGTACAAAGAGGTAGTAGGGAGTAGGGAGGGGAGTTGGGAAAGCAGCAAGGATAAGAGAGGAGAGAGTACATTCTTTATTTTCAACCTCTCTACCAATTTAAAGTATATTTTTCTCAACTTTTTCATAACCACTTATCCAATTTTGGGTCTTAACCAACACCTTAACATTCTTAGGCAAAAGGTTAGACTTTAATTTACTTAAAATACTACCTCACATACTAAAACTAGATTTAGAGGCAACAAATGTTATGGGAATGCCCAAAATATCTCTTGCCATACGAGCCAATGCCGGATAAGAAGACTATTGAGTTTGCCAAAACTTCAAAATACTAAATTCACCACCTTTTTCTCATCGCAAAACAGGGGCATTTTGATATGAATTAATATCATGTTTTGTGTTTCTAGTTGCAGCAACATTAACATCGAAAGCTTGCAATACAAATAAAAAATCAACTCACATCCAAGCCAAACGATATAACCATGACTAAGTTTAAAAAATACAAATTTTAAAAATATTTTGAACTTTAAGTATGATCAGACGAATAAGAGGTTTTGCTTCACAATTTATTATATGTTGCCTTCACAAGGTAGAGTGATCGAGGGTCCACCAGGCACTTCTTCCGGCAATGCGAGCACTATCTCGTTTTTTTTTCATATAGATGCTTTATTTTCTGTAATTTCTTATTTACAATTTTGTTTAAGGGACATAAAAAAAAATAGAAGTTGAATAAATGAAGATGAAATGTCAATAAAATGCATTCTGATTTCTGATATCTGAAAATTGCACAAACCAAGCTAGTGCATTTTACATGTTGCTTTGCTTTCTTTGGTCGAAGTATAAAATCTTTGAGTGCATCATGGCCCAATACGGCTGTCATGCAATTCGATTTTCCTGGAGCATCTTCTTTTTAGTTGGATGATCCGCATCCACTTTTATGGAGCCCATTTTGATTTTTAATCATGATTTTAGAAGGTACAATACACATGTAATTTCTGCCAATCACGTGCGAACCCACAACAGCCCAAAAACGGATAACGATGAGAACTGTGGAGCTTGTACTGTTGGGGTTTTTAGGGTGTTTTTCTTATATTTTGGGTGCAACTTTAAAAAGACAGTTACTCAAATAGTATTATACACTTGCATCACGAGCTCCTCATTGGCATATTTCAAAATTACATTGTAGTAGGCCACACATGGTCGTGAATTATTGTTATTAAGTACTACTAAGTGGTCAAGTAGTACTCCCTTTATTTACAAAATTCTTCCCATTTATTGTTTTATCGGGTTAAATATTAAATTTTTTACCACCCTTGGTGATTTTTAAATAAGAAATTTTTTTCATCAAATGAGGTCTTGATAAATTCGTTTCAATTTGATGTTCATAATATCTTCTTTGTATAGTTTTTCTTAATATAGAATCAAAGATATAAATGGTCAAAGTGATGATACATTGGAAAGAATGTAAATAGGAAGATTTTTATGAATAGGAGGGAGTATATAATTGACGATTTGTATTATTCATCGGTGAAAAAGTCAAGGAAGATGATTGAATAAATTAAGCGAAGAAAACTTTCAAAGTAGTACTCCATTTGTTTAGCAAAACTTTCTATTTGATTGGGATATGAAATTTTAGGAGAGTTTTTGTTGTACAAGCGTGCAAAAACCAAGACCTAATATTGAAATCTATCCAACGATCTGGCCAATAAAATATAGTATCGAATACAAAATTAGATTCTGGATCGAATCAATTTTTGACTAAACACTATACGTACTTAAAAGAATTAAAATAATTGCTTCTTCCTATAATTTGTGAGAAAATTATATTATTATCATTCTATTCTTTTTATTATATGCTTTCATGTTAGGTAATAAATAATTTATTTTTATAATTTTTTCTTCTCCTTTACAACAAATTGACATATACAAAATATTAAAGGAGTAAAAAGTCAAGATTGGTCTAACCGGTCTAGTATGGGTTCAAACCAATCTTCTCAATCTTGTCTAGATTATGACATAACCGATCCGATCTCTGTGTCTTAAAATATTAAAAACCTGATCTGCGTTTCAATTCAATTTTGGATTGATGAAATAAGTAAAAGAAGAAAAAGTGAAATAATATAATACTCTATAGACCCTATTTAAATTGCAAATGAAAAGTTTTATTTATGAACATCAAACCAAACAAGCGATTGTACAAACGCATTACATTACTACTCGTTTTCTCCGATTCACCATATTTACGGTAATTATTTGATATTGTGAACAAATAGAAGAGTAAAACCTAAGAGTTTTAAAATAATTATATGCACCTTTTATCATCATAAATTTTAAACGTATAGCATTTTCCTAGTTGGATACCAATCAGTCGCTAACAACTTAAAGAGAGAGGCAATAGTATTGAAAACCGAAATGTGCCGCACAAATGCACAATACTAGACGTACGTGATTCACAATGCACACCATCAAATACAATGAAACTTTAAACCATAACTTCATCAATAATCACATGATGAGTTTCTTCATTGACATCATTGTGTTTCTTTTTGACAATAATGGGGATCATGATGTAGGTAACTATGACACTAGTTATTGGATTCTGTGAAAGATGATCAACTAATAATGATAAAAAAACATTATAGACCTTGTGAGACTTTTATTTATTGCTTTAAATAAATCATTCCATAAAAAAGATTTTTTTTCCCTTTTCATCCTCATGCCCTCCATCCTTCCTCCTCCCTAGTGGTGGCCATGGGCCGGTCCGGGCTGGGCCTGGGGTTGGGTTTTTGGATTCGTACCGCATCGGAAACGGAATCATGAATTGATTCGAATCAAATTCACGAATCGAATTGAATTCATGAATCGAATCGAATTCACTAATCGAACCGAATTCATAAACTGAATCAAATTTCACATAATGACATTTAGAAATTAGAAGAAATGAATTGTTTCGAGAGTAATTAAACGTTTATATTCACGAATCACATAATGACATTCGTTGTAAACTTTTATATTCTACTAATCACATTCATTTTCATTTCTTTTGTTTCATTTTCCATTAATTATCTACATAAACTTACATTTAATCACAAGACATAATCATATTCGATTCATATAAACTAAATTATATTCAACTAAACTAACATTCATTCATTCATATAAACTAAATTATATTCAACTAAATTTACATTATTCATATAAACTAAACTATATTCAACTAAACTAATTAACTTTTATTGATTTGTATAATGAATAAATTAAATTATATTCAGCTAAACTAACATTCATTGATTTTTATAAACCAAACTATGTTCGACTAAACTAACATTCATATAAACTAAACTAAGATTCATTGATTCATATAGATTAAACTATATTCAACGAACTAAACTAACACTCATTTAAATTAAATTATGTTCAGCTAAACTAATATTCATATAAACTAAACTATATTAAACTAAACAAACATTAACTAATTCATATAAACTAAACTATATTCAACAAAACTAACATTCATTGATTCATATAAACTAAACTATATACAATTTAACTAAACTAACATTCATTGATTCATATAAACTAAACTATATTCAACTAATTTAACATTTATGTAAACTAAGCTATATTTAATTAAATTATCATTCATTAATTCATATAAACTAAACCATATTCAACTAAACTAACATTCATTGATTCATATAAACTAAAGTATATACAATTCAACAAAACTAACATTCATTGATTCATATAAACTAATCAATATTCAACTAAACAAACACTAGTAGAAAAAAGTCTATTTGCTGCGGTTATTTAACCTTATTTGCTGTGGTTATTATACCGAAGCACATATGGCCGAAGCACATAGAAAACCAACAAATGCTACGGTTTTTTTGACGCAACACTTATAATATTATTTGCTGCGGTTATTTCAAATAATCACAACATTAATTAACCTTATTTGCTGCAGTTTTTATTTAAAAACCGCAACATTAATTCTTAAAAACTAAAAAAAAAAAAATTAATACTTATTTGCTGCGGTCGTTTGTAATAACTGCAACATTTAAACATATTATTTGCTGCGGTTTTCATAAATAACCATAGCATCAAATCATTGGAACTAAGAATACTGATCAATAAGTGTTGCGGTTTTTTGTAATAACCGCAGCAAATATATATTATGTGATGCAGTTTTTAGTAATAACCGCAACAAATAAACAATTTGTGCTGCGGTTTTTTGTAATAACCGTAGCAAATAATACCGTTTTTTTTGTTCCCTGCTTTACCACCATTTCTATCAAGTAGGGAGCTGATGAGTGCCAATTGCTGCCAATGTGTGTCTTAAGGCCAATGGTTTTAATTATTTTGTGTTTATGCCAATATGCCAATGAGTCAATTAACCCAATGTGTTTTAATAATACATACAATAAGAATTATATATATACAAAAGCATGTTTAATCTAATGAATACAAGGAATTCCTACTACCTTATAGTCTAATGGGTTTTAATAATAACAAAATCGAAGAAGAAGCTAGCTCTACCTACACATATTGTCCGGCCCCAATGAAGTATTCCGCCCATAATTCCTTAATCTCCATCAGCTCTTGAGGTGAGTATGGCGTTGTTCTTTGAATCGCCTGAAAGGGTAAGAAATGATAGGTTTAGTTATCTACAAAACAGGAGACATAATTTCAAGCGTAAATTTTGGCAAAGTTTCCTCTGTAATTCGACCTTTTCCCATTTTTTAATAGTACCTGTTTCCACAATAATTACAATCCAACATCATCCATCCAAAATTCACAACACAATTGTGTGTTCACAACACAATAGTGTATTCTAACCACAATTCACAATACAATTCACAAACATATTATGTGTTCACAACACAATTGTGTATTCTAATTCACAACACAATTGTGTATTCTTTATACAATTCACAAATCCATTGTGTTCACAACACATACAATTCCCATACATGAGTAGATCTCAAAACAATTCCCATATATCCATATACTATATCTCAAAAATAAATTACGGAGCTCATGAATACGTATCGTTGAAAGATACTCACAAGTAGCATGGTTGTGGAGGATTTCAAACAGGAAACGCATAAGAAAGTAGCCACACTCGGTGCTTCCAATCTGCTGAGGACACTGCATTTCGAAACCAAGTACAATGTAAACCAAACAGATCAAATACAATTCTAAGGCAACGAAATAAATTGAAAATAGGGTTACCTGAGCCGGAATCCAGTTCAACTTCAATCCGTTACGGAGGCTGGACTGAACTTTAAAGCTCTTAAAGGCACTAGATTAGGAAAAACAATATATATCAATAACTAAACCTTAGTCTGTTACTCTTGTCAGTGAAGAAAAAACTGTAGTTACCAAAAACTTACGTATTTAGCACTTCCTTAATCGCTAAATTACGTTTTCATTGAAGAGGATCGAAAACGTATACTGTCCTCTTCTCTAAGGACAGAACAATGAGTATCCAATGACGCCTACAACATGATTGGTAAATGGTTAAAATACGAACATTCAAGCAAGAGGATACTGCGTAAGAAGATCATACCTTTCATGGTACGGGCAAAAGATGAAACGCTTCCTATGATGATTGGCCATAAAAGATACCATGTAAGAAGTGACGAAACCCTGGTCATTACCGATCATGGTAGCCGAGACCCTAGATGGGCACATGAAAACAGAGGATCCTAGTCCTTCTTCTTGGACCAACTCATAATAGGCCCTGTAATTAATTGAAACAACACCCAATTAGCAACATCAACAAATAGATGGTCACATATTAAATTATGAATTACATTTAATAGTCAGGTAACTTACATCATGAAGACTTGAAGCACAGATACATTCAGCTCGTCTCATGTGAGAAGTTGAGTAACGTCCTCTGCTATGATCACGATATCCTGGTCCTTGGGGTACCCGAATATCGTCTTCCCACAACGAAAGGAGACGATGCTATCTGGCGGAAGCCTCGACATCTGGGCCCTTATTTGACGACAATTCTCACCAAGATAACTCAAGGCCAGCTCAGTGAGATCGGTCTGGGCAACGTCCTTCTGCACGGACTCAGTCGTCTCTGGACCGCTAGGACCGCTGGCAACACCTTCAGCTGCGTCCTTTCGACCCGTACCTCTTTGTTGATTCAAATAAATTCAAAACTTAATACCAACATTAGTAGAATACAAATTCATAAAGTTAGGCGGAATGCATTTACCTCAAACGTCAGGAGCCGAACTAGATGCTTTGGCCACTGTGTGAAGGTCCCGTGGGCTTGCTCGAGCCTTTTGATGAAGGCAGAAGGGGCAGCGACAGGGACATCCTTATAGACCTGGTCATAGTCGTCGACGCTGACCTTCACATGACCAGGAATGATGTCAGCATGGTGGTCTTGTGTTAGAGCTAGATGAACGGTTCCTAAAGCAACAATGATTGCTTCATTGCCGTTCACCATGTGCATCAACTGACACGAATGTTGCTCCTGCAACAAAAGAGACAAAGATGTCATTTTTTCTCAATCAAGTAAATTAGAGGAATTTGAAATGCGATTAGTAGTTTATAAAACCTAAGGAAACAAACCTTCAGATCCTGAAAAGGATCTCTAACCCCAGAGCCGCTGGAGGATGAAAGACTGGAGGGTAAGGCCTGTTATGCTCCGGTTCCTGCGGTGGTGGATGCGGCATACCGAATTGCGCAGCAAACATCCTGAACTTCTCTTGGAGCATGGAATCCATCTTCTCCTCCATCTCCTTGATCATATGAGCTCAAACCCGGATCTCAGCCTCTTTCACAACCTCTGTAACGACGTTATCGATTCGAGCTTCGACGTCCCCCATCCTCTTCATCAGTACCGAGCTCCTCTTGTCATCCCCGTACACAGTCTTCCGGCTAACGTCGATTCCGTAACCGACCACCCGACCTGGGTGGTCTTTTTTGCCGAGGGCACGGGACAAAATGTCGTCCCATGGCTGGGAGACAAACTCTCCTGATTCCTCTCTCCGTCTCCAATCATCCTGTGTATATTTCAAAATAAAAGTTAATATAATTCACAAAATATAAAAGACGAATAGAATAATGTCGAATAGCAAACATTACTCACAATGGAGTCCCGGACATTAGCCGTCTGCTTGTCCGACACCACGAGACATCCTTTTTCGTCAGGGATGGATCTCGCTAGAAGCCACGTCGTCGTCCTATCCGGCAGACTTGAAACAACGGATGAACAACTGGATGACGATGATGATACCGCAGGAATGAAGCCCTTTCGCCTCCATATTTAACTCATCTGAGCATATGAGTGTTGACCCATATGATGAGGATACAAGTTCTGGGCCGCACTCCTCTTCGCCTTCTTGCTTCTTTGCTGTTTATAATATACAAGTTATTGCATATAAGAAACTAATCAAGAAATTAAAGTAATATATATAATTAATGTCAAACGATATTCAAAGAAATTCTTACCCTAAACTCTTCTGTAGAATGCATCTTCACAAAAGAGTTCCAGTCTTCCTCCGAAATGAAGTTGTAAAGCTCCCAAGGTCGCTTCCTGGTCTGGCCCTCCTTATTCCTTGTACAAGAGATCCAGCCACTAACGAGCTTGGCCTTAAAGTCTCTCCACTTCAAGTCACAAGAGGTGAGAACCGCCTGCTTCTTTCGAGGGTCATCCTCGATCTAGAACTCTTTCTGTATTATGTAAAAACACAAAAGAATACAATGAGCCTAACAATTTCTATAACACAATTAGAATTGAATTTAAGTAACATAATTAAGTACATTAAATACCTTTGCATCCTCCCACAACATATCCTTCATGCCTTTCGGTACAGAGCTCCAGTCCGGTATCAAGATCGATACTTTCGACCGACTGATCTCCCCCAAATGGCATTTATATGCCTTGTAGTGTGGCCCATAAGGGCATCCGAGTGCGTCCCACTCAAGAACTCTCTGGACACCAGGGATGGATTTGATCCCTTTTGAGGGACCTCTCCCCACTCTCTTCTTCTTCATCTGCTGGGTATCCGCAGCAGAAGATGGATAGGGTCCTCTGTGTTCTTCCATGTATGTGAATATGTAAATATAAAATAAATAGGTAAGTCAGTTTAATTGAATTAAGTAGTACACATCTATATGAAAAATATACTATTTAAAAAATAACATTAAAGAATCATATAACTATATGCAATAAACTCATATCTATTTTCTTTAAAATACCTTATTATTGGATAATTTGGTAGTTCATTACTATTTATACTCCCTAGCTATGTAGAATCCTTCATCATGGTCATTACGCCTTAGAATATCGTCTACATCATCAACAACTAATTTCGGGATATTCCATGTGGATGGCGGACTCTCATCAAACTGTTCATCGTATTCATCTTCATCAACAACATCTCCAATGCCAAGAATCCGTCTCTTCCCTTCAATAACAACCGACCAATTGTGATCGGCAGGATCAACCATGTAAAAAACTTGCTTCGCCTGTGACGCTAATATGAATGGATCGGCATGATGTCCCAGACGATTGGGATTCACTAGGGTTAAGTCCTTGTGTTAGTCCTTCTTTACTCCGTGGTTATTATCAACTCAATTACAGTAGAAAAGAGGAATACTGAAATTGACGTAGTCAAGTTTGGAAATATCAACAATAACCCCATAGTATGAACCCCGTTTGTCTATTAATGTTCGATCCTTTGAACTAGAAAATTCAGGAGACATGCCAACGACCATTACACCACTACTCTGCATAGTTGATTTCTCATCCTAGCGCTTTGAGTAAAATGAATAACCGTTGATGTCGTATCCCTCATACGACATAACTTGAACTTTAGCACCATATGCCAACCACTTTAATGTATCACCAACATCGTCAGGTGCGTCAGATAGTTGATCCATGATCCTTCCTCTGAACCATTCAACAAATGTATCATTATGGACCTTTACCAGCTACAAATCCCTTTTAGAGGGATATTGATTCCTCAGAGTATTCATGTGCTCGTCTACATACGGTTGGACTTCACTCAGGTTTTGCAAAATAAACAATTCGGCCTTATATTTCAAATCATAACTGAGAGTAATTCATTTCCGACCAATAGTGCCATGACCCTCAAGCCTCCCTGCATGTCTTGATATTGGTACCCCAATATCATGCGATTGGGCAAGATAATGTGCAATCCATGATGCAACTTCTTCAACAACTGTTCTCTGTACTATACTTGCCTCTGGTTTGGCTGGATTCATGACTCTACTCTTCAAGACACCCATCTCTCTCTCAAATGGATACATATACCTCCCCCAAATTGGACCACATAACTTAATCTCACGAACCAAATGGATGACCAAGTGAGGCATGATGTCGAAGAAAGAAGGTGGAAAATACATTTCAAATCGACACATGGTCTCAACCACATCAGCTTGCAAGTCATCTAATATCGCTGGATTGATTACCTTGCTTGAAATAGCGTTGAAGAAGATGCACAACCTTGTAATTGTGTACCTCACTTGTGGAGGCAATATCCCTCAAATAGCAATGGGAAGAAAATGTTGCATTAAAACATGACAATCATGGGATTTCATACCTACGAACTTTAGATCAGTCATTGAAACAAGTTTCGCAAAATTCGAAGAAAACCCAGATGGAACTTTAAGTCCATGCAAAGACTCGCAGAAGCTGGTCTTCTCCTTCTTTGAAAGAGTGAACCAAGCAGGAGGAAGATACCATCGTTTACAATGTTCTTGAGGAGCCAATTCAGTTCGCCCCATAGCAGCCATATCTCTCCTAACTTTAACCCCATCCTTGGTTTTACCAGGCATATTCAAGAGAGTACCAACAATCGCATCACAAATATTCTTCTCAATGTGCATGACATCAAGGAAATGACGTATCTCCAAATGAAGCCAATAAGGAAGACTCCAGAACACAGACCTCTTCTTATAGCCACCGGCTAATATATTTTTAGAGCTCTTTCCGAACACAGTTTCAATGCCTTTAACGCGATCATATACCTCACTCACACGTAAAGGGAGATGAGCTTCGCGAAACTCTATGGAACCATTAAAAGCTTTTCTTTTTCTTCTGAAAGGATGATCTTCTGGAAGATACTTACGGAAACCCATGTAAACATGCTTCCCACAATTCTGTAGACGAATAGCTTCTATATCTTCTTCACATATCGGGCATGCGGTCTTCCCTTTCACAGCATAACCAGAAAGATTTCCATAAGCCGGGAAATCATTGATTGTGCAGAATATCAAGGCACGCATAGTGAAATTCGATTTTGAGTAAGCATCAAAAACCTGGACACCTTCCTCCCACAACAATCTCAAGTCATCAATAAGAGGAGCGAGATAGCCATCTATGTCATTAACAGGTTGTTTAGGTCCAGATATAAGAAGCGATAAAATGATGTACTTGTGCTTCATGCATAACCAAGGTGGCAAATTGTAAATAGTAAGAAGAACGGTCCAAGTGCTGTATTGAGTGCTCAAGGTCCCGAACGGATTCATTCCATCAGTGCAAAGACCTAGCCTAAGATTTCCACTTTCTCCCCCGAAACTCGTATACATCCTATTAATGTTTCTCCATTGAGGAGAATCAGCAGGATGCCGTAACAACCCATCACGCTTCCTCCCTTCAGCATTCCACCACAACAATTTTGCATTACTCTCATCTGAGTACAGTCTCTTAAACCTCGGTATAATGGGAAGATACCATAGAACTTTGGCCAGTATCCTCTTCTTTCTCAAATCGAGCTCATTGACCTTCTTTTTGTAACGGGAAACTCCACATAATGGGCATTCATTTAGATCCTCATACTCATTTCGATATAGAACACAATCATTTCGACATGCATAGATCTTCATATAAACCATTCCCATAGGATACATGAGTTTCTTGGCCTCGTAGGTAGAAAGTGGCAATTCATTGCCCTTAGGGAGCATACTTGATATAACTTCTAATAAGTGTGTGAAACTCTTATCAGTCTAATTGTGGCATGCCTTTAAGTTGAAGAGCTTCATGATAGCGCTCAATTTAGTGTGTAAAGTACAAGAAGGATACAAAGGCTTCTCTGTAGCTCTAAGGATTTCATCGAAAATATGGGGACGATCGGTGAAATCATCCTCAACATCATGCATCATCTTGTCTATTCTATCCTCTTCCACTCTATCCTGATCTCTAACATTATCATATACCTCATTAAAATTCAATCCATCTTCATTGCGAGGTGGCTTCTCATAACTAGGAAACTTACTAGCGCTTGACCTGAACTCTAATATTTCACCATGCCAATTCCAAGTCCTATAATCCGCTCTGAAACCTCGACGAATTAGATGATCTTTGATTCATTAATGTCACGATAACCCCTAGAATTGTTATAGTCACAACACGGACACAATAATATCTTTGAATGATTGTGTAATTGATGTCTAAGTGCAACCCTAGCAAACTCCTCAACCCCTTGTACGTATTCCATTGAGGTTCGGTTACCGTACATCAAATCTTGATCCATTTTGAACTTCAAAGATATAAACCAAAAAACTTGAGTTGGTAGTATATATATTAAAAGAAGTCCACTAGAGAAAAGGAAATTAATTGTACACTAAGAGAACCCCCAACGGCTTAAACAGTTTCTTCCATTAGCTTTACATAAGGAGAGGATCATAGTCCCTCCATTACCAGGGCGGAGCACAAGATTTTATCTCAAACCCTTTCGTATGATTTAATCTCCAAAGTAATTATACTTTTAAAGACTACTATCACTCTTAAACACTTTCACTTATTGGGGACTATACAGAGCACATACAAATCATTATAGGTCAATTGACATAATCAGTTTTAGTCCAAGATTGTGATGAGTATTCATATTTTTAACTTTATTTTCTTTCCCTTTTTATAGTTTTTAAAATGTATAATGTAACATAAGGTCGTATAAGAATTTTAGAGTAAGATGTGAGGGGATTATCATTCCCTTTCATTATTAATGATCAACAATCCCTCACCACCAAGGCCAGGGCTCTCCTAATCTACATGCAAAATGCACCATAGGATATTTATTGGCGACGGTAAGAGTACTATTAAAGAGTAAATTGCTTCGAATGTAAAATAGTCATCAAATCCTTGTACATAGGACACTCCATACTTGTTGATAATAGTTTTCAAAAGTAAATTATAGGCCTTTTAAATTTGTATCTTGAGCATACACCTTAGAGAAATACATTTCCTCCCATGCCTTTCACAATCCCATGAATCAAAAGGATGTATAAGAAATAACCCTGCCTTAAAAGCAGATTGACGCTCACTAGTGATAGGATCTAAGACAACTTGCATCCTATTGGTACGAATCTTGGAAATGATCTTATACAAGATTGCACAACAAGCAATAGGCCTAAAGTTTATAGTATTAGCAGCATTAGGAACTTCATCAGGAACTTTAGGGATCAGGGTTCAGAGGCTTACATAAGTGTAGCTTATGGTTTTAGGCAAAAAAAAACCAGTAACAAAGTTCAAAACAACGTTACAGACACCACTACCAATGATATTCCAAAGCTACATGATGTACCTCAAATCTCGCAAAGAAGAAGACGAATGCTTGGCACGACTTCCTCGAAGAAATCCAAATGCAACCCGAAGCTTTTTCAAAGAGATAAGACGAAGGGGAAAGAGAAGACGAAGTTCAAATGGGTATAATGGGGGTAGGACTAGAGAAGGAATGGAGGAAGTAAAGTAATAATGGGGCTAGAGAAGACGAAGTTCGTAGGGTTTTTTTTCGAACGCTCAGTACTGTGTCTGGGGAAATTTTCGTGTCTTTTGAAATGGCCTGGAAAAGTGAAGTCAGGAAAATAAATGTACTGATTTATTGCTGCGGTTATTTGAAATAACCGCAGCACTTATGATTATAAATGCTCCGGTTATTTCAAATAACCGCAGCAATAAATCAGTACGTTTATCAGTTTTAATATTTTCCTGGGGAAGATTTAATATTGCGGTTATTTTAAATAACTGCAGCACTTATGATTATAAGTGTTGAGGTTATTTCAAATAACCGCAGCATTAAATCAGTACGTTTAATATTTCCTAGGGAATATTTAATGCTGCGGTTATTTAAAATAACCGTAGCACTTATAATCATAAGTGTTGCGGTTATTTAAAATAACCGCAGCATTAAATCAGTACGTTTAATATTTTCCTGGGGAAGATTTAATGCTGCGGTTATTTGAAATAACCGCATCACTAATAATCATAAGTGTTGCGGTCATTTCAAATAACCGCAGCATTAAATCTTCCCCAGGAAAAATATTATATGTACTAATTAATGCTGTGGTTATTTTAAATAACCGCAACACTTATGATTATGTGCTTCGAAATATATTTAACCGCAGTAATTGAGGCGAAGCAATTGAACTGTTTTCTACTAGTGAAACATTCATATAAATTAAATGATACTCAATTAAACTAACATTCATATAACTAAACAAATATTTATTGAATTATATAAACTAAACTAAATTTAACTATACTAACATTCATTGATTCATATAAATTAAACTATATTCAACTAAACTAACATTCATTGATTCATAGGAATTAAACTAAAGTATATTCAAATAAACTAACATTTATATAAATTAAACTATATGCAAATCAACTAACATTCATATAAATTAATTTATATTGAACTAAAATAACAATTATATAAATTAAACTACATTTAAAGAAACTAAATTTTACAAAATTAGAAGATTTAGGCGGGTCAAATAGGGTTGGGCCGGTTCACCGAGCTGAATTGAACTGGTTTAGTGGGCCAGGTCGAACTAGTTCAAGGCCGAATCGAATAGGGTTAGGATTTGGAAAATCGGATTCATATTTAGTGGGTCGGGCTAGACGAGCCAAAACCCGGGCCGAATCGGTGCTGTGTCGATTCAGCCCGGCCTAGTAGCCACCTCTACTTCTGTCTCCCTTTCTTCCCCTCTTATTCCTTGCCACCGACTCACTCCTCTTTGATCACATTGTATTCCGTGGAAGTACCAGGATTTAGTGCTATGGGTTCAAAATTTACATAAATTTCTCATCACGAAGTTCTTTCTTTTCTTCCCTCAACGTAGATTTCTCATTTCGAAGTTCATTCTTTTCAGCCTATATGAAGGTTTTAGAGCACTCAAGAAGGGGGGGGGGGGGGGGGGGGGTGAATTGAGTGTTAAATAGTCTTGGCCTATTTTTCTCACTTTTTCGATCTGTGGGTGGAACCAGTTGTGCTAGTTCCTATTAGCAGCGGAATGTATGTGGAGCAATAAAGGAAGACACACAATTTAACGAGGTTCAGCCAACTCAAGCCTACGTCCTCCTACTCTATGATCTTTTATTAATCTACTCCGAAAAACAAAGAACACAGACACTCAACTGTTTCCCTACTCCGGGAACCAGTTCACCCCACACTCTACTCCGAGTGTGCACTTGACTTACACTAGTAAGTCCTTTTGTGTTTGAACTCACAAACACTCTCCCAGCCTATCAACCCCTCTGTTGAAGGCTCTTTACAGAATCAAACTCTCCTTTGATCTTTCTTCTAAAAGCTAACATGAGAGAAAAATATAAGTTCTAATGGTGCTCTTGTATACAACTTAATGAAAGGTTTTTATGCTTAAGTGTGTATAATGCTCTCTAGAGATAAACTCAGTTTTCTTCACGTGAGAGACTTGTTGAATTAGGTTGATTAGATGAGTTTATATATATGATTACAAAAACCCTGGCTTTCCTAAAATCACATAATCTTTTGAGCTGTCATCTTATGTGAGTTTAGGACAGTATTTATCTTATTTGACTTAATCATATAGATAGAATCAAATAAGGTAAATACTCCTAGTTTTTAGGTAACCAATATATTCTCATCTAATCTACCAGCTGCTCAATATATTTTCCAAAATAATTCTTAGAAAATATTTTTACAAAATCTTTTCAAAGATACGCAGCTTGATATTCCATTCAGTAAACCTGGTTCCCTGAATTGAGTAAGTTATGAATTTTGTTCCAGCTTTGTACCAAAATTCATAACATGACTTATCACACTTAAAACACTTATATTACCTACTCATATAAGTCATACTACGGAGCACATTACATGAAAAACTGGATTAACAGTAAAGTACAAATATTCTTCTTTTCATGTAATCTACAAGACTTGAATCTTCCTTGGATGCTTCATCTTGAGCAAAGTATCTTTCTTCGAATGTCTTCGAAAGGCTTCTATGCTCCAAGTCTTGGAATCAGCTTAACTACTGCACGTATAACATGGTTAACATGCAATAGATAATATGTGACTGCTTTACAGCATAACAGTCAAGGAGACAGTTCCAACTTCTTGTGACCTTTTCCTGTAACTGTTTGTCATCATTCAAAACATCAAAACTTAAGGAACTCAACACTATATATACTAGGAAGCTAAGTTTGAGAATGAAACAGTAAAGGAGCTTCTAAAGAGTAATTATATAACTAAGGCTATACATGAATTGAATGATGTAAAAAATTAAGTTTATTATTACATTACCGAAACATAAGAAACCACCATAGGTATTTTTCTCATTTGCAAGAACAATAACATAACAATAATATTTGTTGCAGGGAGAGCAAGAAATTGCACTATTGGCTGACGTTCTGCTTCAAAGTATCAGACTAGATCAAATGTATACTTTGTCATTTATTGTAAAGTTAAAGGTCCTAAAGGCTTTTGTAACCGAGGGTCTAACAAAACAACCTCATTGCAAAAAAAAGGTAAGGTCATATATATGAAATTGCTAAGCAATAGAAACTTATGGAAGAAGATTATAAGAGCACTACAATTACAAGTGGATCGCTAAATACCGCCCGTGATTATCCAGCTATCACCCGTATTTTATATGTATTTTACACGTTCTTTACGATTTTGCCCTTATATATTATATACTTAATCTAACCTTATTTAAACATATGTAATAATTATTTAAAGTTTTAGTTTACTAACCTAATTTAATAATTTAATTTACTAATCTAGTTTAACCTATTTACTAACCTAATTTAATAATTTAATTTACTAATCTAATTTAACCTATTTACTAACCTAAATAATGATTTATATAATGTTTAAATGTAATGACATAATTTAATCCATTTACTCACCTAATTATACTCTTTTTTTCCTATCTCTTATAAACCCATTTTTATCACTCTTTCAATACTTTTCCTTCATTCACTCACTCAAACTCTCTCAAACATCTATTTCTCTCCTAAGAAACCTCTTTCATAAAACCAAATTTTTTCTTCAAAAATTCACCATGTCAAGAGCGGGCAAAGAACCAAGTCGAAGCTTAAGTGGAAGAATAAGTAGAGTTGCCGGTAAAGCTTTAAGAGGATTAACGGGTTCTTCATCGTCAAAAGTATGTATTAATTTGTTTTTTTTAGCAATTTATGGTTTCTTATGTGTATTATTTTAATTTTGAACCAATTTGAAATTATTTGTATGTATTTTTATGGAGTATAATGATTTCTAGTAATGTTTGTTCCGCCATTGTTGATTTCGTTGAATTTGGTTGATTTGTGCTTGAGGAAGAAGATGAAAAATAAAAAAAATAATTAGAACCGTGTAAAATATATGGTTCTACCTAAGTAAAACCGCCCAAAATGGATGGTTCTACCATGGTAGAACTGTCCATTTTGGGCGGTTTTACCTAGGTAGAACCGTGTATTTTACACGATTCTAATTATATTTTTTTTGTTAGTTAATAATTATTATGAATATTAATAATAATAATACATATTGATTAATTAATATATAATAATACGTTGTAATTAAAATTTGGTATTAAATTAGTTAATACTTTAATTATTTAATATTTAATTAGTTAGTAAGAGTACGTATTAATTAGATAATACTAGTAACTAGTATTAATTTGTATTTATTAATAGTACGTATTAATTTGTATTTAATTTTTAATTAGTTAATAATAGTATTTATCTATTAATAATAATACTCGTAATTTATTATATTAATGACATTATTATTAATTAATAATAATACGTATAATTAGTAAATTATTATATTAATGACATTATTATTTATTAATTATAATACATATAATTAGTCGTAATTCTACTGTATTTTACAAGTTTGTATATATTAATAATAATACTTACGTCTGTATTAGTTAAATTTTGTTTAATTATTAATAGTTAAATTATGTTTATATTAAATTAGTATTAATTTGAATTACTTATTATTTATCATTAATATAATGGACTAGGTACCTGAAATCCATGGTGAGGGTGATTCAGGTCCGAGACATCCCCGATCTCGTAGGGAGAGAGAGGTGTACGGTTGTAGTAGTTACATGAGGATCTGGTAGATGAGGCAAGAGAGGATAATGATGATGATTTGGATAATTACGTGATAGATGACGAGGATTAGGATCAGGATCAGGATCAGGATGATGATGATATTCCGAACTATGATTTGGGTGGTGCTAGTGCTATGCCGGAGGAACAACTAGGGGATCAGTATGTTAGAGTGCGCAAAGACGTGGATGGTAAATTTGCTAGTGTAACGGAAGCGTGTTCTTCTTCAACTGCTTCTGACCCGAGTAGTAAGAGGAAGAAGGGGGATGACTCTTGGGTTGTGAAGGGTGGAGTTCTTAGCGACCCTATCGAAGGGAACGTGATTCCTAGCTTTTTGGGTCACATTGCAACTAACATTTGGGTTAGAAGGAGCGCATAAACGGTGTATTGAAGTGTCAAAACCGTGACAAGATGTGCTCCCTTCTAGATAAATGGGCTCGTTCTAAGCTTGATGGAAGTCCAATACAACAACGATTGCTGAATTCTGGCATCATCTTTCTACCGAGTATGTTGTTCGATCACATAGATGTGCCACTGATATCTGCTTTTGTTGAGCATTGGCAACCAGATATGAATTCCTTCCACTTTCCATTTGGTGAGATGACTATCTTATTGCATGACGTGGAGGCTATTCTTGGTGTTCATGCAGAGGGTAAGCTGGTAGATGATTGTACTGATGTCTCCTCCATGACACTGAGTGAACTTCTATGTGTTGACCTTGCTATCCTCAGAGGACAAGATCCCAAGAGCATCTACCATAACAATGGTGTTAAACTTATGTCTTTATACAAAAGATGTCTCGTAGCAAATAGGGCAGATGATACACAACTATTAGCGTGGTTGTTTTTGGCACTGGGTTGCATCTTGTTCGTAGATAAGAGTGGAGATATGGTTAGGAAGCATTGTCTGTGTGAGGATTTGGAGCCATATTCTATTTCTACATACTCTTGGAGATTGGCAGTCCTAGCGAACATATATCGCCAGTTGGAAGTTACCAACCGGTTTGATTGCCGGGAGATTGTTGGGTGCATGACATTGTTGCAAGCTTGGATTTATGAGTACTTCCTAGATTTTCGGCCCCATAGAGACCCAAAGTTTGCTATGACCCAATTTCCAAGGAATAAGTTGTGGGGAAGTCGAGCTGAGAAGAAGACTCTAGAGCGACTGATTGAATTTCGGTGCCAACTTGACACCATGAGTGCGCATGAGGTACACCATCGTATTTAATTTATTGCTTTATTACCTTAGTACATTTTCAACTTCTATGTTTGTTTAATTTATTTGTTGTCCCCGATCCCAGGTTGATTGGTTGCCATATTTCCCTAATCCGATCGTTAATTGTCCAAGGACGTCATATACTAGACTTAGTCAATATAAGGACATCATAGAACCTTATATGCCTTAGAGATGCGTTCGCCAACTTGGTTTCATCTAGTTTATCTCGACCCCTCCAATGGGCCCACAAAAGACATGCGTTCAACTAAATCGAAGGAATACAAGGTAGAATGGCCGAAATGTATAGTGAGCGCGTTTTGGGATCAATTTCCTGCGACGAGTCGCCTTGATTTGAGTTCATTGATTCCAACTATGGCCAGGAACCATGGTGCATTTGAAATTAAGCATTATATTGATTGGTACTACATACATTCCCACCCATGAATTATGAATACAGGTGTACGCCCGATAGGAGATGGTTGGCCGCCACAGACAGCTGGTGATGCGGTATGTTCTCGAATAGTTGATTCTATTAATTTATCATTGAATGTGTATAAATTACTAACTACACTAATATTTATTTTATATGTGTCTATGTAGTGGATGAACTTAATGATTCAGGCTTCTCAAGGTGTCCTTACAGATAAGGAAGGTCTTACGAGTGATCTTTCTAAGTTTTTAGTTGAACAAATGAAGGAGGGGATTAAGAAATGGAATAGTGTATTGTAAATGATTTAGATTGTATTCTGTCATATGATGGACGATTTGATGTTCTTGATTCTATTGGGATTGTTTAAAAGAATTTTGTTATGAACATTGATTTTGTTTTCTCAGGTACACACTGATCATATTGTCGATAACTTGGGTGTCCAAATTATAAAGGAAACTCTGCTGAAATTGGCACTCCGACGTAACACCAATGAATTAATTAAGTACGTATATTATTAGTTGTCAGGGTATATAGTTAGCTAAATCATTCCAATCTGCCATTCTCCGAGCATAGAGCTGGTCCCACCCAGCTACAGTGTCATCTCGTATGTCCTCCCATAAACGGTTTATTGGAGGAACAGGAAAATCAGAGGATAGGTGTAATCGAATGAAATGTTTGTAAATCCCCAAATGTGCAATAGCCAATTCCGTAACCGGTGCAGTGTACGCTGATGGATAATGCCAAGGTAATATTGTAGTGGATGGATAAAAGGCACGCTCATGTAAACCAACTCAAAATAGCATTATTGCACACTTGTAAATGTTAGCGATAGCAAACAAATTGGGGCTGACCTCCATCCAATGATCCTCCCCGCAACGTCCACCTTCCCAATTAATACGTTGGAAAGCTCGATCAACTTTGTTGAAATAGACAGTAGTGTATTTGTAGTAGTTTTCCACCACTTCATTGTACATGAGCCTACGTACAAGAGGGTAGTTGTCTTCTCCATTGTGAAATACATCAGCAACACATCTGAAGCCACAATTTCCATCAGCCTTGACATCATTCCACCCTTCAACATAATTCAATATAATGGTTGGAACTCTGTCTTTGTATGAAAAGTTCTCCATATCCGTTCTACCTATCACTAAAGGCATGTTCACATATTTTGACGAACGAAGAGATGATTTCCTTGACTGCCTGGATCGAGTTTTTGACAAAGTTTCACGTCCATAAGCATACTCCTATGAACAGTGGTCACGTCGTGAAGGTCGTCCTTGGTTTTTGTCAGTGACTCTGGTTCTTTAAGGTACGATCCCTGAGGCTCCAACATGCCATATAGGTAGCACGAGGCATCACATACTAGGGAAGGGGTTGAAGAAGCTACTCTCTCGAACAGAGCCCATAATTCATTCACTGATTGCTCGGATCGGTCGACGTAGTTGGAGTCTAAATGCGGTGTACTAATGGTTAACATTATCTAGAATGGGTGGATATCAACTAAAAGAAGTGACGAATTCAGCATATCTGTTCGATATATAACACAAGCACATGGGATACCATGTGTATCCTTTAAAACACACCCGTAACTACTCTTAACTGTAGCACCAAGCCTCCTCATTCGGTCTACCTCGTCCTTAATCAATGACAGACAATAATGAGAAACACGACCATGAAGATGGTTATATATGAACTCTTGGTACAGAGTGCCGTGACGACTTCGTGACTGCTCGAGGTTGTATTTAACGTTCTGTCACTGGGTTTATAAATGCTTGTGGAAACGTTCAAATAGCGTATCCAGAGCACTGGTGGAGGAATCCAACCAGTCCTTTAGGGCATTATGTGAGCTCTCAACTCTGCATGTCTCCCTGTTCCCTAAGGGAAGGAACTGGTTCGTATGGTACTTCACGAATAGGAATGGCAATGGATCGGAGTCGGAGCGGATCGACCAAAATCTGAATCCGATCCGACAATTTCACAGACCTTAATTTTGGATCCGAATCCAACTCTGACGGACCTAACTTCGACTCTAACTCCGACCTGATTAGGGATTTTGGACCTTCGAATCCAATCCGATCCGTCGAACCTCCGAATTCAATTTAAAAATTTAATATATTGTAACTTTTGCACTTTTTTATCTATATTTTTTTTAATTTCATTACTAATACTATAGTTCATTTGTAATTTATAAAGCAAATATTATGGGTGATCATACATTTCAAGACCCCGATTAAAGATCCTCACAAGTAGCATGGTTATAGAGGATATCAAACAAGAAACCCATAAGAAAGTAGCCACACTCAGTGTTTCCTATCTGCTGAGGACACTGTATTTGGAAACCAAATAAAATGTAAATCAAATAGATCTAATACAATTCTAAGGAAACAAAATAGTCATATGATTAAAAATAGGGATACCTGAGCTGGAATCCAGTTCAACTTCAATCCATTACGGAGGTCGGACTGGACTTTAAAGCTCTTGAAAGCACTAGATTTGGAAACAAAATAGTTGTCCATAACTATACTTTAATCTGTTACTCTTGTCAGTGAAATAAAAAATGTAATTACCAAATACTTACGTATTTAGCACTTCCTTAATTGCTAAATTACGTTTTCATTGAAGAGGATCGAAAATGTATACTGTCCTCTTCTCTAAGGATAGAACAAGTAGTATCCAATGACGCCTACAAAATGATTAGTAAATGGTTAAAATACGAACATACAAGCCCTCGGATACTATGTAAGAAGCTCATACCTTTCATGGTACGGGCAGAAGATGAAACGCTTCTTATGGTCATTGGCCATAAAAGATACCATGTAAGAAGTGACGAAATCCTAGTCGTTGCCGATCAAGGTAGCCGAGACCCTAGATGGACCAACTCATAATAGGCCCTATAATTAATTGAAATAACACCCATTTAGCAACATGAACAAATCGAAAAATCATATTATAGTAGGAAATATATTCAATAGTCAGGTAACTTACATCATGAAGACTTAGAGCACAAATACGTTCAACTCGTCTCCTGTGAGTAGTTGAGTGACGTCCTCTCCTACGATCACGATATCCTGGTCCTCAGGGTACCCGAATATCATCTTCCCACAATGAAAGGAGACGATGCTATCTGGCAGAAGCCTCAACAACTGGACCCTCATTTGACGATAATTCTCACCAAGATGACTCAAGGCCAGTTCAATGAGATCGATCTAGGCAACGTCCTTCTTCACGGACTCACTTACCTCTGGACCGCTAGGACCACTGGCAACACCTTCAGCTGCGTCCTTTCGACCCGTACCTCTTTGCTGATTCAAACAAATTCAAAACTTAATATCAATACATTAGTAGAATACAACTTCATAAAGTGAGGCGAAATGCATTTAACTCATACGTCATGAGCAGAACTAGATGCTTCGGCCGCTGTGTGAAGGTCCCGTGGGCTTGCTCGAGCCTTTTGATGAAGGCAGAAGGGGCAGGGACAGGGACATCCTTATATACCTGGTTATAGTCGTCGACGCTGACCTTTACATGACCAGGAAGGATGCTAGCATGATGGTCTTGAGTCAGAGATGGATGAACGGTTCCTAAAGCAACAATGATTGCTTCATTGCCGTTCACCATGTGCAACAACTGACAGGAAACTTTCCTACAACAAAAGTGACAAAGATGTAAGTATCTCATTCATTTAAATTATACGAATTTCATATGCGATTAGTAGTTTGTAAAATATGAGTAAACAAACCTGCAGATCCATCTTCTCCTCCATCTCCTTGATCGTCTGAGCTTAAACTTGCTGCTCATCCTCTCTCACAATGTTTTCGATCGAGCTTCGACGTCCTCTACCCTCTTCATCAGGGCCGAGCTCCTCTTGTCAGCTCCGTACACAGTCTTTCGGCCAACGCCGATTCCATAACCGACCACCCGACCTGGATGATCTTTTTTGCCGAGGGCGTGGGACAGAATGTCGTCCCGTGGCTGGAAGACAAACTCTCCCGATTCCTCTCTTGGTCTCCATTCCTCCTATATTTATATCAAAATAAAAATTAATATAATTCACAAAAGATAAATAATAAGACAAATATAATAATGTTATAAATAAACATAGCTTACAATGGAGTCTTGGACAACAACGGTCTTCTTATAAGGCACCATGAGACATCCTTTTTCGTCAGGGATGGATCTCATAAGAAGCCAAGTCATCATCCTATCTAGTAGACTCAAAACAACAGATGAACAACTGAACGACGACGACGAAACCGAAGGAATAAAGCCCTTTCGCCTCCAGATTTTACTCATCTAAGCATATGAGTGTTGACCCATATGATGAGGATATAAGTTCTAGGCTGCACTCCTCTTTGCCTTCTTGCTTCTTTGCTGTTTATAGGATACAAGTTATTACATATAAGAAAATACCTGTGAAATTGAAGTAATATATATTGCAATTAATATCAAACGATATTCAACGAAATGCTACCCCTAAACTCCTCTGTAGAACGCATCTTCATGAATGCGTTCCAGTCTTCCTCAGAAATGAAGTTGTAGAGCTCCCAAGGTCGCTTCCTAGACTAGCCCTCCTTATTCTTTGTACAGGAGATCTAACCACTCACGAGCTTGGCCTTGAAGTCTCTCCATTTTAAGTCGCAAGAGGTGAGAATCGTCTGCTTCTTTCGAGGATCATCCTCAATCTGGAACTCTTTCTGTACGATATAAAAACACAAAAGAACATAATTAGATTAACAAAGAATAACACAATTAGATTTGCAAAAAGTAATGTAATTTAGTACATTAATTACCTTTGCATCCTCCCAAAGCCTATCCTTTACGCCTTTCGGTATGGAGCTCCAGTCCGGTATCAAGATCGATACTTTTGACCGACTAATCTCCCCCAAATGGCATTTATATGCCTTGTAGTGTATCACACAGGGATGTCCGAGTGCGTCCCACTATAGAACTCTCTTGACACTGGAGATGGATTTGATTCCTTTTGAGGGACCTCTCCCTACTCTATTCTTCTTCATCTGTTGGGTGTCGGCAGCAGAAGATGGTTAGGGTCCTCTGTGTTTTTCCATTTCTGTGAATCTGCAAATATAAAAAAAATAGGTCAATCAAGTTAATTAAACTAAAGAGTAAACATCTATATGTAATATATACAATTTAAAAAAATAACATGAAAGAATATTATAACTATATGCAATAAACTTTTATAAATGGAAATTTTGTTATTTATTAACATGTTAATTGTTTAGATTCTCCTACTCTATGTATTTTCTTTGTAATACCTTCTTATTGGATGATTTGGTAGTTCATTATTATTCAGACTCCCTAGCTACGTAGAATCCTTCATCATGGTCATTGCGTCTTAGAATATCGTCAACATCGTCAACAACTAATTTTGGGATATTCCATGTGGATGGTGGGGTTTCATCAAACTGTTCATCATATTCATCCTCATCAGCAACATCCCTATTGCTAAGAATTCGTCTCTTCCCTTCAATAACAACTGACCAATTACGATTGGCGGGATCGACCATGTAAAAAACTTGCTTCGCCTGTGAAGCTAATATGAATGGATCGGCATGATATCCCAAGCGATTGGGATTCACTAAGGTTAAATACTCGTGTTTGTCCTTCTTTACCCCGCGGTTATTATTAACCCAATTACAATAGAAAAGAGGAATACTGAAATTCACATAGTCAAGTTCAAAAATATTAATAATAACCCCATAGTATGAACTCTGTTTGTCTATTAAAGTTTGATTTTTTGAACTAGAAAATTCTGGAGACATGCCAACGACCATTACACCACTATTCTGCGTAGTCGACTTCTTATCTTGGCCCTTTGAGTAAAAAGAATAATTTTTGATGTCGTATCTCTCATACGACATAACTTAAACTCTAGCACCATATGCCAACCACCTTAATGTATCACCAATATCGTCAGGTGCTTCAGATAATTGATCCATGATCCTTCCTTTGAACCATTCAACAAATGTAGCATTATGGTCCTTTACCAGCTGCAAATCCCTTTTAGAAGGATATTGACTCCTCAGAGTATTCATGTGCTCATCTACATACGGATGGACTTCACTCAGGTTTTGCAAAATAAACAATTCAGCCTTATATTTCAAATCATAACTGAGAATAATTCGTTTCCGACCAATAGTGCCATGAGTTTCTTGGCCTTGTAGGTAGAAAGTGGCAGTTCATTTCCCTTAGGAAGCATACCCGATATAACTTCTAACAAGTGTGTGAAACTCTTGTCAGTCCAATTGTGGCGTGCCTTTAAGTTGAAGAGCTTCATGACAGCGCTCAATTTAGTGTGTGATTGTTACAATCACAACATGGACATAATAATATCTTTGAATGATTGTCTACTTGGTGTCTAAGTGCAACCCTAGCAAACTCCTCAACCCCTTGTATGTATTCCATTAAGGTTCGGTTACCGTACATCCAATCTCGATCCATTTTGAATTTCAAAGAATTAAACAAAAAACTTGAGTTGGTAGTATATATATTAAAAGAAATTTTGGAGACATGCATGCTTTGGATTCAAAGTGATATTATTAGTTAATTATTATGATGTTTCTCTTATAACAATTAATTAAGTACTTGTAGCCCCACAATAATTTGTTCATTAACAAACCCCACAATAATGCTAAGATGCTAGCTAAGTAGCTATGGAATCTGTATATGGTAGGGTTTTAGTCTCATGATAAGGGCATTCAATGCGTCAAATTCTTAGCTTGTAATATGTGGTAAATAAGCATAGTTCTTAAAGATAGAAGGGAAAAAATAGGCAGATCTTTTTGGGGAGAGAAAGCTAGTTACTTTGCATAGACAGTTGTTGAGATAGGGCTAAGAATTAAGAGAGCTAGCTTAGTGTGAGAGATGATTTGCAGAGAGTGGGGAATGCTAAGATAATGATGTAGCCAACACGAACCTCATTAACAAACAGTTCCTTTGAGAATATTATAATAACTTTAAGGCTGGCGTATAGCAGAGCTTGTCATATTAGCCTATGCAATATCGACACCCTTGTATTGCCTCGGAGGCCTATATATATATGTAGTTTTTGGATTTTAAAGCCATCTAGAATGATCCAATGGCTACTACATATATATGTGGGTGAATTCCATTTTATTCTTGGAAAAAAAATTAACAAGAAATTGTAGTAAATTAACTAAAGCAACTGCAGAGTAATTCCATCTATGATAACCCACTTATGTTGAAATGAAAACAATAGATTAGATCATTAGTGCATGCAAAATCGTAGTCAATTATGTCATGGCCCATCTAATACACATATCACTAAAATTAAAGCTTACATGTATTTCATTTATTGATTTACTCCGTATTTGTTGAGTTTCATCATTCATAAGTCACATAGAAGCAAAGTGTGTAGGTTTAATGCTTCACTTTTACATCTTATTATAATTTCCAGACCAATAATATTATAGCCTACTTTAGTTTACGGGAAGCATGAATGGCCGGCCATGCACAAGACTTAGGATGACCATGTTCTTAAAAAGTCTAATTTCACCAAACTTGTCAATTTCAATTATTTTCTAGGTAGTGTGGCAAAACTTAATTAATTAAGCTTTGAAAGTTATACATAATCTATTTTCTAAACTATGTTCAGGTAGTTAGCTGAGGGAAGGAATCGTGATAATATATCAATACCTAACAATTTGGGAATGGGAATTTCCGGATATTCCATTCCAAATAAGACAAGGGAGGTCAGCTAAAGTTTTCTCACTATTTCCGGATACATAACCAAACCACTATTTTAACAATGCAATGACTCAGTTTTCTCACTTTGGTGATTGCAGGGCATAAAACTAAAGTGAATCCCACTATCAAAACACGGGAAATACGTACCTCAAATCTCACGAAGAAGATGACAAATGCTTGGCACGAAGAAATCCAATTGCGACCCGAAGATTTTTCGAAGAGAGAGAGAAAGTTTGTAAATGGGTATAATGGGGTTAGGACTAGACAAGGAATGGAGGATGTAAAGTAATGGGGCTTTAGTGTGTCTGGGGAAACTTTTCGTCTTTTAAAATGGCCTAGAAAAGTTAATATAATAAATGCTGCGGTTATTTGAAATAACCGCAATACTTATAAATCACAAGTAATGCGGTTATTTCAATTAACCACAACATTTATGCAGTTATATATTATTTTCTTGGGCATGAATAAATGCTACCGTTATTTGAAATAACCGCAACACTTGTGATTTATAAGTGTTGCAGTTATTTCAAATAACCGTAGCATTTATTCAGTCATATATTATTTTCCTAGTCATGAATAAATGATGCGGTTATTTAAAATAACCGTTGTACTTATAAATCACAAGTGCTGCGGTTATTTCAAATAATTGCAACATTTATTCAGTACATATATTATTTTCCTGGGGAAGAATAAATGCCGCGGTTATTCAAAAAAACCACAGCACTTGTGATTTATAAGTGCTGCGGGTATTAAAATAACTGCAGCACTTGTGTTATAAGTGCTGCGGTTGTTTAAACAACTGCAACACTTATAGTTATGTGCTTCGAAATGTATTTAACCGCAACAATTAAGGCAAAGCAATTGAAGTGTTTTCTACTAGTGTCAATTTATCATCAAACCAAAAATATACACACAATCAACCAGATCTAATATTATACAAATCAAAACCAAAAACTTACTTGAGGAGGCGGAGGAGACTAGGGAGGAGGTCAGGCAGAGGAGGTTAGGGAGGCGGTCAGGCGAAGGAGGCTAGGGAGCAGGTCATCAGGCGGAGGAAGCTTGGGGCTTTGGGAGAAAGGAAGAATTTGAAGAAGAGAAGAGAAGGGAAGTGCGGCTGGCTGGGAAGTGGAAAAGGTCAAATGAGAAAACTAGGGATTTAGGGAAGAGCACTGTATTAGAGTATTATTGTATTAGAGTTTTTTTTTATTTTTTATTTTGTATTATTATATTTGTGTTTTTTTTAAGTACTACTCATTCGGATCGGACTATCGGACTCGGATCATAATCGGGTCGGATGTAATACAATATCTGAATCCGACCCATCTCCTATTCGGAGTCGAAGTTTTTTTATCGGATTCAGAGTCGGAGTTTTTTTAAATGGGTTTGGATCGGAATTTTTCCTTTAGATCGAATCGGACTCAGTTCCGATTCGGATTGAATTGTCATCCCTATTCACGAACCGCTTAGCATGGGGCAACCATTGGTTCTCTACATACTGCACCAGAACAGGGCACCACGCATAAGAATCTCGGAATTGTATCACTGCACTGTTGTACTCCGCTTCTGTCTTCACATTCATAATTCTGCTCCATTTACCCATTTTCACATCAGCATCGCGCCTCTTGTCTTTCAAAATGTAGTATGCCTTCTTCTCAACACAGTTGTTGATGTGTCATGTGCGAAGTAAATGGTGCGATTGGGGAAATAACTCCACAATGGGACGAAAAAGATCTCCCTAACAATTAGTCACTATCACTTTAGGGTGCACTTTAAAACCAATTAGATGCCTCAGTGATAGGTCGTCGTTGAGCCCACCAATTTGTAAGGTTCCTATCTTGGTCTCACTAACTAGTAGTGAGGGTAAGAAAGGGTCGAACCCAAGAGAGGGGTTGAATCAACCACCGAGTACTACCGTTTAAATAAGCTAAATGAAGTCGAAATTGGGTTGGTCTTGAGTAACTTCTACTAGTTCCATTCAACTAAAACTAAGAGGAGATTAACAATATTTAGAAGGATCTAAGGCTCGGGTTATACCACTCAACTTCATCACAAATCACAATTAGCATGCAACAAATTCTTGATAAATTAATGGGATAAATTAGGGGAGGTCATCTAAGGCACCCAACTACTCTCTCAAGCAAGAGGGGTTACTTGAATCATGAATACAACCCACTCTCGTGGTTACATAGCATAAAACAAGTGTTAAAGCATTCCCCTAACCGAAAATTCCTATTCTCATGGCATTTTAAGTCAATCAAGCATAAGGGAGCTAACTCAAGTTCATCTCTCGACCCTTCATTGAGAAAGCTTGGGTAAATAGCCTTAGCAGTGACCATATACAAGGACTAAACAATTAAACCACTTAAGCTCAACTAATTAACATCCCACAATGACCAAATCAGCACATGCAACGAATTCTTTGTGACTACATTGAGGGTTCTACCCAAACCCTAGAAATTGGACTACTCATAATCCATGGAGGTTAAGAGAAATGGAAATTTCAACCAATTCATGAACAAGTTCAAACCAAGGGTTAAGCTAATTAACAATCTAAGCATGTAAGAAGTAAGCAAGTAATTAACAACAAATAGAGGGAAATAGAGAATAAGAGTAAGAAATAATTACTATGAAGCTTCAAGGTGAGCAACAATGGTGGAACTTGTCTTCTACAATGATTGGAATTGAATATTTCTAAGCTAATATTTAGAATCTACAAATGATTTGAGGAATTAATGTTCTAGGATTTCAAGAAGAGAGAAAGCTCTGAAAATTTTGGTATCCCGTACCAATGAGCTCAAAGGGGGTATTTATAAGACCCCCAAATAAAAAGGACGGAGAAAACAAGAATCAGGCTTGACTGTAGGTTCGCACGGGTGTGCTAGGGTTGGCACGAATGTGCAGACCAAGTAAGTAGCTATTGCCTCTATTCTAGAAGTTCAGCATGGACGTGCCACATACGGCACGGACGTGCAACTTATTCTGTATGGTCATTCCAAGTCTGGCATGACCATGGAGGCATATGCAGAATGAGCTGACCTTCTAGTGCCCTCCTGCACAGACGTGCAAGGTATGGCACGGCCGTGTAGGGTCCTCTGAGCCTTTTTTCCATTTTTTGTCTTTTATTTTGCTTCTTTACTTGGCTTCTCTCTACCATCTCCTTCCTTCTAAACCGGTTGAGTATCTATGGGCTTCATTTGGCCGTCTTTGGACCTAGAATCTCAACCAAAAACACTAACAACCCGTGAAGCATAGGATACACAAAAATTGCATAATAATAGAGTAAAAGTGAACCAAAACACAAATTAATCAAGTAAATTAGGTTCAACAATACCCTAAAATCATATCAAATAGCAAGTTATCAAATCCCCTTAAGATAAGCTTTTTCCCGTCCTCGAGCAAAACAAACACATCGAACTAGAGGAGGAAACGACTTATTAACATCAAACCAAGGAGAGGCAACAAGGGGGAAGCATAGATACACAATCCGCATGGTGACAACCATAATCACTTTTAGCACAAGTGAGAAGCAATTTAAGCCTCTAAGTCGCCCTAGAGGACGAGATTTTATCTCGTGAGGGTTTCCACTGAGCTTAACCCACAACTCACACGAACCATATCAAACTATCAATATACTCTAATTCCAATGTTTTTATCACCCAAGTTAAATCATCGGGATATAAATCGCAAACAAGTCAATTGAGCAAGGTCCAAGAATTACCAATCATAAATTGTACACATGAGTTGGGGGTAAAGAAGGGAACTAAGCAAGGTTGCATTAGGATACTTCCTTAGACCTTTTACTAGCTCATTAGAGCACATCTAGATATTCCAAAGTTGCAACAAGCCGTCCTTCGGTTATAAAATCTCAAAATACTAGTCCTCCTCACAAAATGCACACCCAAAGCCCCTTAACTACACTCTAACTCAGAAATTTTATAAGATATAAAAGACAAGGTGTGGGAGGCATCCACAAGTTGACTTCTAAAGAAGAGAAAATCAAAATTTTGAGAATTTTGGGGGAGTTTTTTCCATCCCTTCTTTTCTATGTTTTTTTTACTTCTTTTTTCTCTTTTTTTTTTACTTCATTGCCCTCGCCTCTTTTAACTAGCTCTTTCTTTATTCAAAACGGGTGGCTTATTATGCCACTTATTAAACATGATAAAAGTAGAGTCAATTCCCTAATAGAGTTTCATTTTGGGAGGAGAGGAGGCACATTAAGGGCACAAGGGACCGCAAATCGATTCAAACATAACCTACTTTGGGCAAATTTGACAATATCATATGCTAGACGTGCAATTGAGCATTCATCGGCTTTCATTTCATATACTCTAATGCAATCGAGATTAATAGAACTCTGAAGAACCCCAACTCTTGTACACACTCTTCTAAAAGAACTTTTACTCATCACTCAAAAGTCAAGCAAGCAAAACATATAAGCATCGTCATTTGAGTTTCATCCTTGGGCGACTTTTTCATTTTTCAAATTTTTTTTATTCTTTTTTTTTCTTTGTAAAGGTAAATAAAATAAAAGTAATTACAGCAATAAGCTAAACTAAGCATAAAAAATAAAAATAATTATACATCTAAATAAGGAGATTGGGAAGGTAATCACAAAATAAGAGATTTGGATTTAGGGTATTGGATTTCAAGTGGAGCAAATTCAGATTTAAAGGATTTGGATGTTAGGGAAGAGGAAATGAACAACATGCAAGCTCGACATGTAAACATGAGAACACAACATGAACTAATGGCACATGAAAAACAACCCCCCCCCCCCCCCCCCCCCCCCCCCCCCCCCAAGCTATCATAGACATTGTCCCCAATGTTAAAGCAATGCAACTACAAAGACTAACTCATTGGTTAGGGCCCCCTTGGGAGCTTGAGCCCCCGGGGTAGAAATGCCGGTATACATTACAGAAACCACCCAAGTCCGATCTTAGACCCTCGAAACTTGTTCTCATTCCGTCAAATGAAGTCCTCATGTCTTCGTTTGACTTCCTCATGGTCTCAAATTTGGTGGTCATGCGGGCAAAATTCGCATTCATATTGGCAATTTGCTGCTCAAAGATGAGGTATGGGTTGTTCTCACCCATGCCTCGATTTTGGTACCCCTCTTGGTACCCTTGTTGGAACTCATGTTGTTGGTGAAATTGTTGTTGATGATACTGTTGTTGTTGGTGGTATTGTTGATGATAATGTTATTGATGGTGTTGTTGCTCTTCTCCTTGCTCTTCTCCCTCTTCACCGGGAGGAAGTCCCTCTGGGAAATCCAGTTGCCTTCGCCATAAATGACAGTGGCCTCCGGGTTAGGGAGATAGGCATAGGGTCGCCTACTCACCAACCACAAGTAGGGTTGGTTCCCCTCTACATCAGTAAGCCACTTCATGGCCCTCAATGACTGCATGTCCAGTTGTGTTGGCCTTGGGATAACCTCTTCATTTGAAAAATCAAGGTTAAGAGCAACAACACTAATAGTAATCATGCCACATATGGTGATTTGCCAGTTCCTGTGGCCACATCCTCAAGGTGGTCTACAAACCAAGACCCAATATCTAAGCTAGTGTTACCTTCACTTAAGTGCCAAAGGAAGTAGAGCTCCCAAGTGAACACCACCCCTGATCTATCCCCCCCTAGCAAACGTCGTTTTTGCTATAGTGCGCTGAGCGATTCTGAATGCGGGGTGGATAATGGCGGTGGCTTTATCGGATCTAGGGTTGTACCCAAAAGCCCCTAAGATTCTTCTCCGAAAATCTCCCGCATCAGAACCACGGGGTTATCTATCCTTAAGCCCGATGGTTCCGATTATGGGCCACCTAAAAGCTCGGTTTACCCTAGCTATGGTCATTCTATGCTGAGTGTTTATGAGTTGGAAGGTTATGTAGCGGGGGGTCCTCGTGGTGTCCCAATGCACATAAAGGGAGGAGAGGAATTAAAGGGTTAGTCTCCTATAGGTTAGGTCACGCATTTATAGCCAAGAACCTAGGTTGGTACCCTCAAACAACATCCTCACATCGTCTCCTACCCCTAAGGCGTCGGCTACCTCCTCGTTGTAAAACTTAGTGGGCAAAATCCGCTTCGTACTATTTCTAAGGAAATTAGCCAAAAAGGCTAGGTCAGTGAAAATTATTTCCATTGTGTCCACTTGTGGTGGAGTAACGGGAGGAGGAGGTGATGGGTTCCTAAGTCTAGCAGAGGAGGTGTTTCTTGGGTGGTTTCTTCTCGACATAGTCGGCTCTTGCAATTAAACTAGCCACAAAAATTCAAATCACCACACCAACCACACAAAAGCCTTAGGTCCTCTTAGATAACGGTTCAAGGTTCAACCAATACCAACAAACAACAGACAAATCACGTTGGGGCTCTAAGTCCACCACATAACACCAAGTCCAAGCAATCACAAAAACGAGCAAGATGGTCTTCACTACTTTAAATCACAACCATTCAACACCAATATTGCAAGAATCATGCAATTAACAACACACATAAGCTAACCTGCTCTTCATTTTCCAAGCTTAACACTCCAAACCCTACTCTCATACAAACACCCAATTCTTACAAAATTTCAACAATGCTTAACATATATCAATAATTATTTACTCACAACTAATTCAAACAACTTTTCAAGCAAAATTAAACACAAAATATTAAGATTTAAGTATGGAAGTAGTGAATAAAAGGAACAATTATACCGAGTCTAACGTGGGTGTAAAACCCGCAAATGAACCCTTCTAGTCTTCCTTTTGCTTGCATGAGTCTCCTTCTTCAACCAATTACTTTGATTTCTAATCCAAAAGAAAACCCATAAATTGATTTTTTGTTGTTAGGGTTTGGAGAAATTTGGGTTTAAAGATGGGGAAAGGAGTAGTATTTTGTGAATTTGTTGATAAAGAGTGAGGTTTTTTAAGAAAAATGTTGAATGTTGGTGAGGGATTGAGTGTTTGAGGGTGTTGAGTAGAGTGGGAGGAAGTTTAGAGAGAGGGAGGAGAGGTGTTTTCGTGAGGTTGAGGGAGTGGGAGGATTGAGTGTGTTTTTTTTGTAAATCTCGTGCTCAATGTGCTTTATACTAGGTCTGCAGCCCGTGCAGACCCAGGCAGAACTGCAGTCGATTCTGTCTGCAGATGCACGGACGTGTGTAGTTTGGCAAGGACGTGTCGCACCCTGCTGCACGGGCGCGCAGATGTTGGCTACCCCTGAATTGATCACTTTGAATCATACAGATGAGTTGAGGTGAAAGCTCGAAATTGTTTGCATTTGTGGTGGGAAGACGTATGCCACTCCGAAGTTGGAATGCGTTGGGGTGGTCATAGTCCCTTAACAATGGTGGTGGAGGATTCTCTCCCATGTTATCTTCTTCGTTAGTTCCAAATACCTCTTTCGGATTGGAATCTAAATATACAATGGAGAACTCGGGTGTGCCGTGCAAAATCCTCCTCACACTTCTCAAAGTCCTATTTAGCTCTGGGTCAACGGGAATAAGCGGTGACTGCTTACTCTTTTGTGTCATGCAAATTCAAACAAAGCTAAGAAAAACGTTAGCAATGACTATCACAAGTTACACACACATATACAAAAATTAGGGTAAGCAATCTACTATATATATGCACACATTTAGTCTCATTCAACAACAATACATTCCATGTGACTTTGCCTCCCCGGCAACGGCGCCAAAATTTGATAGGCCGTCGTCGAGCCCACCAATTTGTAAGGTTCCTATATTGGTCTCACTAACTAGTAGTAAGGGTAAGAAAGGGTCGAACCCAAGAGAGGCGTTGAATCAACCACCGAGTACAACCGTTTAAATAAGCTCAATAAAGTCGAAATTGGGTTGGTCTTGAGTAACTTTTACTAGTTCAATTCAACTAAAACTAAGAGGAGATTAACAATATTTAGAGGGATCTAGGGCTCGAGTTATACCACTCAACTTCATCATAAATCACAATTGGCATGCAATAAATTCTTGATAAATTAATGTGATAAATTAGGGGAGGTCATCTAAGGCACCCAACTACTCTCTCAAGCAAGAGGGGTTACTTGAATCATGAATACAACCCACTCTCGTGGTTACATAGCATAAAACAAGTGTTAAAGCATAATCACGATAACATAACATTCCCTTGACCGAAAATTCCTATTCTCATGGTATTTCAAGTCAATCAAGCATAAGGGAGCTAACTCAAGTTCATCTCTCGACCCTTCATTGAGAAATCTTGGGTAAATAGCCCTAGCAATGGCCATATACAAGGACTAAACAATTAAACCACTTAAGCTCAACTAATTAACATCCCACAATGACCAAATTAGCACATGCAACGAATTCTTTATGACTACATTGAGGGTTTTACCCAAACCCTAGAAATTGGACTACTCACAATCCATGGAGGTTAAGAGAAATGGAGATTTCAACCAATTCATGAACAAGTTCAAACCAAGGATTAAGCTAATTAACAATCTAAGCATGCAAGAAGTAAGCAAGTAAGCAAATAATTCACAACAAATAGAGGGAAGTGGAGAATAAGAGTAAGAAATAATTACTATGAAGCTTTAAGGTGAGCAACAATGGTGGAACTTGTCTTCTACAATTATTAGAATTGAATATTTCCAAGCTAATAATTAGAATCTACAAATGATTTGAGGAATTAATGTTCTAGGATTTCAAGAAGAGAGAAAGCTCTGAAAATTTTGGTGTCCCATACAAATGAGCTCAAAGGGCGTATTTATAAGACCCTTAAATTAAAAGGATGGAGAAAATAAGAATCAGACTCGACTGCAGGTCCGCACGGGTGTGCCAGGGTTGACACAGACGTACAGACCAAGTCAGTAGCTACTGCCTCTGTCCTAGAAGTTCTACACGGACGTGCAACTTATTCTGTACGGTCGTTCTAAGTCTGGCACGACTGTGTAGGCATAGGCAGAATGGGCTGACCTTCTGGTGCCCTCCTGCACGGATGTGCAAGGTATGGCACGGCCATGTAGGGTCTTTTGAGTCTTTTTTCCCATTTTTGTCTTCTATTTTTCTTCTTTACTTGGCTTCTCTCTACCATCTCCTTGCTTCTAAACTCGGTTTAGTATCCGTGGGCTTCATTTGGCTGTCTTTGGACCTAGAATCTCAACCAAAAACACTAACAACCCGTGAAGCATAGGATACACAAAAATTGCATAATAATAGAGTAAAAGTGAACCAAAACACAAATTAATCAAGAATTAGGTTCAACAATACCCTAAAATCATATCAAATAGCAAGTTATCACTCAGTTTATCTAACACCCACTAGTAACTCTCTGATTTCTCATCCTTCATGATTGCATAACCGATCACGAAGTTTGAATTTGTTGGAGTCATCCCAATTATCTTAACCAGCGGATATCTACGCTTGTTTGTTTTGTACGTTGAATCAATTAGAATTACATATGGTCAGGTACATAACATTAAGATAGATTCAGGATGCACCATAAACACACGACTCAGTTGAAATGTCCTAGTGTTAATATCGAACCAAAATTCATATTCATATTTCTTTGCTTGGTTAAACATCTGTTGGATTGCATTCCTTCCTTTAGAGTTTTCCATCCTCATCTTAAATCTCTCATTATAAATGTGTTGAACATTAGGGTTGTGTTCTGGATACTGGTTCAATATTGATGTTAAGATCTTCTTCGGTTTTACATGTGTGTCACTTATTCCCCTTACGGTTTCCTTAGCAGCTAGACTTAAGCCACTCACTTGTCGATGCCCCACTAGATACCACCAACTCATGGTTATGAAACCCCCATTTTGGAACACCCTCGATATCTCAACGATCACGCTCTAGACGCTCCAATTCCTTGATACTAAATTTGTAACCACACCCCTTTCCCTTTGTATTAAACCTCTGCGCATTCGAAAATTTTTGATCCTTTTTCTTCCCATATCGATTGCAAAACAACCACTTATGCACACAACCATCAGATTGAGGTTTATGTGTTGCAGAAACCAATATAAATCCATATTTCATGGCTTCTTCTTGAGCCCATACTTGAGCGTCCATAAACGTAGCAAAATCTTGTTCGTGACTAAAAACTCCACTATAATCAATTCCAACCCTGCCAAAGTCCTGAAATTTCATATAGAGATCAATATATTAGACATGTAACTCTAATATGTAATTAACATCAATAAGCAATGTTCGTATAAATCGACATTAGCCATTGATATTTCTAATAAGAATCGATTAGCAATGTTTATCAAATAAAACTAATTGATATTCGAGTAGAATTTTTACGAAAAAAACAACAAAAAAATGCCTAAACTGGACGGCCGAGAACGTCCACTTTAGACAATTATTCATCCCCAAAAAAGTCTAACATGGACGTTTCTCTTGCCCCAAATTAACATCCAAAATGGACGTTTGTGCTTCCTTACAAAACGTCCAAAATGGACGTTTCCCTTGCACTTAAAACCGTCTGAATTGGACGTTTACCAAGCCACCAAGAAACGTCCATTATGGACGTTTGATCCATCCAATTAACATCCAAAATGGATGATCCAATGGGTGCTAAAAAACGTCCAAATTGCACGATTTATTCGACATAAAAAGCGTATGTATTTTACGGTTACAAGCAACAATAAAAACGTCTAAACCATGCATTTCTCTATAATTACCATATTAATTAACTTAATTCTATATTAACTAATACTTATCACACAATTATATAACTATAAATATACAAAACGTAGAATTATATATGTAAATGCAAATTTAAACTAATCATATAGTTTAACATACAACAAAATGAAATGAATTACTTGAAATTCTCATAAGAACAAACAGTACCTCATCAGACATTGTTGAAATTGAACAGAGAAAACTGAAGGAATGGAACTAATGGAGTTCAGATTGAACGAAAGAAATTGAACTGAAGGAATGAAAACGAAGGAACCAAAGGAAATAGAGGTAATGAAAGAAGAAGAATGTCAGGTAAAGTTTGGAATGTGAGAAATGAAATGTTACTGAGAGTAAAAACTATAAATACTAAAAATAATCACCGAAAACTCAGAGTAAAATGACAAGTAAAGTTTGGAATGTGAGAAATGAAATGTTATTGAGTAAAAACTATAAATACTGAAAATAATCACTGAAAACTCATAGTAAAATTAACTGATATTGAGTTGTAAAAGTGAAAATACATTTAGCATATATAAATATATAAACTAAGGGCAAATTTGACATTTCATGTACAAAATACGGGCGGTAGCTAGAGATTTATCGACGACGTTTAACAAAGCCCTAATTACAATTGGGGATTAGGCAAAATTCATAGAGTAAACATGGAATATTATGAGTAAGGATGTTTTAATTAAACACACTTCGTAGTCCTAAACCATCGAGTAAATCAACATTTTAAAATGACAAAATTCAAATCATAATTCCCTTATAAAAATCTCAATCAAATCCCTAATTCATAAGCAATCGAATCGCATAATCAACAAAACCCTCATAAATCATAATTTGCAACAATGTATTCGAAACGCATAACCTATAATCGAAGTATCAAACATTCTAGAAGATAAAGGGAGAGAAAATGAAGAGAAAACCAATAAATGACGATCACCCAACACGGCAGCACCCGAGCATCGAGTCGAAGAGGAAGAGAGGAGCAGTACCGCCGCACCAAGCCGAGGAGGAGAAGATTAAGAGATGAACACCATGGTTGGTGGTGCCATGTAGGGCAGTGGTAGTCCACCACTCTGGCAGGTAGAGGCACCGAGGTGGCAGACGCAGTTGAGGAGGGGCTATGTTAGTAGGTTTAGGGTAATTGAAGTCTGAAGAAACGAAGAGAATAAGTGATGACACAGAGGGGAAAATAGTAAAAGGATTTGAACCTAGGTCCCTAGGATGATAATATCAATGCCTTACCACCGCCACTGATTAAATCATCATACTTTCATATCATCGCCACACTTGCCGCTATCAACTACCGCTAACCACCGTCATCGCCACCCCACCACGATCAATAAATTGACCGCGACAATGCTAACAACTACATAGACGAGCTGATGACATTATCGTCTCAGGTATTTCATTTTTATAGGGGAGGCGTTAAAACAATACTAAGAATAGAAAGTCTAAGCAGGACTTCCAACCCTATGGGAGAAGGTGCTGAAGTTAGACGCAAAGCCTAAGGGCCAAACGACTAACTTGGATGCCTCCTTCTATGGTAGACGTCTATATTAGACATCTACTCCCCTCTCGTTTATCATCATAGTTATTATTATTTATTGTAAATATTATGTATATTTTAATATTATAGTTATTTAAATTATTATTGTTTTTATAAGTATTTAGAATAATTAATTGTATGATCATATCATTAATTTTTATTTTGATTGTTGATGCTATTATTTGTTGTTAATATTATTGTTATTATTAAATAAAGATATTATAGTTATTTGAATTATTATTATTAATTAGAACCATTAAAATTGTTATTTGTATCATCATAATATCATTAATTTTGAAAAGCATGTTTTGATTGATTTAGAAACTTTTGGGGGTGAAGGTTACACGTGACTCGTAAGTTCTAAAGTATTTTCGATGCAAGAAGATGCTACTAATTTAGCTAAGTCTATCGCCCCTCAAAATGTTTTTATTGGTTAAAGCGTTGATCATGTAATAGAGAAATACTTATTTGAGACGCAATCATGCCAAAGGTGAAAAGTCAGGCTTGTAGTTGTAAATTTTAATAAAGGTGAATCATCTGATGGGGAATGGTTGATTATTTTGGGTCCTCCTTCATTTGACATGTACTATCACAAGCTAATTTAATATTTAGAGGATAATCTATAGATGAATGAATTTAGCCCTGTTGTAAAGAAATTGGTATGCGAAATTCTATGTAGCTTAATTAAAGTAGGAGATTATTGTGATAGTTGTTTATAGCTTAATTAAACTCGGAGGTTATTGTGGTGGTTAAGAGCTCCCAATTCCTAGAAGATCATCCGAAAATCTACACAACTATGAAGATCAAATGAGATGGTTGAAGATCGATGGAAAGAATTTTGTGGTTCAATTCCTTCATGTTGCCATAGAGAGTAATTACGTATGTTGGATTTGATCCAAATAAGATTCCCATGTTGGGACACATGTCTTTATGTTGCATCCTAAATTGTGAACTCGCTATGATGTATCCATGGGTAGGCATGGATTGTACACACAAGACCATGTACAAGAAGCGTCTACTAACAATAATTTTCTAATCACCTATGCTTTTTGAGTGACAAAACTGTTGGTGGCTATATGTGTTTGTTGGATAAATTGAAGTTGTTGTATGATAATAATCTCTCTCCAACATACTAATCATGAGTTAGGCCTTATAGGATCTATTCAAAATATATTTCCCAATTTTGTTCCCTTACTTTGTACATGCACATCAATGTGGATGTGGAGAATAAGGTTTGGAAGCCATGTAAGGATAAAAGCATGGGCACAAGTTTTAAGAATGAAGGGAAGAACATCATGGGAGCTAGGCTTGAAATTGAATATGATACAATAGGGGCAATCATATGAGCATCATTATCTTCTTTAATGTTGTACATAGACACAAGGCTTATTCATATTATCATGCTACAACATAGTATGCAGAGACTTTTTGGCTTAATCATAGACAAAATTTTATTAAGGCTTAGACAAAATAGTATATATAGTGAGTCACAAGTGATGCGGTTTTTCAAATAACTGCAGCACTTGCTATTTCAAATAACTGCAATACATGTAACTAGCAAGTGCTGCAGTTATTTGAAAACCGCAACATTTGGTACTAATGCTGCGGTTTTTCAAATAACCGCAATATTTGACGTGTTTCAAGTGTTGCGTTTTTTTCAAAAACTGCATCACTTGGTATGAAAGTATATTTCAAGCCATTAAGTGCTTCGAATTGTATATAACCACAGCATTTGTACCAAAGTAATTAAATGATTTTATACAAGTGAGGCAAATGAAGTCCATGTTGAGATCAAAGCCTACCTCTTTATCTGTTATAAACTGATGAAACATAATTTTATAGAGTTTTAAGCATTTTTAAGTTGCATTATTAGCGCATTTTAGTTCATTTAGTTGCATTTTGGGTATCATTTGCATAGATTATCCATTTTTTGCTCTATTACGCTTTGTTTGTGGTTTTCTTAATATTTTAGGTTATTTATAACTATTTGAATGCTTTCGAAGCGATTTTCGATTAGTTAGATAGTTGTTGCAAATGTAATCGATGAATTGAGGATTTAGATTGATGAATAATGCTCGTGGATGGTTTTATTAATATTCATATTCATATGAATTTATTTTGGTTTTCACAAGGGTCGAAAAATAGCTAACAACGTCAATTTCAGTTGAAAACAAGGAGATATAGGAGTTAAAGAAGAACAAATCTGATACATGTTCACTCTTTTGATCATAACTCAAGTTATTCAGATTTTATTTGTTGAGTCCCTTAGGTTTTGAGTGATGACAAACGATTACAAGAAACAGGTTACAATAAGCATTGCAAATAGTTGGCTGGAAACCAGCTGGAATTGAACACTATTTTCCTAGACAAGTTATTACTTATTTATGTTATTCATTTAACTAACTTGTCTATATATAGGAAATGGTTGGATGTAAATTGTTCCATGTACTGGTGGGAAACCAGTAGGAACTGTTTCCTAGACTGCTATGCTAAAAAGCAGTCACATACTCTTTATTGTACATTAACCATGTTACATGTGCAGTAGTTAAGTTGATTCCAAGACTTGGAGCATGGAGGCCTTTCGAAGACATTCGAAGAAAGATACATTGCTCATAATGGAAGTATTCAAGGAAGATTCAAGTCTTGAAGATTACATGAAGAAAAGAAGATTTGTACTTTAATGCTTAAATCATGTAATGAGCTCCGTAGTATGACTTGCATGTTTGGGTAAAATAAGTGTTTATAAGTGTATTGAGTCATATTATGAATTCTAGTACAAAGCTGGAATAGAATTCATAACATACTCAATTCATGGAACCAGGTTGAGGAACCAGGTTCACTGTACGGAATATCCGAGCTGCGTGTTTTGAGAAAAATAAAAGATTTTGTAAAAAGACTTTTCAAAGAATTATTTTAAGAATATCCTAAGCAGCTGGAGATTAGATGAGAATATTGTGGTTACCTAAAAACTAGGAGTATCTATCTTATTTGATTCTATCTTTATGATTAAATCAAATAAGATAAATACTTTCCTAAAATCACGTTGTTGCTTGTTCATCAAGATTATGTGATTTAAGGAAACTAGGGTTTTTGTATCCAAGTATATAAACTCATCTAGTCTCTCATATTCACGTAAGTCTCTCTGGAATTAAAGAGGAGTAAATTTTGAGAGCCATATACACTTAAGCACAAAAGCCTATTCATCGAGTCATATACAAGAGCACTCTTAGAGCTTAAACATTTTCTCTTAATTAGCTTTTAGAAGTAAGATTAAAAGAGAACATTTGATTTTGTCAAAGCCTTCAACAGAGGGGTTGAAAGGCTGGGTTAGTGTTTGTGAGTTCAAACACAAGGGGCTTACTAGTGTAAGTCAAGCGCACATTCGGAGTAGAGTGTGGGGTATACTGGTTCCCAGAGTAGGAAAACAATAGAGTGTCTGTGTTCTTTATTTTTCGGAGTAGATTAATAGAAGAGCATAGGGTAGGAGGACGTAGGCCATAGTTGGTTGAACCTCATTAATAGAAGGGGCTCATAGGGACCAACTCAACTAGTTCCTCTCATAGATCGAAAAGAAAGAAAAATAGGCTAAGGCTACTTAACACTCAATTCAGCCCCCCCCCCCCCCCCCCCCCCCCCCCCCCCCCCCCCCCCCCCCCCCCTTCTTGAGTGCTCTAAAACCTTCATTATTGATGTGATTCTAATTGGGTTGGAAAGTAGAATTTTGCAATGGTAAGCCACACACCCTGTGGAAGTTCCTAAAACAAAAGTTATAGCCTTGCAAAGTTGACCTTGGAAACCTGACCGCAGGAGAACAACTAATTTGTCCCTAATACCTAGTTTAGTCATCTTATCTTTCTATTTAAAATAGTTTAGTAAACTATAAATACATTAGATATTTATTTTTAATTCTTTTTATGCATTATTTTTCTTAGTTTTTATTATTCTTAGGTTTTCTCTTCTCTAGGGACAACAATCTTTTTTCCCTTCCTCTTCCATGGATGAAAAACCATAGTTTTTATTTTCTGAATTAATCAAGACCTATAGACATACTTTTATTTATTTATTCTCTATTTTATTTTGTTTATTACTTTGACTATTATTATTGTTGATTAATAGTATTGCTTTCTTTATTTCTTATTCATGAATTTCATGTTTATGGTTATTGTTTTTATCAATTTTGTCATGAATTGTGAGTGGATTTCTTTATAGGATTTTGGGGATCTATGAACACTTTAATGAAATAGTTTTATGATGATTAATTGGTTTCAAGTTTATAATGGAATTCATGTTATTGGTTTATCATTGCTTACAATTGAATTATGACTATGTTTAATTGTATGTTGGGTAATTATTGAATTTGATGCCGAGAGGTAAAAATATCATAATAAGACCATAGAATAATAGGCTTAACAAATCTAGGCAAGAGCAAGAGCCTCTAGAAGAGTCTTGAGGGAGTTTAAGTTCGAAAGAATTAGTGAGTCCTAGTTTGATGAATTCATGAAACTCGTTAGTTATCATTTCTCAATTGATTTGTTTGTTCATGGTGAATCATTGCCCTAGGCTTTAGCTAATTTACATCAAGTTTTCACTAAAGTTTTCATCATTAGTTTTTTAGTTAGCTACCCTTTCAACTAACCAAGACCCTTTATATAATTTAAACTTTTAATAGCTAATAGAATTGCAACGCTTCCCTGAGAATACAATCCCTACTTCTCTAGCAATATTAGTTGGTGTTGTCGGTTTATTTTTGAGAGGTGTACGACAGCCTGTTCATAAGCTTTGACGAGATGAATGAGCTTCACAATTTTGGGTCCGCGACAGTAATTGCGTAGGAAGAAAACTGGGAAGTTGATATTAGAGTCTACCTCTTCATCTGTTATGAGCTTTGACGAGATGAACGAGCTTCACAATTTCAGGTCCGCAACGGTAATCAAGGAGGAAGATAACTGGGAAGATTAATGTGGGTATAGGTGTTATACACAATGGGTATAACTGTTGTGAATGTGGGAAGAAGATCTATGTGCCATTGCTAAATGTTGCTCAATGAGGAAGATTAATGTTGCCAAATGCTCGATTGTCAGATATAGGTTTAAGTCTTAGATATAGATGATATCAAGTACATATATAGATATAAAGTCTCAAATATAGATGAATGTTGCCGAATGCTCGATTGTTAGATACATATATAGTTATACACAACAGATATCAGATATAGGTGATAATGTTAATAGATATTATTATCTCAGATATAGGTGATATTGTGTTAGGAAAAAAATACAAAAGAAAAAAATGATTTACTGAGATTTCAAATATAGGTATTGATATCTCAGATATAAGTAATATTATCTTATATCAAGTACAGAAATAACGAAATCAGGTATATAAATGATATTAGGTATAGAAATAAAATTATGAAAACAACTCTTGATATAAGTTACAGTAATTTATATCTGATATAAATTAGGAAAGGCTCTAAATTTAGGAATGATTTGATAAAGTTTGATGCTATATTTTGCTGTTTTCATCTTCAATCACGAATGCATTCATAATCCAAATAGTAGTTGTTATGTTAGATCGTGAAATCTAAAAGTTTTTAACGAAATTTTTACAAAGTATACTTCTTATGTAGATCACTAATAAGATAGCTTAGCTTGAAATACATTTTTATCACAAAGTATACCTTTAGTTTTTGTTTTGGAAAATTATTTACCTTTTGTTTTACTACTACTTTCATAGATTATTGTTGTAATTGTTTAACTTTAACAGTATTTATAAATATTGCTTTAACTCTCTTTAATAATATTATCCTTGAGAAAAATATAATCCTATGAAATTTTATTATAGTAATCTCAAAGTATAAGTTTAAGATATCAATATTTTATAATTTAGAGATATTAACGCCTAAAATATGAGTTGACATGCAAATATATTTTGAAAAATGTCACAACTAAAAAACAGAGAGTAATGATTTGATGAAATCAATCCAATTAATCAAACATTTCAAAAATATGTAAATCAAACGCAACAAAACATGGTCAGCTTTATCTTATTTATTTTAAACTAAGAACATGGTAAATCAGACTTAAGAAAACATTGTCCTACGACACATCTCCCTCTCTCACCCTCCTCTGCTACATTAATGAAGCTGAATACAATATGTTGACATGAAATTCAGATTTTTAAAGGAATTAGAAGAAAAGACAATACATGAAACTTTAATTTAACCTTTTTTAATTGTGTTTTAAACCAAAACCCACCTTCATTCATCAGTTTTATGAGGTGCAAACAAGTTTTCGAGGATACGAGATTATATCGTCTTATACAAGAATTTACAGCATTATATGAAGCTCGGTTTATTGATTTCTATTGATTAACGCTTGCTACGTTTGTTTCTTTTTATTATTTTCATATCAATTTTATAGATTTTTTTTAATTTAATTTGACGGTAAATTCTCTCTAATATATAAGAAAAAAACCTAAAAATCTGAAATTTTAATTTATCGTAATGTATATTTTTCTATATCTAGTCTTTATTATTTTTGCGAATAAACAATTGTGGATATTTAAATTTTATTTTTATTTTTAAACTTGCTTAAAATAATTACAGGAATAATAGAGGTACTAATTTATGTACATGAAATTACAAAGTAGTAGTAACATGCATGTTTGGGTACTTGAGTGAAAACAGACAAAATATTCCCACCTCTCACCAAAACTTCATTTATTTTGGCCTAATATATCTTGAAAATGAAAGAGGGATTAATTACGGCTAAATAAGACGCATACATTTAACTAAGATGAAGTAGATGGAAGCATGAGATTTAACCCAAGATCATGCTTTTCTAACACCAAACGAGCCTCGTAATTGTTCTCAACCGTCTGATCAGGATGTAATCTCTTCTTTGATTGGATTGGAACTCCAAACAATTTGGTCTTACAGTTGGTGCTAATACTCTCAGTATCTTTGAAAACCCTCAAAGCTCCACTCTTCGTCGCAAAATCAGTACTACCACCAAAACCTACCACATTGTGATGATGATTATTAATGTTACATTTCTTAATAAATTGGTTAAAGCTAGACGGATTTTGAGTAGAACAATGTAGCAACGAAGATTGGTACGAACACACAGCCGCTGCAGCAGGAGCAGAGGCAGCAGGCTTGACATGATTCTGAACAAAGTAAATGATATCATTATACAGTTTCCGCATATGAGCGAGTTCAGACATGAGCATTGTGTTGGACCTACGCAGGCGCTCGTTGTCTTCAGAGAGGGTCGCAAGGGCGTCAGTGTAGGACTTAGAGGCGGCTGATGGGGATGATGAGGACGGTGAGCAGGAGGATGAGTTGAACTCGTGGCTGTCATCGTCTACTGAGGTTGGCGGTGAGAGACTGACAGATGTGAAGCAGCCCGGCAGGTAGCAGGCCGCGGATGACTGATAACTAAAGTTTAAGTTGGTAGTTTGGTGTGGTTGGCCTGTCTTTCTCCTGTGGATCTCACAAAGCAAACGCTTCTCCCCTCTTTTGAAGAACTCGTTCGCAAACTCCCATCTGTCTGGCACTATCTTCCTAAAACCCTTTGAAAAGCAGACGGTGATCGAAAGATATTATTTTTCAAAAAAAGAATTCAAACGAAGATAATTGAGACTATATATATATTTTTCGAACAAACAAACATGTAAAGAAGAGACATACATAGGTGTTGAGTTGGCGAACAAAGCTAGAGAAGTTGTTATGCTTAAAGTAGTTAGGGAGGAGGTCACGAGCAAACTCCGGAGGACGCCAAACGACGAAGGTGGTGTGGTCTTCGCCCCACGAAACGATGTGAGCGGTAGCTGGATCGTTTACCAAGTGATACGTTTTGGTGAGGAATGGAGCCGGGACAGATTTGGAGCTGTCTAATGACAAGAGGAGCCCTTCACAATTGTCTAACAGAACTGCCATATGTTTTTTTTTTTTGGTGATAGCACGAAAGATGGACCGTTGTTTAAGGGAGAAAATATAGTGTGTGTGTTTTTTTGGGTCTGCCGGACAAGGGAAAAGAGTGCAACAAAAGGAGGGTAGTGTAAAAAAATAGGATGGTTTAATTTGTGTTTTTTTTTTTTTTTTTTGGAAAGGCAAAGTTTGGGTATTTGAGTGAGAGAATAAGTGCGTGGAAGTATGTCTGTCGTGTCTAGGACACTGTGTATGAAATAAAGAGGCTTTCAAGACAAACCCGTGACTTTGTTTTTCTATCTCTTCTTCAGACTCCCGAGTTGATCCCGTCCACGTACATACATACTCGTTCAAAACCAAGGCAAGGCTGAGTGAGTGAGTGAGTGAGTGAGTGAGTGAGTGAGTGAGTGAGTGAGTGAGTGAGTGAGTGAGTGAGTGAGTGAGTGAGTGAGTGAGTGAGTGAGTGAGTGAGTGAGTGAGTGAGTGAGTGAGTGAGTGAGTGAGTGAGTGAGTGAGTGAGTGAGTGAGTGAGTGAGTGAGTGAGTGAGTGAGTGAGTGAGTGAGTGAGTGAGTGAGTGAGTGAGTGAGTGAGTGAGTGAGTGAGTGAGTGAGTGAGTGAGTGAGTGAGTGAGTGAGTGAGTGAGTGAGTGAGTGAGTGAGTGAGTGAGTGAGTGAGTGAGTGAGTGAGTGAGTGAGTGAGTGAGTGAGTGAGTGAGTGAGTGAGTGAGTGAGTGAGTGAGTGAGTGAGTGAGTGAGTGAGTGAGTGAGTGAGTGAGTGAGTGAGTGAGTGAGTGAGTGTTCAGAATTTGAGAGGGGAACAGTGCAGTTGATTTGCTGAGGAGGAAGAAGAAGATTATTGGTAACACTCAAAAAAGTGTTAAACAATAAAAACTCAAAAGAGTAATTGAAATAAACAATTTGGCGTTACATTCTAAAGCGACCAATTGAATTATTAAGACATCAAAACAGGCATTGCATCCATCCCTTAATCTCTATCTAGTATCTATTGTCCATATTTTCTAAGTTTTTATCAAATTAGTTCTTATATTATACAGGATTATTTATTTATTTCTCTTTTACTCACTCTCATTCTCTTTCTCTCAAAGTACTTTCTTTCACTCTTGGAAGAACACAATTCCTAGCCTAGCTATTTGATTGAGGGGGGTTTTTCTTCATTAAAAAAAGGTTTTTTCAAGGAAAATTGTAAAAATTTTCCAACTTTACCTACTAACTAATATTTCATACTAATTTAAAATTGACTAAATCATATTAATTAATAAACTTTTCATACTTACTAATTAATACTAAATACTCCATCCGTTCTCTTTTATTTGTCACATTTGCTTTTTGCATAGTTTTCAAATAAGATATTATATCTATAATATCAATAATAACATATTATAAAAAATATAAATTTACATATCAAAAAAATATATTTTGAGACGAATATAACAAAATCCCACATAAATATGTTTTAATTTATATATATCAACAAAAAAATTATATTTAAATTTTTTACTTTTCAAATAGAATATACAAAATAAGACAAATAAAAAGGAACGAAGGAAGTACATTAATATAAATTTAATTTTATAATGTTAAACAAATAATAGTTTTTATTGATATATAATAATTTTTTTATTTCTAAATTTTCTGAAAAACTTTTTAATCTTGTACAAAAAACATATGTATAATTATAATTATTTATCAATATATATATATATATATATATATATATATATATATAGGGGCGAGTTCCAATAAGAACCCCCCTAATATATAAGAACTTCTTGTATTTGAGAACCCATCTTTAGCCATTAAATTTTTAAATCCAACGATTTAGATGCATTGGTCATCAAATGGCATAAATATAATTATTTGAAAATTATTAATAACTAACAATCCTATAAAACGTAACTTCCCTTTATTGTTTAAAATATGACGTAGTTTCCGCAAACAGTATCAATTCTGGTCAAAATCAATTTTCCGAATTCATTTTTTTTGGGTGCAAATCTTCCAAATTATTATATAGTTGTCAAATAATACGATTTTCCAAATTGTCCAATTGTACTAATCTCTATAATCTTATAGTCAAATAATTATTGTAAACATGTAGTCTATAAACATGTAGTCATTCTTCATTCTTTTCAATTGTACTAATTATTGTTACGGAATATTTATCAATTGTACTAAATTCTATATCGTAATATTCTAAAAGCATTGTATATTTTATTGTAATGATCGACAATCCTTGTAAAAGTATTGAAAACTTTTAAACGTTTTAAAAGTATATGCGGTTGTTCGTAATTGGTATCTTATTGTTCAATATAGAAAACTGCATAAACGTTCTAAGAGTTTATACTGTTGTTCGTAATTGATATCTTATTGTTCGATATATTTAATCAATAGTTCTAAACTTATATTTCGTTTATTAGATTGAATTGAAAGCCCTGTATACTATATCTTAAATCAAATGTTCAAGTTGTAATTTGTTTATGTCCTGAAAGCCTTGTATAATATTTAGTATCCTATTGTTCAATAATATATCATAATGTTCAAGTTGTACATCATTATTTGGCATACTATTTTTCAATATATTTAAGCAATTGTTGTAAAGGTATATGCAGTTGTTCATATTTGATATACTATTGTTCTAAATAAGTACTCATTTTTTTCTAAAATCAAAAGCGGATATTGTATGTATCAAGTATTCTAAAATTTTGAACTATTGTTCTTTTAATTCATGTTATTGTTCTAAAATTTTCTATTATTGTTCAGAACATGTGACACTTATTACATGTGAAAAGTTCATATTATATTGAATGGAAACGAATATTCCGAACATTAAGAACATTGAATATAAACTAATAGTCAGAACATGTGACACATATAATTTTTTAATTGGTTTACTCCTACTATAACATTTAATAGTTCGTATATGAAAATTAAGAGCATTTGTTATAGCATGTAGAACATAAAACCAGTTATGAAGAATATATATATATATATATATATATATATATATATATATATATATATATATATATATATATATATATAACAATACATTTATTTCAAAATATTTATAAACTCAATTTTTCTATTTATAATAAGGAATAGATCATTGGTCAAAAGCGGATGTTCTAGTATGCATCATTTTTAGTACTATTGTTCTATTAAAATATCTTATTGTTCTACAATTTCATATTACTATTTAGACCTAGTGACCACTAGTAAAAAATACTTCAATTGCTTCGTCTCAATTGCTGCCGGTTAAAGACATTTCGAAGCACATGAACCTAAATGCTGCAGTTATTTAAAAAATCGTAGCATTTATAACCACAAGTGATGAGGTTATTTAAAAAACTGTAGTATTTATTATAAATGTTGCAGTTGTTTAAATAACCGCAGCACTTGTGGTTATAAGTGCTGCAGTTATTAAAAAATCGCAGCATTTATTTCCGTCATGAAATGCCCATGAAAAAAAGAATTCTGGGAAAATATCATGGTCATAAGTGTTGCGGTTTTTTAAATAACCGCAGCACTTATTAATGGGCTGGAAAATGTAAATATATCCATGAATATTTGCTGCGGTTATTTAAAAAACTGCATCACTTATAACACAAGTGCTGCGGTTTTTTAAATAACCGTAGCAAATAATCATGGCCTGAAAAATGTTAATATATTAATGAACAAGTGTTGTGGTTTTTTAAATAACCACATCATTTGTTAATTAATATATAAACCCAGCCTTTTCTTTTCCAGGACATTTCAAAACACGAAAACTTTCCTAGACTCCCAACACTTGAGCGCACGAAAAAAAAACCTAACCCTAACCCCATAACTTAGCATCCCCTTTTTCGTTTCTAGCCTTAACCTTATAACACCCACTACCTAACTTTCTTCCTCACGCAAGTTGAAACCTACTCCTCTCTCCCACTCGTGCCTCCATAGATATGGCGTAGTAAAGCGTTTTGAAGCTTACTCATCTCTTCCATTTTGAAGAAGTCTATATACTCTAAAGTTTAAAATCTAACGGTTTGTATATTCCTTGAACCCTAGTGTATATATTTTTTTAATTTTTTTTCATAATTTGTTAATATATAAAAGTAATAACCCTTAAAAATCGAATTTCATTGATAATAGGGTGTTAAAGGCCTTTTTTTGGAGAAAATACGTGAACAAATCCCCCATTAAAGGATATGCCATACATAGATCTCAAAAAAATACACAAGTTAGACATATTATAAGCCCCAATCGGAGTCCCGTAGCCAATTTTATGGCTTCTCAAAAAAAAATTTCAATATCTCAAATAATACGTCACCGAGGCCACTAAAAGGTAATATATTTGTGTAGTACCTCTAAATAAGGGGGTTTCAAAAAAAATTACACCATTCGAACTACCAGGCTAAGAGATACGCCTCTCCGAACTTTTTGAAACCTCGGAATAGCACCCGAAATCTATAAAGAATAAATTGGTTGTTTATTTTGAGTATAAAATATTATAGATCGCGATTTTATGTGTCAAAATGAGTGGTCATAATAGAATTTTGGATTTATATGCTTTACGGTTGATTATTTCTTAGCCTTTCTTATCTTTTATGACATATATTTTAACACATAATGCATGACCTATTAAATTTTTTTTGTTCCGAAAACCATCAATTGCTGCGGTTTTTTGGAAAAACCACAGCAATTAATTTATATGAGTTGCAGTTATATTAGAAAACCGCAGCACATATAAATTTCAGAATAAAAAAATCAATTAAATGCTGCGTTTATTAGAAAAACCGTAGCAAATATATTTATTATTTGCTGCAGTTTTTTGGAAAAATCGCATCATTTGTTGTTTTTATTGTTGCGTCTGAAAAACCACATCATTTGTTTTTCCATGTGCTTCACCTATATGTGTTTCGTCTCAATAACCGCAGCATTTAAAGCTAAAAAACCGCAGCAAATAAACATTTCTCTACTAGTGGACACATCTTTTACGTGTGTTAATTCATATTACATTTAATATAATCGAATATTCCGACTAGTATTCAGAACATGTGACACATCTATTGTTCTAATTGGTTTAATCCTACAATAACATTTAATAAGTCGCATAATTAAGTTAAGAACATTGGTTATATTATTTAGAACATCAAAACTCAAAAATAGATCACATGGGAATAAGATTATATTCTAAAAAATAAATTCAAAAGCAACCACGTTTATAAAAAAAGTAAAAAAAGGAAAGTTTCTCTCTAATTGTTTAGTGTGCCTAAAAATACGCTACATTTTACAGTAACTGTTGTAACCTTTTTAGCTTCCTATTTAGAGTTTCAGACTTTACAAATTTCTCCCAACTTGTCAAATCCTTCAAACCGTCAACTGCTAGGACTAAATTTTCTATTGGAAATTTCATTCAAAAATTTTCTCTTTATAATTCAATTACCAATGAAGACAGCAACAAACGCCATAGAAGAAGTTAACACTGTTCATAAGTCCATTGAATCCAAGAAGAAGAGAATTGAAAACCTATTGTAAGTATATTTTTCAAAATTTCTCAAAAAAAATGTTTTTTTCACGCAATTGCTTATATAATTCTAATAATTATTTACTTTTTCCAGGCAAAGGATTAACAAAGAGACTTCCCCCATACTCTCACTGCCTCCAGTGGGTCTAGCAACGTAAACAAGCTCAAAGATGAAGTAATTTCAAAGTCAAAGGAATGGGCAAAAGTACAACTCAAGCAAAAATAGCCACATGTCAATCACTAATATTTTGTTCGAAATAATTATTTCTATTATTAATTTAATCAGAACTACAATTATTATTTAGAATATTCCATATCGTTCCCTTTTATTATCCTATTGTTCTAATCTATTAAGTTCTTGTTCTAATATAATTATCTATTGTTCGAAACTTTTAACCTAATATTCGAAACAGTAGTCTATCCCTTTGAAATTGTGCTCTGCTCTATTATTCAAAACTATCAAACTATTGTTCGAAAATATTGAACAATTGTTCGAATTCCACATGTTAACATTTTGTAACATTAGAATAAAAATGTTTAATATTAAACAATTATTCTAAACTATCAAACTATTGTTCGAAAATATTAAACAATTATTTGAATGCAATATTCTAATAATCTTCAAGTATTACAATACTAGTATATATTAATAGTTTTTTCTAATATTATAATGTTTCTCAAAGGAGGGTTGCAGAATATGCATTCTCTGATGGACCCATAAGGTAATGTTCTGATTTTTATAGTTAATGTTCTAAAAATAAATAGTAATGTTCTTTTGATTGTTCTTGATTTTGAACGTATAATAACTATTGTTCTACTTATGTATTACAATACTACTCTTATGTTCTAAAAAAACATCTGCTTTATTCTAATGTTCTAAACCATTGTTCTATATACTAATACTAATGTACTATAATTTTATATTAATGATCTAAACATTATGCTTGAGTGTTCTAACAATGCTGATGTTCTAACAATCTTCAAATATATTCGAAGGAGTGACCTATTGTACTATATTCTAACTATTCTAAAGGTAGGTTAATAGTTTTGAACAATATTTTAACGGTTTAGAACAATAATTTAACGGTTTCGAACAATAGTTTATAAATTAAAATTATAGAATTCTACAGTTAAAATTATTAATTAAACCATTGTTCTATATACTAATACTAATGCACTATAATTTTATAAAATGGATAAAATAATGAATCAATACTGCAACACAATTGTTCAAATATGTATAAATATTGTTCTGATCTATTACAAAAATGTTTTAAGAAGCTTGTCTGAACAGTTTCGGATATCATGATATCCAAGTTCACCGCACCCTCTGCATAACGTTTTCTTCTTTTGGGATTGCTCCAATGCTTTCTCCTTTTCACTTTTAAATCTTTTCGATGATCTAATGTCGCATTACTCCTTACCAGAATGGATTCCGGTGCCCTTATTTTTTGAAATTTTTGGTGGTTTAATAAGAATTTGTGAAGGAGTACTAGATCCAATCAACTTCTCAATAACTTGTTCACTTGCATGAGCATTAAAACTTGCTTTCCCGTTATTTTCTTCCAATATTGACCTAAAGACCTGAAGATGCCTAACAAGATCAATCAAGTTTTCTTCATTTCCTTCTGCTAAACTCACGCAATTATGAATCTCAGACCACAACTCATTCAACAACCCCTTCCTATCAACCCCAATTGAACAACTACCCATCTCATTCCCATCATGATCGAACATTGGTTTTTACATTGCCGTAGTAGTCTACCTATTAACAACATATTGTTTAGGGATACTTACAATGTTTTTTGCCTTCCATAACTATATCACATGCCTACATGGAATTCCTTGTCGACAAAACAGCTTGCAAGAGCAGTTTGTTTCATAATTGTTAAGATTCATAACAACTTCATAATTGTTAAGATTCATAACAACTTCATAATTTCTACTCCTATTACCTTCAATCACTTTTGCAAACTCCAACCCGTCTTCTTTCCATAACTCTTCCACCCCACAGTCGTAGCAAGCACTATACACTTCTTCCTGAAAATCATAAAAAATATTAATGGTATACACCTCTGCCCCATGTCTTTTAATCTCCATTTGTGTCTTACATTCAGGATGCTTGCGTTGAGAGTCATTGTCATTTTGTGCTTGAGTGTGCCTTTGAGCATCCATAGCACTTTCAAACCTCATCAAAAACTCTACAAGTGATATATGAGGATTGACAAAAGATGTGAAGAAATTGTTCTCACTTTCTGATCTTGATGTAGTTCTCATGATACCACCCATAAATATATCTCTAAAATAAGCCGGAATCTACATTCTTCTCATTTAAAACATTACACGAAGCCATTCATGGTCTTCTAAATGGAACTCAACAAGCATCTTGTTCCATTTCTCTTCAATTCTTTCGGTTCACTCTCCAAATTTCAAACACAATCACTTATCCTCTTCAAAAAATCAGTGTCTTGTGTAATACTTCTTCCTATTTTATCAGGAATCTTTTTCATGATATGCCACATACAAAACCTATGCTCACACTTCTCAAATACATTATTCACAGCAATCTTCATTGCGGGATCTTGATCTTAATTAAACAAGTAGGCTCATTTTTACCCATTTCTCTAAGGAAGGTTCTAAATATCCATTCAAAAGAAACTATGTCTTCTTTAGCTATAAACCCAGCAGCAAAAGAAACATATTTCTTTTGATGATTAGCTCCTGTGAAAGGTCCAAACACCATATTATACCTGTCATAAATATATAAAAATATAATTAACAATTAGAACAATTTACCTTACTATTAAAACCAATAGTACTTAATTTCAAAACATTATATTAAAACTATACAATATTGTTATATATATCATGCCCATTGTATTGTATTATGATTATATTGTTCTAATATATACTATAGGTTTACCAATATGAACTACATACCTGTCAGTCTGATAAGTAGTATCAAATGATACCATATCCCCAAAGAGTCCATAATTTTTTCTACAAATCGGATCAGCCCATAATGCTCTACATAAACAATCATCGTCATCTATTTGATAGTCAAAGAAAAAAGCAGACCACATCAACTTCTTCCTCTTGAAATTATCTACAAACATTTGGGCATCTGACCCTTCAATATATGCCTTCAAATCCCTATGGAAATTTTTGAAGTCACACTTAGACGCACCAACATTCTCATAACCCCCAACATATTCTTTTATCATTCTATAAGTTTTCACAGACCCACATTTACCTGAAGAAAACATAGAAAAAATCATTAAGACAAAAGACACACAAAAGGAAACTTTCTATTCCCTATTGTTCAAAATATTCCACATTGTTTCAATATATTAACCTATTGTTTGAATCTAATAAACTATTGTTCGAATTCTATATGTTAACAGTTTTGAACATTAGAATAAAGCAAATATTTCGAAAAAAATTGTTAACTATTAAACAATTGTTCGAAACTGATAAATTATTATTCGAATAAAATATACCTTGGAATTATCAACAATCATCTTCTTGTGCAAGATGCTCAAATTTCTTCTTGATTTTTGAAAATGTTGGAACATGGTAGAAATAAGTGGATGAGAATGACACTCTTGGAAATTTGTAATCACATAGGTACCATCATCACAAACCTTCATTACAATTTGTGCCTTGCATCCAACACGAGTAACCAATCTTCTCCTTATGATTGGGGCATAATCTATACCTTCGTTAATTATTCTCTTATCTTGCACATTAAACTTTCGTTTACATCTATATCCAGCTTTATTACACACGAGATATTGGAAACTAATTACACTATTTTTCCTTCTTTTTGTAGTAGATTTCCTGGTGTTAAACCCATCTTCATTTGTATATGACTTATAAAATAAAATACCTTTGTCAACAGTTGAGAATTTCATTCCAACATAGGGTTTTACTTCAGTAGAACAACATGGTATCCAGGATTTTGTTCCCCCAGGAGTGCATACGGGTATTACTCCAGGAGAAACACTCTCATTTGAATAAGAAATACTATATTCATCGTTGATGCTCATGGCTACAATAAAAAATAATGTTAAACACTCGTAATATACTTAGTAAAACAATATGCATAGTATGAGAATATTGAACATTACATCTACAATTTTTGTACAGTATATGCATATTTCATAACGTGAATAAGTGTATAAAACAATAAAGGAAACATTTAGAACACTCAATTAAGAATTTAGAACAGTATCAAAAAGTTTTAAAACACTCGAACACTAATTCAGAGCAATGTATAGAAAGATAGAGAACACTCGAATGAACACAGTCTAATTCATTGCTCCACCTAGACTTGTACTATAATTTAAAACACGTCAATAATAATTTAGAACAATAAATGAAATATTTAAAACAATATGCATAGTATGGGTATTACTTCAGTATATTTATTTAAATCAAACACTCGTAATATACTTGGTAAAACAATATGCATAGTATGGGAATATTGCACATTAAATCTACAATTTTAGAACAATATATGCATATTTCATAACGTGAATAAGTGTTTAAAACAATAAAGGAAACATTTAGAGCACTCAATTAAGAATTTAGAACAGTATCAAAAAGTTTTAGAACACTCGAACACTAATTCAGATCAATGTATAGAAAAATAGAGAACACTCGAATGAACACAGTCTAATTCATTGCTCCACCTAGACTTGTACTATAATTTAGAACACGTCAATAATAATTTAGAACAATAAATAAAATATTTAAACCACTCCATGAAGAGTTTAGAACACTTTGATCAGACATAAAACTCGTTTTAATAGAATTAGACAAATATATAGGAAGACATATGGTTAGTCTTTTAGAACAGTAGTATGGAAAATATAGAATATTAACTCTACATTTTAGAGCATTATATGCATATTTCATAGCGTAAATAATAATATAGAATAATAAAGAAAACATTTAGAACATTCAAAATAGAATTAAGAACCAGAGAGTTTTAGAACAATCGAACACTAATTCAAAACAATGTACAAAAAGATTTAGAACACTGGAATAGTATATAGATGGCAATAAGATGAACAAATTTATTGAAAACACTCGTAATTTGCAGTATTAGACCGAATAAGGTATAATGATTCAAAAAAGTTAACACACTCACTCGTAATTTGCTGCATTAAAACAATTCAAACACTCGTAATCATGCACTTTATAAATAATCAAGTTCAACAAACTCTATACGATATTCTATATGTGGTAGAATATTGAATCAATTACGAAAAAAATATTGAATCAATTACTTTATTTTTCAATGTCAAAACAATAAAGCTATCCTTTGAATATGAAATATAGCGAAAGAAATCATTCGAATATTGTTATTTGAATATAGACTAAAATAAGAAAACTACTGATTTTGAATAATACGATTTTTAATGAAAACTACCCATTAATCACGGAAACAAAGAAACTTCATTAACTACCAAATCTGACTTTATTATAATTATCAATTTACCATTAATGTTTATTGAATCATAACCATCTAAATAAACTAAATTAATAGTATTAGATAAGTTCTTATATAAGAAAGATTCTTATATAACTAAGGGGTTCTCATATGATCATATATATATATATATATGTGTGTGTGTAAAATTATAATTATTAGAATACTTTATCCTTTTATGCATGTTCACTAATAAAAAACACTTTAATTACTTTGTCTTAAATATTATGAGTCAATATATTTTAAAGAGTAAAATTAAATGTAGCAATTAAAAAAGAGTACAATTTATCCAATAAAACCCCAATTAAACTTCTTAAACCATTAAACCGTTTTACTCCATTTAAAACTTTTCGTAATTCCATCAAAACGTAAAAGAAGAGCATCAACTTTCACCATAATATTCATCCTCTTCCACTTTCCAGCAAAACCGCACACCCGGGCCTACACCCCGGGTCCACACCCGGGCCCACTTCCGCCTTCCCTAAATGCAAGTGAGATCTTACGCTATGTCTCCTCTATATTCTCTGCCACCTTTCCCTCCTCCCAAACTCTACCTCCCCATAAAAAAATCCAAAAAATGGCTACCCTAAAACCAGAAATCATCCGAGAACGGAAAGAACCGGGTCGAAAAACCCGACCCACCCCGTCAACAACAACAGCAACCCACGCAAGACGATCACCTCCTCCAACAACCCGGGTCTCACTCAAGAAGCTACTCAAAGTAACCTCAGTAGCAGGCGGAATCCAATTCGGGTGGGCCCTCCAATTATCCCTCCTGACTCCTTACGTCCAAGAGCTCGGCATTCCTCACGCCTTTGCCAGCATAATATGGCTCTGCGGTCCAATCTCCGGCTTCTTCGTCCAGCCCTTGGTGGGCCACATCAGCGACCGTTCCACCAGTCGGTTCGGGCGGCGCTGCCCTTTCATTCTCACTGGGGCGGCCATGATCATCGTTGCTGTCTCAATTGTGGGGTTCTCGGCCGATATTGGGTTTTGGCTTGGGGATCAAGTCGACAAAGGAGAGAGAAAGCGGCCGATGGCGATCGTGGCGTTCGTCATCGGGTTTTGGTTGCTTGATGTTGCGAATAATACCACGCAAGGCCCCTGTAGAGCCCTCCTTGCTGATCTTACTGGTATGTTAGTATGTTACTATGCTTTACATAAATCCTTATTATTATTATTATTATTATTATTATTATTATTATTGTATAATTGAATGTTTTGGTTTGACGGTTTGACTAATTAGCTTGTCACGATACACTTACTATGTGACTAATATTTTGTATAGGTCTGTTAGAATCAGACCCGACTCGATAAGTTACCCGAAATCGACCCGGACCCGACCTGATTATGACCCGAAAAGTGAGACCCGAAAATCGACCCAACTCGACCTGAAGTTAACCCGAAACCGATTTGACCCGATATTCAAAGACCCCGAACCCGATCCATGTCCGACCCGACCTGTTACAGATCCGACCCGTTACGGACCCGACCCGTTCCCGTTATAGACCCGACCCGTTACAGACCCGACCCGTTACGGACCCGACTCGAAAAGAACCCGAAACCGATTGAAACCGACACATAACCGATATAACCTGAGTTATAACAATTGATTACCCGAATTCACTAGATGTATTAATAATCTGAATATAAATGAATATGACCTAATTTTGACAGACCTATTTTTTACCTAATATCTAATAATTTTGAACCCAAACTTGTCATTGTCGATATCAAACTAAACATATTATAAGTTCTTATGTATATATAAACTTAACATCGTATGTTATAAACTAGTTTGATAGGATAATACACATTTAATAATCATTACCTTATAAATATTTTGTTTTTAAATGACTTATTGACATCATCATTGTCTAATTTATGAATTAACCATCATCATTGGCCGATTTTATCAAAACCGACCTTGACCTGAAATAACCTGTTCAGGAATCGATCTGATTTTACTAGAATCGACCTTGACTCGAACCTAAAATAACCTCGCTATAACCCGTTCAGGTACGACCCAATTTTACCAGAACCGATCTTGACCCAAATCCGAAGTAACCCGTTTAGGAACCTACCCGATTGTACTAGAACCGACCTTGACCCGAACCGAATACAACCCGAACCGACCTTGACCCGAACCGAATACAACCCGAACCGACATAAACCCGAACCGAATACAACCCGACCCGAACCCGAATCGAACCGACCAATCAAATAACCGATTTAACCCGACTCGATAATGACCTGACCCGAACCGAAACCGACCAGATAGGCAAAATTGCCCCGATAAGAACCGACCCGCGATGGGTCAACCCAGAACCGACCCGTTGACCCGATTTGACACCCCTGATTTTGTACATGGATTGATGACTAACAAATAATAACTTGTCTTTTACGCAATTTTATAAGATTATTGTACTTGTATAGTTGTATCTCAATAAAAGTTACCTATTAATATCTCGACATATTAAAAGTTACACCGAATGTGATATATTGTATTGATCTTTTAAATAAGTGAATACCTATACAAACAAAATGAGTACTAACGATTTTGTTTTATAAGACTGTAAATTGCAAATATTTTTGAAAAATGCTGTAATTCGCAAAGCGGGAGAGGCATATTGTTATATGCTGGTTAGAGTGTCAGCGTATGATAGAAGCGGTAGACGGCGAGGAATTTTGCTTTTATTTGCCTTTAGTCCAATTTGGAAATTATTAATATCTGTAATTTATTCAGTTGAGGTATTAATTTTTATACAAATGGTGATATCATTAATAACATTATCATTAGGATTTGCCCTATAAAGATGGAAAGACGGATTTGCCCCTTCAAGATTGTTTGAGATTTTGTTAGTTATCAATGCTGACATTGACTAACAATATCGAATAATATTTGTTTGTAGGAAATTGATTTAGTTTAGTTAGAATGGCGTTTTTTCTTTTTCTTCTGATTTGGGAAATAAATGTTTATTTGTATTCTGTCTTGCAGTGGATTTTTTTTAGTCGATTTTAATTTTAAAATGTAGTGTTAGGAAAATTTATTTAATCAAATTAAAGTGATAAAAAAAATCCAGTTTTCAGTAACTTGACTATTATTTCTTGTTTGTGCATTAAAAAGAAGCAATGAAAGGCAATGATTCTTTGATTCGGATTAGGCTGTGTCTTTGGTTTTAATGTCTAAGTACGATGTTTGGTTCAAAGGAAAAGATTTGAATTTAGTTTGATGTTTTATAGGGAACTTTTTCAGCAGAATTTAATTTCAAACTTCATTTGTCTATGCTGGGTTTTTATTGCTAGAAAAATATAGAATGGAAATAATCAGGGAGAGGGGAAATGGAGTTGGAACATAGATTATGTAATTCTAGGTGTTAACCGAGAGTCGGTAAAAATATCTAAGAGTTCTTTACGCCAAAAGATGTAGTTATAAGAACCTGTATATAACTAGATATTATTATTATTATTATTATTATTAGTATAATTATTATTATTATCATCATCATCATATACTCATCTGTTGTCATACCCCACTTTCAAAATGAGAGTGTAGGAAAGTCAAAGATCAACATAACATAAACAAGGAAATAAACTCACAAATAGAGGCAAAAGAATCAATTTGTGAACATCTTGATTGAAGGACATAAATAGAGATTTACCATACATACTTAGCGTTGTATTTTAGGCAATCTTTGGTGTATATAAGCAGTATAATGTTAGCACATTATGCATAAGAAAAACCCAGAATTTCATAAAGATTAGAAGGTTCTAAAACCTCTATGGTATTAGAGCGAGAAAATTTAACCTCTCATCATTCACCTTCTATAAATTACCTGAAAAATAAAGGAAGATGATAATCATCAGAAACCACAAAACCAAACCAAAACCTTACTCCAAATAACACAAACGATCAATCCATAAATCTGCCAGAATAACTCTGTTAGTGGAATCTTCCCGGTGGCCCAGTGGGTATTTGGCTATGGAGTTGTTTTCGGATCAAGGATTAAAGCCCCAAACCCAAACATTGTTCAGCAACACCCAACAAGACCACACATCTTCTCTGCTTTTCCCCAACTGTCACGTGCCACTCTAGGGGCTCACTCGTAACTTCCCACTTCACTTACACCCTAAGCAAGCTAATCCTAAAGGGGTGTAAATCAACTCTCTCAATCAAGGCTCTAAACAATTCAAAACACACAAAAAGCTATCTGACTAGATTTCTAATTCTTGTGTTAGTAGGTTGATCTTTACTTCAGATTTGCTCCAAACTATTTCCATGAATTTTAGGTGATTATCCAAAGCCAATATTGATGATATTAATCACAAGTTCAAATGCAATTCAGCCCTTCAAATCACGCAACGCATTCCCACCAAATTTACTTGTGCTATGGGTCAAATAAACTTAACTATCTTCAGATTTTAACCCACGAAACTATAATAAAATTTTATCCAATTTCATGCAAAATATGATGATGATTAATAGGTTAAAGCTACGTGATTTTGATGGAAAATTTCGCATAAGATTACCGAGCAACTTCGAATCAGAAATCCAACACAAACACACAAAAGAACCGATAGATCAAAGGGGCCTAAACTCTACATAATTTCACCAAGTTTTAGGCTAATCTTTGGACTCTCTTAAATGCTTAAGATACAGAGATTCACCACTTAAGATTCAAAGATTCCAAGAACACCGTCCACTTGCTAAAGTGGACTAGCAATGGACACTTAAAGCCTCTCACACTCATATGAAAAAACTCAAAGCAAAAGAACGTTTTTTTAAAATTCATCAACTACCCATAAAAGATTTCCGCTGCCTTATTTAAAGGGGAGCCTTAGCAAATTCTTAATACTATAAAACACTAAAGAAAAACCCTAATTATCTACCCTAACCCACGTGCAAAAAGAGCCCAGAAACCTGCCCTTAATTCACGTCCAACCGGAACCTAGATAAAGTTCTACCTTATCTAAAATACTTAACTTAAAAATCTGATCAGAAAATTAATACCCAACAATTTAATATAAAAGAAACTCTTTATTAAAAAAATAAAATCAGAAATAAAGGAGTTTTGGATGCATTTGGACTCTTCAATCTTTAGCTTATCCCAGCCACGCATCTACCGATCATTCTTCATCACCCACATCTAGGCTTCTTGGACCTCTCACGCCACTTGCTCTTTGTTCCAGCCCACTTCTTTTTCCTTTGTTTCCTTGATCTCCCATGCTTCTTAAGCCCATGTCTCTCCTTAATTCTTTGCATAGCCCACTCATACTTATGGCCCAACCTCAAGGAAGTTAAGATCCACGTTAAGGTCCAATCCATTAAGGTCAAATTCAAGGTCCAATTCATGGAAGTAAACTCCAAAGTCAAGCCCAATTTTCGACCCAAGCCCATTTTAGGCCTATTTTTAAGGGACCCTAGGCCTATGACTTGCACATAGGATTTCCAAGCACCGGGTCCGTGAATCCACATATATAAAACTCAATCATAACAATTTTACCAAATAGTCCAAATTCATGAATCTTGCCATTAGTGGGAGGGGGAGGCTCAATCAAATCACTATACGTGAAATGGGTCCAACATTGTTACGTTATGGATTCTAGAAAATATAGAACTGGATTTAGTCAATCGGCTTCTCGACTATCCGAATGTTAGAGAGCTTTGTCGTGGTTTAGAGGCTTTATTCAGTAGTGGAAAGAATGAACTCTAGATATATGATCTCACAACTAGACCAAACATGATCAAATAAGGGGCAGATCCAATCGATGTATTTTATGGGAAATTGGTGGCTCTCTGGAAGGAGATTGACCGGAGAGTCCAAACCCATGAAATGCTTCGATGACAAAACCAAATACATTGAAATGAACCAAAGGCTAAGAGTGTACCAATTTCTTCATGGATTGAACAAAACTTTTGACAAAGATTGGCGAGACTTGCTCAATCGAGACCACTTACCTACCGTCGAGGAAGCATACTCAACAATTCGGAGGGAGATTGCTCGTAGAGGAATCATGGCCACCAAATATGCTCCACAAAACATCTCGGGAGGAGTTAGTAGTAGGCCAATTGCGGTAAAAAAGCGATCAAGACGGAGCACATCATATGGCGAGAAGAGGATCAAACTCACCTCAAGTGCACATATTGCGAGGCTCGAAGCACACCAAAAAAGGTTGCTTTAAATTAATCGGCTACCCAGACTGATGGTAAGAAGCAAGGAAGCAAGCAAGGGAGTAGGGTGAACATGACAAGCAACGAGATAGGGCTAGATGGAAGCTAGGAGGAAGAGAAGCAAGCAATGGTTGCTTCAGCCATGTGTGGACTTAGGTAAATGGGAGTTAGGGTTTCAAAACCTAAATCCCAATTCCTTCCCTAACTTGTTTAATCCATTTAACACTCATGCAAGCCCAATACACGCCCGTAGCCCACTTCGACTTTTTAACATATTCAAGCCTTCAAATGAAGAAAGCCCAAATCAGAATAATGGGTATGGATTGTTGACAAAAAACCGAGAAAAAAACGCAAGTTAGATTTTTTATTGTGGAGCCACAGACATGGTGACATATGATATCTTGGATTTTAAGACAATTTGCTCATATTATCTTGAGTCGAAGGATTGGGAAAAATTGAAATTGCTCCTGATATAACTTTAACCAAGTGTCTTTATGTTCTTGGTTTATCTCATAAGTTATTGTCGATTTGCTAGATTATGAAAGAGTTAAATTCCAATGTTCTAATCTATCCCTATCTTTGCCATATACAGGATGCTCAGATCGGGAGGATAATTGGGCGTGATAATGAGAAGAATAAACTCTGCTATGTGGACGAGGTGGCTTAACATGGCAAAGTAATGCTTGCTCATGGAACTATGGATTGACAATTATGGTCGTGGCACCAGCGTCTAGGATATCCCTCTCCAGGGGATTTGGATTATTTATTTCCAATTTTCTCCAAATATAATAAAGATTTTTTGTGTGAGACTTGTATTCAAGCAAAATGTCCTGGCAGACTTTCAAACCTAATAATACTAGAACAGACATTCCATTTCATTTAGTTCATTATGATGTGTTGGGTACGGCCTTAGAAATTAGAAAAAATGATTTAGCATACTTTGTGACATTTATTGATGACTGCACCAAGATGACTTGGGTTTATTTCTTAAAACAAAAGTCTGAGGTCTTTGAAAAATTTGTATCCTTCTACACCATGGTCCAAACACAATTTTAGAAACAAATTCAAATTCTTAGAACTGGCAATGGTGGAGAATATATCAACTCAGATATGAAGCAATTTTTTTTACAGAAAAAGGTTTCATTCATCAAACCACATGTCCTTATACACCGCAACAAAATGGGGTTGTAGGAAGAAAAAATAGGACCCTACTTTAGATTACTCGAGCCATGATTATCGAATCCAAGGTTCTTAAAACTTTTTGGCCCAAAGCTATTGCTAATGCAACATACCTTACCAATAGACTTCCACCAAAATTCTTCACTTCCAAACCCCAATTGTTGCCCTAGCCAAGTATACCACGTCTATAGCTTTCCCAATCTTACCACCCCGGGTTTTTGGATGTGCTGTGTATGTTCACATTCCCAAAACACAAAGAATTAAACTAGATCCTTGTGCAGTTTTGTGTGTTTTATTGTGGATGATTGATCGCAAACCAGTAAATACTTCCATATTAGTAAACCATGGCCTCCATATTAACAAAGATACGGAAGTGACTGATGAAGGTCAATATCAAAGATTAGTAGAAAAACTCATCTACTTATCTCATACAAGACTTAATATAGCATATGCAGTCGGAGTGGTAAGTCAATTCATGCATAGACCCCATATGGATCATATGGAGATGAATCTAAGAAATATACTATATCTCAAAGGTACAACTTGGAGATGAAGGCATACATGGATGTAGATCGGAGAGGAAACAAGATAGATAGACGATCTATCTCGGGATACTACACTATTGTGGTAATCTTGTAACTTGGAGGAGCAAGAATCAAAAGGTAGTAGTACTTTCTAGTGCAGAAGCTTCAGGGGCATTGCAAAAGGGATTACCGAATTGCTTTGGTTAAAAAAATTATTAAAAAATATATTTAGGTGGGAATATTGTCCGAGTATACTCTCTTCCGATTTTAGTTGATCTACCTATTAAGGTATCCAAGATCAAAAGTTGTGAAAGATAGAGGATTTGAGTTCTTCATACTCCGGAGGATTATATTTGTTGTTACAGAGCTCATAACTTTCTAGTTCTTTTCTTCTTTCTATATTTAGTTTAGACATCAATGAGTTTAAATTAAATTAGTTGTCCTAATAGATCTATATTAACTCACCTTTAAATTTAGCCAAAACGCCAAATAAAATTGCTTTAAACAACTGTAATATAGATCAAAAGAGTGTAACATGAGTTACACATTTCATCCAAATAATATAAAGCTGAACATGTCATGGAAAATTGATTTTTTTTTCTTCAGTAATGTGATGTGCTCCCAAAATCTTGTTTATACTATGTTTTGAAACATCAAAAGAGTGTAACATGAGTTACACATTTCATCCAAATAATATAGAGCTAAACATGTAAGGGAAAATAGATTTTTTTCTTCAGTAATGTAACGTGCTCATAAAATCTGGTTTATACTATGTTTTGAAACATCAAACAGAATCATTTATGCATTTCTTTTCACCAACAAAAATTAATTTTATGAAACTCTTTTTATTGTAAAAAGTTGTTTTTCAAATGGAAGATTATCAACAAAATAGCTAAATATCTCTCAAGTGGAATATATTCAATACTATAATTGTTGAAAACTCTGTACTTTTGAATAATGGTTTTTTGTCCATAATATATGATATTTTAAGCATCACTGAGATTGATGATGTATCTGGTTAGTACAATCAACAACATATTCCAATTATGTCTACGCCTTGGTTTTATAATCAACAACTTAACTTCTGGTCTTACTTGATAGGGGTTATATGTACGCATTTTGTCCCTTCTAAACATTGTCTTGGTGTTGAGGGAAGTTTTAATAGTTTTCTTCCTTTACTGCTATTAGAAGTTTTAAAGAATTTTTTCTCAACTGCTATTAGAATTTTTTTCATTTTTTTTTCTTCTGCTGTTCAAAATGATGTTATGTTGTTGCTTAAGATGTCATGGTGAATGTGTAGAAGGTACTGAATTATCTTTTTATTTTTGTTTCTTGTGTTAGGAAAGGACCATAGAAGGAACAGAGTGGCAAATGCATACTACTCCTTGTTTATGGCTGTTGGCAATATCCTTGGCTTTGCCACAGGCTCATACACTAGTTGGTATACTATTCTTCCATTCACTCTCACTCATGCTTGCAGAGAAAGTTGCGCCAACCTCAAGTCAGCTTTCCTCATAGATATTATATTTATAGTAATAACAACATATGTAAGTGTCACTGCTTCCCATGAAGTTCCCTTGGTTGTTGGGGACGGAGCCACCAACATATCTGAGTCATTTGGCCATGGTCAGGAGGCCTTTTTTTGGGAACTGTTTGGAACCTTCAGATATCTTCCTGGATCAGTGTGGATCATCCTTTCAGTCACTGCACTGACTTGGGTTGGGTGGTTTCCCTTCCTTTTATTTGACACTGACTGGATGGGGCGGGAGGTTTATGGTGGTGATCCAGATGAAGGTCAAATTTACCATCAAGGAGTCAGTACTGGTGCTCTTGGCCTGATGTTGCAGTCTGTTGTTCTGGGTATAACTTCAGTGTTGATGGAAAAACTCTGCAGAAAGTTGGGTTCCGGAATTTTATGGGGCATTTCAAACATTATAATGTCTTTATGTTTCATTGCGATGCTTGTCATAGCAGTTGTAGTGAGCAAATCAGATTCATTGGGTTCTGGGAGGCCACCAAATGGCGCTGTTATTGCTGCAGTGATTGTTTTCATGATCCTGGGTATGCCCCTGGCGGTATGTAACTTCCTTCTTATATAATGTGTGTATGTGATACATGAGTGTCTATAGAGACCTGGTTCTTAAATTAACACAATGAATGATCTAGATTTAAGAACAGTGGTAGAGCGATGCATTTTCTCTGGAAAGTATTAAAAGTGTGGTGCTCAATTATTAACAATTTTGGGACAAAGGGATGAATAGAAGGGTGATTTTGGAATATGGAAAAATGAAAGGGCGGTTTGAGGAACAAGTTTATCAGTGATGAACCAAATTTCTTATTCAGAGTTGGCAACTTAAAGTTTCTTGTAGGTGAACATGGCTTCTGCTGAAATTGTGTGGAGAGGTTGAATCAATTTTTTCTTCTTATTTTTGTCAAATATTGATGATGTTATGAGAGGAATGCAAAAGGAAATTGTCCCTTGGAGGGAAAAAAGAACATTACATTTGAAGGAAATATAGGTTGAAATGGATTGATTCCATGAATATGGGAAATTAGTTAAATTAGAACTCAATATAATGACATGACTATGCTCTTGAACTTGTTGAGATTGTAATTTCTCTAAATAATGTTTAGCATCTCATTTGAACTTTTCCTTTTGGTTGCAGGTCACTTATAGCGTCCCTTATGCATTAATTTCCTCCAGGATTGAGTCATTGGGGCTTGGCCAGGGTAAATATTGCTGATGTTTTCTCATTTATCTATGTATTGTGACTACCTAAATTTATATTTCTATTCTGCAGGCTTATCAATGGGTGTGCTAAATCTTGCTATTGTGATCCCTCAGGTCAATTTTAAAGCCCAATTTTCTTGTTCTTACTTTTTCGACTTAATTAGAATGTGATGCAGTACTCATCCTTAATTTACATAAAAACAGACATTCGATATTCTTCATGACATGATAAATGGAGCAGTAACAGTGTTGCAGACTCTTTTTGTTGTAATGTTCAAACCTCTCTACACAGTATAATACAACTCCTTTAGTTTCCGGATATAAAGGCTAGTTTAATTGACAAAGCACAAGTTGGCTTATTTAGAATGTTCTTTTAGAGTGTTCCTTCCCACATTTCTGTCAATGGTCTCTATCTGGAGGAGCAATAGATAAGCTAAGATAGAAGTGTTGACCTCATAAGCTTTGAATGATCAAATTGTATGGAATAAGAGTGTAAGTAGACTTCTACTTCTTTTTCATTATTATTCTTTAAGTTTAATGGGTAACTTAATTGATTGGATGCACTCATTGGAGGCTAGCTGGTATGAGAAATATGTTCTTTCCTCCCAGTGAGTTTAAGTGAGGGTGGTGATATTGTTTTCAAAACTAAAGGACCTTCATTAATCTATCATGGGGAGTTTTTTTTAAATCATCTATGCTTCTTCAATGATATTAAAGGTTTGCCTAACCTTTGAGTGTTCCCTTGTCATCAGTCTTATTGCATGGAATGAAGTGAGCCATCTTCGAAAAACGATCGACTACAACCATTATTGCATCACGATATCTAGCTGTCCTTGGCAAACCAACAATGAAGTCCATACTCACGCTATCCATGGAGCATCTGGAATAGGTAAGGGAGTATACGACCCCTTTTGAAAGAAACTCTTAGGCTTTTCGGGGGCCAAAAGAAGTGTTCATAAAGAAGGTCATATGTCTTATGAACACCCCAAAGTGTCCAGCCAACCCACCACTATGCACCTCACACACCAAAAGGTCTCTAATCCCACATTTAGGCTTGCATAATCGATTTCCCTTAAAGAGAAACCCATCTTGCACCATATACATACCAGTTGGGCTTGAAATACATCCTTGAAATCCAAATCCGAAGCATAAAAATCCTTCAGCAATTCAAACCCAAGAACTTTAGCTTCCAAAACAAGTAGCATAAAGTGTCTTCTTGAAAGTGCATCTGCTACTACATTTTCTTTGCCTTGAATATGATTCGAAGAAAACGTGAATTCTTGAAGGAGTTCCACCCATTTGGCATGTCTTGGATCAAGCTTTAGATAGCGAGACCTATGCTCAAGGGTTTCGATTTTAGATAGTGAGACCAATGCTCAAGGGTTTCTATTTTAGATAGTGAGACCAATGCTTAAGGGTATGAACTATAGCATAAAACTCCTTATCATATGTGTAATAGTTCAATTTGGCACCTTTGAGTTTCTCACTTAAGTAAGCAATAGGACGCTTACCATGCATCAATACAACGCTAATGCCAATGCCACTTGCATTCGTCTCATTCCCAAAAATTTTGCTAAAATCAGGTAAAGCAAGAACAAGAGCATTGCAAAGTCTTCTATTGATTTCTTCAAAAGAATTTTGATGCTTTTCAGTCCATTTAAACTCGCCATCTTTTTTTTGTCAATTCGGTAAGAGGAGGAGCAATATCAGCAAATCGATCAGCCAAACCTTGGAAACTTCAAACATCATGAACGTTCCTTGGATTAAGCCACGAAGAAATATCATCTACCATTAAAGGATCCACACGAATTCCATCCCTAGCAACAATATAGCCTAAGATTGTAAGGCTTGGAACAAGGAATGTGAATTTCTCCATCTTGCCACACAACTTTTGAGCCCTTAAAGCCTCAAAACTTGTCTCAAATGGCTGTAATGTTCTTCCTTAGTTCGACTATAAACAAGAATATCATTGAGATAAACAACAACAAACTTGTTTAGAAAAGGGCGCAATACCTTATCCATCAAACACATGAAGGAGCTAGGGGCATTGTATAAACCGAAAGGCATTACCATCCATTCATATAAACCTTGTATAGTCTTGAATGCGGTTTTCCATTCGTCTCCTTCTCTAGTCCTCATCTGATGATATCCACTTCTTAAATCGATCTTGGAGAATAAGGTAGAGCCATGAAGTTCATTAAGTCTAAGTATAGGAAACCTATATTTAATGGTTATATTATTCACGACCCCCACACACATACGCCAATTCCCATCTTACTTGGGCACCAAAAGATTTGGAAAAGCACAAGGACTCTTGCTCTCACGTATATAACCTCGATTAATCAATTCTTCCCCTTCCGCTTGATGTTGTAGTTCTTTCATTTTCTGGGATTACAACGATAAGCAGCTTTGATTAGAAGAGGAGCAGCGGGAACAAGGTTAATAACATGTTCAATTTCATGAATAGGAGGCAAACCTTGTGGAAAATCATTTGGGAACGTATCTTCGAATTCCTACATGAGGGCATGTAAGGTCGGATCATTAGGGGGCTTTGAATCTTGAGGAGTTTCCCTTACATACAACACGCAACCCATTGAGCTTTCCTTCAATTCCTCAAATTGAGTAGAAGATTGGTATGAATCAGGCTAGACCACGAATTACCATCACTTACAAGAGGAGAATGACAGGTAGCAAGGATGAGTTAGCAGCAGTGAGGAAGCAATAAGGAGTAGATTTTGTTTGTTTTAGTTTCGTTATTTTGTTATTCAATAACAATATGTCATTAGTAATGCTAGGAAGGGAAGGACTCTAGCTAGAGCTTGCTAGGAGTTTGTTATAAAATGTAGTATATAACAACGAATGTAAGGCAAATACAGAAAAAATTAATACACAAACATTTTGGGAGAAATCCCTCGAATTGTAAGAAGAGTGCTATTGATTTTCCTCTACAACTACCCCTCTCTAGATCATTAACTGGACCCGGTGCATACCAAAAATATTTAGCAATTTGCTTGGGATTTGAAGTCTTTATGGGTGCCACTTTAGGAGAAAGTGGTTCCAATTTGTAACTCTTGTCACCTTTCTCCACCCAATACACATTGCTTCGCCCTGTATGTCTCATATTCCTCTCCCATTGCCACGGTCTTCCCAATAAAAGAGCACAAGCAATCATGAGTATTACATCACACCATAACTCATCATCATACGCCTCTATGTTAAAGGCGACTAAGGCTTGTGTCTTGACAACAACTGAATCATTTTCGTTCAACCAATTCAACTTATATGGTCTAAGATGTGCCTTGGTTGGAAGATTAAGAGTGTTAACCATCTTCAAGTCGGCAACATTAGGGCATAACCTATTATCAATGATTACACTACAAGCTCTACTATTCACCATGCGACGAATATGGAATAGATTCTCCTTTTGAGCTTCTTCTTTTCAAGGAGCAGCTTCAATTTGGGCCAATCTTCGCAAAATCAAGGTTTCTCCTCAAAACTACTTCACACTCGACCTCATCAAAAACCTAGTTGTTCCATAATTCATTGGTTTCTTCTGTGTCATAACCACTATGCTGCCCAACATGGGCCCTATGGGCGTCCATGGGTGATGAGCGACACCCTTCCCTTATAAAGGCTTAAATAACAGATCCTAGTTGCCTCAAGGAAACGCTTAGATGACAGTAACATAATAATGGATGATCCGGAGATCCAAACGATATCGGATCAGGCTATACTTGGAGGACCCTCCTAAAATAGATAGAAGAAGGGTTGGGACATGTTACTTTCTTTTGGAAGACTCCAGAAGGTTTCGGAACATCCTAGGGCAGCCTCGTGCCCTCGGAAGGCTCTAGGCTTATGGGGAAGCTTCTATGTAAATATCATGCATATAGGAAGAGTATAGAATATTCTAGAGAAACTTGTATAGACGATAAGTGTATAAAAGAGTGTGGAAGACTCTAGAATTAGGACTATAGACTTAGGCAAAGAGGCTTATAAATAGGGCGCTTCCCCTTCATTTTGGAAACAACATCAAGCCTTGTACTTTCTCTCCCTAAAAGCAAACTTTCCAACACACTTTCTCTATCTAAAATATTCCGCCTTCACACATTTTGTAGCTCAACTTGTCTAGTACATTGAGAATTAGCCTTTCTAGTGCCACGACGAGACTGTGGCGCTAGAGGCCGCTTGCGTAAGACTTGGGTAAAGTAGTCAGCACGTGAAAGTGGTATCAAAGTAGCAACGTTCCAAGGGAGGATGCTCGATGTCGTTGGGAGTATTAGCCATTTGACTACGAGCATATAGAAGGGAGCACCGTGAGTAAACGTGATGGCCAAAGACAAAGAGGTCTAGGCCTGCCATGTGACCGAAGAGGAATAGGTGTCGGTGGAAACAACCATTGGCCTAAGAGTAAGAAGAACCGTGGCGAGCCCTTGATCCTACCGAAGGCTCACTCGCCATGGAGGCTTCTAAGGATGTGGCCAAGGCCTTACTGGGAGTTGGGGCACTAAGGGATGATTTGCAGAACACCGATAGTGTTGCTAGGGAAGCACTATCCTTGGCCCAAGAATTCACCCAAGGTATGTTAGCAGCCCTCAATGAGGTTAAGACATCTCTTAGGGCGTCCTTTTTAGAAGAGATCGCAAGGCAAAGTGATGAGGCTGTAGCATCACTCCGCACTAAGGTCGAGGCATTAAAGTTGGAGTTAGCATTGTGCAAGGCGGCGATAGTGGGGGAGCTATTCGTGAAGGGCCAACGGTGAAGGTCCCTGAACCGCGTAAGTACCAAGGGAAGCGAGATGCTAGGAAAATCGACAACTTCCTTTAGAGCTTCGAAAAATACTTTGATGCGCTACACTTGGAAGATGGGGCTTCCAAGATCAACACCGCCATCATGTATCTTGCCGATGACGCTATGTTATGGTGAAGGAGAAGGGAGGCAGATGTAAAGAAGGGTCTTTGCTTGTTCAATACTGACTTCAAGAAGCACTTCTATTCGGATAACGCAAAGGAAATTGCCCACCATATATTGTGTGTTCTTCATATCACTGGAAGCATCATGGAGTTTATAAGGCAATTTCCAACTCTTATGCTAGAGGTAGACGACCTACCCGAATCCACCCTACTTCTTTACTTCATTGACAGTCTCCAGAAATGGGCTGCGACGAAGCTCAAGCGATAAAATATTCAAACCCTTAAAATATTCAAACCCTTTCGGAGGCCATCTCGGAAGCATAATCTTTGATCGAGTTTTCAAAACCCGAGTCAAAGAAGGAGAATAAAAGAGGCAGGAACTATGGCGGGAACAAAGGGAAAGGTAGGGGAGTAAAGTCCCCCGAACAATCAGGCTTGAACAACACCAAGTAGTCCAAGCAGCGAAGCCAGGCAGTGGGAAGCCCACCTCGTCATCCAACAGTAAACCCCTGGGATTGCTTTCTGTGCGAAGGGTCAAACTACATCCGGGATTGCCCGCAAAAGAAGAAACTCAATGCTCTTGCGGCAACCATTGAGAAACCCGCGGAAGAGGAGGCGCAAATGGGGGCTTTCCGGCTAATTGTGAAGGCTATGGTCCCACAACCTAGGAAAGGAGATTGCGACGTAGCTAAGGTAAAACCTCTCCCTTGCTCTAAGAAATCTTCCCTCGCGTTTGTTGAAGCAAATATAAAAGGAAAGGTCTCTAAGGCACTTGTCGACACGGTTGCCCCGCATAACTTTGTAGCCAAGGAGGAGGCTACGAGATTAGAACTCACTTACACCAAGGAGCCTGACATGTTGAAAACCATCAACACTTTAGCAACTCCTATCCATGGTGTAGCTCGAGGCATTCCCCTTCGTTTGGGAGAATGGAAGGGCACAATTGACCTCACCATCGTCTCTTTAGACGACTTTTTATTAGTATTGAGAATGGAGTTTATGGATGCGGTGAGGCCATGGACGTTTAAGACGGACGAATCCCTAGTAATTAAGAAATGCAAGACAAAGTGGTCCATGTCGATATTACGGGAGGCAGTGGAAGCCAAGCTCATATCAACTATCCAAGTAAGTTGAAGTGTCCGGAAGGGTCTGCCAATATACTTGGCTACGATGGTTGAAGCAAAGGAATCAACCAAGGAGAAGATACCACCAGGAATTTCCTTTTTCTTGATCAAACCTTAAAGCAATGTACCTCCTTCGATGAAACTTTGCATAAATCACGAAATCTTGGAAGAAAGATTAGATCTTGTAATGTTCTTGGACCAAAAGAATTTGCCACCCAAAATCTGATACCATATGATGCAGAAGCTAACTAAGAAAGCAAGTAAACTAAGGAAAACATGTTCCTTAGGTTGGAAAACAAGCAAGCAACTTGTAACCCTAGCTCAAAGGCTATCATAAACACGTAAAAGGAAGCAACGAAAGCTTTACTTCTCAAACTCTTAATTATAATTTCAATTCGATGTGATGAAATTCCAACACATAGGCTTTTATTTATATACAACTCAAATCGTGTTTGAGTAGGACTAATACTCTCTTATTGATCCTACTTTGAGTAGGTTTAAGATTCTACTACTACTCTATAAATACTTCTAGTTAGATTTGGATTTTAACAACTCAAAGTCTTCCTAATCTAACTTGAACTCTATCAATTACAACTTGGAACCAACAAGGATACCTAATTCGGCCCAAATCTCTAACTAGGGCTTAAAATATGAAAAACCCTCTCATGTGAAGGTAAAAACATGTAAGCAAAATAACTAAGATTCCTAATACAACCCTAACTCGTGTCTTCTAATTCTCAACACACGTAAAACACCAAACATGAGCTTCCAAGATCAAACCCACATGTTTTTAGGCAAATAGGTTCGAATGAGCTTAGGTATGTTGGCCCACTTCTTGTAGTCTTCTTGAGCTAATCTTGATGCCTTTGGTCTTTATTCTCGTTATTTAAACATTTATAAGTCTTTTAGCTAATTCACAGAGTATCTTTCATCATTACAAATTTTTAGTTACACTAAGATACAAAAAGTGGCTACTCTTTTTGTTGAGGTTGATTAGTGCACGTAATAACAAATTCATTCATTGTGGATTATTGGAGTATCATCATGTCATGCAAAGAAGAAACAATGTTGATGATCAGAATTTTTAAATTGCTCTAACTTCCATAGCATCTTCCATCGGCTCATCAGCAGCCAAAGTAATTTCGACGAGCTAAACTCATACACTACATGCACATTTTACCTTATGATTTACAGAACTTATTCTTGTGTTTCATTTCATTGTTTTCTGTATAAAAGAAATAGGAATAAAAAAATGTTGTGTTAGTGACATATCGTTGCTATTCTTCACATTTTTTTAATCATATTCTTTATTAATGTTGTAGAGGAATTCCTATGGATGCTTTTGACCTACCAGATCTTGCGTATGTTATTGGCCTATTCCAGTGGATGTATTATTGTAGGATATATTTCTAGCTATTTACGAAATCTTATGAGTTTTTTTAAATTGTTATTATTTTATAGAATAATTAGCTTGATAAAATTATATACAAACTTTGTGCCTCAACGAATTCTCTGGTGATTATGCAGGTGATTGTGTCCTTGGGAAGTGGGCCATTGGATCAACTGTTTGGTGGGGGAAATTCACCATCCATTGCTGTGGCAGGATTTGCCTCTTTTGCTAGTGGACTAATGGCCATTTTAATCCTGCCTCGATCTAGAAGTGATAAAACCAGAGTTCATGTGATGCATGTATGAGGTATTTCTGTATTTTGATTTTGTACAGCTATTCATGCATTTGAATGGCAAGATGTGAATCGTGAGATTTGTACATATGGTATACCTTCATTTATTATAATAAAACAAGAATATGTTCCCCTTAATCATGGTTCAGCTATAACCACTGTGACATATTGTTTGGTTCACATCACTAATTAGATGTGTGTTTATTTGGTGTTTAAAGAATGGAAATTTTTGTTTCTCATGGCCAGGTTGAGCAATGTAGAGATAAAAGAATTATTAATTGTTCTTGCAGAAATTTTGGAGATTGGATAATATACATTTGAAATTATGCTCAGAAATACAAATTGGATCATTTGTACATCACTAAGTATTCATATATATTTAAAATCTATTTTTGACATTTGTGTATATTATGTTTGTTCATGGCTGACTGCGTAGGGTATAGAAACTGATGTCACACATGGAGACTTATGTTTTAGGTAATTTTAGCTACATGTATGGCCTAGAATGAAGGATCCGTTCACGGAATACTCAATTTCATTGTTTAGAGAAAAAGGTGAGTTTACTCTGGCTTTGCTGTATTTTTCCTCTGGGGCTCTGGTAGTTCTGAAGATATTTATGTTGTATTTAAACTGAAACCAAAAGTTTCTACTCATAGAAATTTTATATTTTTCGGACAAAAATTTCGGCCCAATACTTTGCATCTGGTTATACCATAATCCTTGGAGGTGATGTGAATGGGATTGGAAGTGAAAATAGGATTGGATTTAGTGAGGAAAGATATAAGTATCTCCTCCGCTTAAGCAAGAAATGAAGGAAAACCCTCATTTTATATGATTAAAATCTGTCCGAATAGAGTTAACCTTTTACAAAGCCTAGAAATTACATTTTTGTTGAGAAAATGGAATATATCATGCCTGATGCCCTATTGTGAGTAGTGTTGATATGAGCCATTTTAAGTGGGAAGATATTATAGTATGATCTCTCTCTATTTTGGTATATGAAAGAATAAATTCATATATGAGTGCATAATGAATAAGCTGACCTAGAAATTTAACACAATAAATCACGCAGGGAGGATGGTGTCAATCAATGTGATTCTCATTGCTTTAGCCTCTCATGTTTTCTTAGTGTTCCTTCTACCAAAATATCTTCTCAAAAAGATCAATTATGTTCTTCTCCGATTCTGGTGGGGTTCCTTGAGGGATAAGAAACCGATTTATTAGAAGAAGAAAGATTTGTTGTCCTGCCGAAGATTCAAGGGGGTTTGGGTATGAGGGATATCACTCATGTTAATCACTCTCTTCTATTCAAACAAGTGTGGAAAATACAGAATCAACCAAATAGTCTGTTAGCTAGAGTCTACGTTGGGAAATATGGAAGCACTCCGATAGAAATGGCTCTAGCAAAGAGGAAACTTCCAAGGGGATCTTGGGCTTGTAGGAGTTTGATGAAGGCATTTGAAGAAATGAAACTAGGAGTGGGGAAAATCATTGGGAATGGTAAGGCCACAAAAATTAAAGATCATCTATGGCTCCCAAAAGGTAAAGCTTCGATTGTTGAGACAGGACTACGACTCTTCGGAAATAAACCTCTATGGGTTGCGGACCTCCTCACGGATGTAAATCAGTGGGACGCATCTAAAGTATTGAGACTATTTTCCAAGCAAGCACCCATGGATATCTTAAGTTCTCATGTTAGTCATAGAGCAAGTCGGGATGAATGGATCTAGTGGCACTCAAATTCAGGCATCTTTTATGTAAAGGATGGGTGTAGATTCTTGAGGGAACAACAAAGAGTGAGAGAATCCCTCGGGTACATCATATCAGAAGATAATAAAGGCTTCTAGAGGTAAAAAGTTCATGAGAAAATTTTGTTATTTGGATGAAAGCTGTTTTATAGGGCGATTCCAACTAAAAATGGAACTAGCTTAGAGAGGGATTGATATAGACACCCTCTGTTTATTCTAAAACATGGATCATCGACTATGAGGCAGTTAAACGAATATGGTCATCCTCCTTTCTAGGTCTAAAAATCTCACCGTTGGAACCTAGTTTTGAAATTTGGTGTAAAAACTAGTTAAAATTCTTGATGAAGAAGGATAACCAAGATCAAGAGAGGGTATAATCTTTTCTCATTCTATGCTGGAGGATTTGGTGTCATAGAATTGATATCTGCTTTTGAAACGGTCAGCTGTAACCGACCACCATCTTCTCTCTCTTCAATGACTGGAGCCTTAGAAGGGTTCAAGCTTGGAATTTTAAAGATCACAGACAAGAGAAAGATTTACAATCACCTCCAACAATTCTATCATGGACTTTTGGTAGTCTCTAGGGTAGACAACTCTTCATTGTTAAATTTGCATAAGAGAAACTACAGATGGATCACACAAGCACGCATTGGATGGTCCACTTCTACAAATGACGGAAGATGCGAAAGAGGTGGAGAACGGGTTTGGGCGTTTTCGGCACTCCATGCTAAACTCTTGGCCATCAAGAAGGGTATATAGGAAGTAAGTAAATTTGGAGAAGCATGCATTCTTCGTACGGATAGCTCGTGTTTTGAAGTTTCTAGATTGTTAGTTAAATGGGCTTTTAGGTTCTTTCCTTTCTTACATGTTGCCCAAAAAAAAAAAAAGAATTAGTGGTGAGGGCATTCTACAGTAGTACGTAGTGACAGGGAGAAATCACTAGGCCATCAACTATTCTCTTGTGCCCATTAACCCTACGCAACGTTTCTGTTATTTATGGATAAAAGATTCCACTATCGTCTGCCCCTCTTTACTCGGAGCCATAGTGCTTAGGACAGACAACATTGGAGAAAAGAAAGCATGCTTTAAGAAGGATTATATACAGAAGTGCAGATGTCGGATTTTCAAAATTTATTTGCTGCAGAGGATTGTTTCGAATACCTGCATATATACATAAGGGACTAAATAGAAATTATACTAACTGTTGACAGAAAGTACCATAGCTCTAGGATGGGTGATGCGAGGAGTTAGTTCTTGCACATTTAAGACCCAGCTAAAAAATGCATCTTTACAAGGTATGGTAATTGCTATTGAGTGTTGTACAGATTAAGTTATTGAGCTTCTTGTGGGAAATTGCTTTGACAAAATGATCGAGCCATGTCTTTTAGATGTATCTCTCGATGAACTAATCAACGTAAAAAAAAAAAAGCAGCAATAGCATATGCTGTTGGAAATGGGGAAGGATTTATTCTATGACAAAATGTCATTCTACCCGACTACCCTACATTTTCTGTCTCTTTTATGATTCCCTCTTGGTGTTGGAATCTTTAGCAGTGTTTTGTGCTTACAATTGATGCATGAATGTAAGTTGAAATATATGCGCAAGTGCTGGGGAATCCTTGAATTGTTAAAATTCTACGTCTTTTTGAAACCTTGATGGAGACGCTTCTTCGATGAACTAGGATTTGACCCTTGAAATGCGCATTTGATATTTTAATAGGAATGTTGTTCATTATTATCACCTTTTCTTTTGCATCTGAATTTTATCTGTTTGTCTTTTGTTTTATGAAGCCCTCATTGTCCCTGCCAGCAGAATCATGTCATGTGAGCTGTTATTGTTAACATGTGATTAGACAAAACATTAATTAAGACATTATCAACAACTAGATTGCTAAAACAAGGAAATAGGGAGCTAGAAAAGGAAAAGAACAGACGAACATTATGCTGTAATGCATGATCGAATCAAGCACTTAAACTGTCAATTTGCACAAGAGTTTCTTTAGGATCAGAGTGTCAGTAGGTTTAGCAGCACAAAAAGTCACGTGATCATGATCTTATGGAGGGGATCATCAGCCTTAAGAAAAATATTTTACTCCCTCATCATTTAGGCTTTGTAATAGTATATTTTAGCAGAAACAAGTTGCAGCATATTATATTTGCTCAATCTTTGTTAATCGCATAATCCCCTTCCCAGACCCCCAATTAGGGAATGAAAAATATGCTTGCTGGACTTTTGTTCCCCAAAAATTTTTCCTCCAGAAAAATAATTTCCCTTACTGCATAATTGCAATACTTGTGAGTTGAAATCACCCCAAATTGATATCAGAGTTTGTCAGTTTCTTGCACTTGTATATTGCAATATCTAACCCCACTTTCTTATCTAGAAAAATTCAGAAAAATTTTCAGAATTAATATCAACCTCACATATTTCTTTTTGATGTTTTCAACCCCTACCCTCCAGTTTATGATCTGCAGAATGACTGACTACTGTAGTATATAGTGTAATCTTAATGGAGAGAGCGGGAGATATAAAAATATCTGACATATTTTTCAAAAAATATTTAGAGGGGTGGGGGTCTATGTGGGGGTGTGTTTGGTTTTCTAAGGAAATAATTGTCAATGACAGAAAAATACAAGATATCTGGAGTTTTGAGGGGGGTGAAAGTTGCAGACTGCCAAACAAGAGAAAAATTAAAAGGTGCACAGATAACTGCTAGTCGCGAAGAGGTAGGCAGTAGACAGGCTGAAGCAGAGGAGGGCAGGACGGAGGGGGGAAGGGTTGTTTCATTATTATTTACGATACGGGTGGTGCCTCAAAAACAGAGGGCATTTGCACTTGTGTACCCATTGAAGCGACACCCCGATCCCTTGCTCTATGACGAGGGACACAGTTTCAATGGTTATTATTGGATTTTTCAGTGTTCTTCCCCTTTTGTTCCATATGCCTATTATCCACCACCATCATTTTTACTATTCCGGGCCCCCCTTATACGTGCTCAGTTTTGTAGCCAATGACTCCCACCGATCCACACACAATGATTTTTTCTTTCTTTTCATTTGCCCGTTGCGTAAATTTCAATGTAAACTTAAAATTCTAATATCTTTAATTATATATTTGTAAAAATTATAAAAAATTAATATTTAAAAAATATATATTAAGACAAATATATTAGATTTCAAATGAATATGTTTTTCATCCAAATTAGAAAGAATTTATAATCAATATTTAGCTTTAAAATTTATAATATTTCAAATGAGACAAAAAAAACGAAGATTTATAACAATGCCCATTTTTAATACCGACTAAGGGAATAATCCTTTCGAGGCAGGAAAATAACTGAGAGGAAGGAAAGAATAACCCTTTGCGTAAATACTCACTTTTTACTATTATGGTCTGCTGTTAAGGAACTTCTCTTGACTATAGTACTTGAGTTGTAACTTCATAAACAGCTAAGAACAACGAAATATACCATTTTTTTTTATTATTTTTTGTCTTTTTTTCTTTTTAGTGTGATGCTGAATAATGTTCTTAATATGCTACTATATATAATATTAAAAATATAAAAGGTTACATCATATTGTTTGGGAGATGTGTTTATATTTAATTGTAATTTAGAGTATCACAATCATATCTAGTGGATTATATACTCATATATGGGTAACGTTTTTTTATGTGACATGATATTTTACTTTGTGCCTTATATCTCATTTGTTTTGAACAATTTGGATTATGTTAAGAAGTTATTTTTTCCACTGCTATATTAAGGTTATTATCAAAAATTTTGGAAATATTTTTTTTGGGATGTGTTAGAGGCGTTATGGACTGAAATTATACACATTACCCTTACGTCCAAATTGTTAAAATGTGACAATTTTTCTTAATTCCCCACATTTCGCCTAAATTCTTTTATAAAAGTGGTTTGGTTCTCGATTATTCCCTTCGTTCCAATTTACTTACTATATTTCTATTTTTAAAGTTAAAGTTTAAAAATTTTGACCATAAATTCTAATTATGTTAATATATTCAAATGGAATTTTGTTGGATACATCTCAATGTAAATTTTTAAAATATCAAGTTTTCGTGAGTTTTTGTCCTACGAATTTGGAGAAAAAACGTTTTAAATTGTGTCTTAAAAACCATGAAAAGTCAAAGGTAACTAACTATTAATTTGGGATGAATAGAGTATGTGGGCTCATAACACAGGTAGGGGCCTCATCCTAGACCACATGGCTAGCTACAAGGCCTAGAATTTGGCCAAATTATTTGTTGACGATGTTTGATTTGGATTATATCCATTATAGTAGCAGGCATTACAATACGTCCTTGAATATACACAGATTTTGCAGAACCAAGAAAAGGAAACGACAAGGGGTAGCACTGTAGCAGCGTGGAAAATATTGTGTAGAAAAGGTAGTCTGTAATTGAGATCACGAGGAAACCTAAACGGAGGGCTTATTTTTGAAAAAAAAAAATTAGATAAAATCATACAAAACAAGGAAAAGAAGTCGTTTAGAAATAATTTATACCAAAATTAAAATTTTGATACTCCCTTCTTTTTCCTTTATTTATTTTATTTAGAATATTTTATTTAAAAATTGAGAAATTTAAATATGATTATATAGAAGTTAAAACATATCCTTATACGAGTTGGTTAGATTTTTCTCGTAGTATAATTTTTTAATATGTAAATTTTATATTTTTTAATACGTATTTATATATATTATAGTTATAATATATGCTTTGAAAACTATGTAAAAAATAAATGTGACAAATATAAGGGAATGGAAGGAGTGGAAAAAATAAGTAAAATTTAGCAATAATAATTAATGATGTATTCCCAGTCACATCACATGGTGAGTGGAAATGAGTGGGTACAAATACATGCAAAGGAAAATCCTAAGGATTTTTTAATCAAACAAACGTACTTCGGTTACGAAATTCTTTATTTCATATCACTTAGTCATATCTAAATAAATATATCGTAAAAGTTAGAAGATAAGTTGAATGAATTAATATAAAGGTACTATTACAGATTGTTTGTCATTCAATTTCATTATACACATCTAATTAAGAGAACATACGATGCAGAATTTCTAATTTATGAAACTCGGGTCAGAAAAAATTCCGAATGCTTGTCATTTCAATCCCATTTTGTTCATTCCCACATCCGATTAAAGTGCACTTTTGCCAAAGTAGTACAAACATTATATATTAATGAAGTTTGATTAAATTATCCAATGTTTTCGTCAATGACCCTAATAAAGTTGTCGCGTTAAGAGAGCCCACCCATTTCTATAATGATTTTTTCAGTACTTAATACTATCTTCGGTTTTTATAAGATGCAATAAACAAAGCTTTTACGGACTTTTAGGCGAAATTTGTTAATGATATTTTAAGTGGATATGTATTATCTAAAAGAGATAGAGAGAGTTATAATTAAAAGGGTAAAATAAAAAAGGGAATTTGATTTTTGGTGGGGCTTTTTTCCCTCAAAATTAAGTGTCAAAAGTTATATCTCTAAAATTCTGAAATTCCCTCCACTTCTACCTTTTGAAAATCGTGCAAAAGGGGTATAAATATAACAAATCATCAAAAGATGTTGATGGTGCTTCCAATACACAACCCCACCCAATTAAAAGCTTGGAAAGGGGAAGAAATACACAAGATTATCACATTTTGTTGATGTTGGGAATTACACAACCCCACTAAAAATATTTACAAAATGAAATCTACCATCAATGCCACAATTCAGCCATCAATGTTATGTCCCCATTAAAGTACAATTAGTATTACAAAACAGATTCTATAGCCCATTAAAGGTGACATCTTAAAGATAACATCTTCAAGAACCTCTTGTAAATTTGGAAAAAAAAAAACAGAAACCACTAGAAAGTCCATGGAAGCATATTATGATTCAAGTTTCTTTAGCATTGAGAGGATACTTGAAGAAGAACATATGAAGTACATGGATGAGTCATTAAGGGACTTAATACATCATGTAAAAGACGATGAACAAGAAGTAGTAATAACTGAAACAAGGTCTACATACACAATGCCAAACTCATAAACATCACCGAAAACAAAGGCCAGAGTTGTTAGTTGCAAGGAAAACACAGATTGTTGAATGCTTGCTCTAATGCAAAACGAGTCCTTACCAAGAGGTTCATTATCAACATTTGCAAGGCAATTTGAGGGTCATAAGTCTATAATTACAAGATTATTTCAAGAAATATGCAAGCAAATGCAACAAGGGATTGTTATCAATATCAGGAGCAAGAAGTTAGGCAGGGTCGGTGTAAAAGTAAGAGAATACATAGGCGAGTTCCTATAATCAGTACCTTTATACCTCAGAACAACACAACATAAAGTATGCTGCTGCCCTTAAAATTTTACGTTCTACCCTTCACAATTGAAAACAAGGTGCATACTTATACCACATACAAGTACCAACAAGCTAGGACTAACCTCTGATCATAAGATGGCAAGACTTAGGTGAGTTTTGTCACATATACAGCCAACAACAACTATAAAGCCCACCTTTGTTGACATGAGTAATATCATTTACATTGATGAGAAGTGGTTTTATTTAAACCCGGAAATGAGAAGATTTTATCTTTTGCCAAAGGAAGAGGATCTTTATAGATGCTAACAATCTTGAAGGTTTAAGACAAAACCTATGTTTATGGCTATTATTGGAAAACCACTATATGACACACAAGGGCGTTTGATACATGATGGGAAATATGGGATAATTCCTTTTGTTTGCAAGCAATTGGCAAAGAAATCAAGCAAGAACAGGGTTGCTAGTACAGTAGAATCCAAAGCCATTCAACACATAAATAGATATGAAATTAGGAAGATGTTGTTAACATAAGCTATTCCTGCAATAAAAAACAAATTGCTTCAACACATTCCAAAGGATGTGATGATTTAATGGGATAATGCTAAGCCACACCAAGTGCCTAAAGATGAAGAATTCATGGCTGTCAGTACTTAAGGGGGGGTTCAACATCAGATTTGTGTTTCAACTCGCACAATCACCTAATTTAAATGTGTTGGATTTGGGTTTTTTTTAGAGTTATTCAATCTATAAAACACCATTTATTTTCTAAAAATTTGGATGAAATGGTTGAAAAAGTAAAGGAGGAATATGATGAATTTGAGCCAGTTGTGAACAATACACTTGGATCACATTGCAAAGTTATATGATTGAGATTCTAAAAGTAGAAAGAGGAAACAAGTACAAGATTCCACATATGGGGAAGCAAAGGCTTGAAAGACTTTGCTTGTTACCAAAACAACTAGAAGTCAGTCAGGAAGTGATAGATCAAGTAGTGGACTTCTTCAACAACAATTTCATTCAAAAAAAACCAAGAGCAACAAGGAGGAACCGAGTTTAAGGTTGATGTAGACTAGGTAAGGAAATGAATAACTAAAAACATGACTGCCACACAAATAACCAGCATTTTGATGTTGTATTGGGACTTGTAGTTTGAATTCATGTTGGTTAGTTGTACTTTGTTATTTTGCAATACATTATCTAAGGCGATCATGTTAGGAGACATTTTGTAATGGGACTCAAATGTGTAAATCCATTTCTAATCGAATGAAGTCTTCGTAATGGGAATCAATTTCTAGTTGTTTAAATTCTTTAATAAGGGACTCAAATGTGAAAATCAATTTCAAACTGCTTTTATTTTGAGGTGAGTACATCAAAGGGTTATTTTTTTTTCTAGGACATCCTTAGATCATGTTATCTTGACAGTTAGTGTGAAACACTACTGGAGCAAATCATAATATGAAAACTTTAGAAGTTTTAAGTCCCTTCATCATTTGGATTGAAAGTAAGGTATTAAATTGTGTAACTCAAATTAAGGGACTCATATCAACACACCAAATGGGACTCAATATAGCACAAACTATCTTGCATAGAATCTGATTTATCACAAATTCTTCCATTATGTTCAGAAACATATCATCACAAACACATCATTCATCAATAACAATCCCTTGAATGTAATTCAACAAGCATGAACATAGGCTCTTTTGTGAAAACCAATAACATTTCCCACTAAACCACACAACATGGATGACCAAAAACATCGGCAACCAAGAACAACAACAACCAATAAACACTATTTCAACATTAGGCAACAATCAACAAACACATTTTATAGTGGAACTAAAATGTATTCTATTTGATTGAAGTCTTTCTATCTAGATTTATTTCTAGATGTGAGTCCATCAGAGGGTTTATTTTCTTCTAAAACATTATCAAATCATGTTACTTTGATAGCTAATGTAAAACACTTTCACTAGAGAAAATCATAATATGAAAACATTAGAAGCGTTTGAGTCCCTTCATCATTTGGACTGCAAGGGCGCTAATACACTCAAATTAAGGGAATGACATATGTAACTCAACGTAATGAACTCAAATTAAGGGACTCACATTTCTAAATTGAGTGCCAAAAATTACATTTCTAAATTTCACAAATTCCCTCCACTTCTACACTTTATAAAAACGTGAAAAGAGGTATAAATACAAAAGAGCATCAGAAACTGTTGATGATGGCCATAATACACAACCCCACCCAGTAAAAAGCGTGGAAAGGGGTAAAAATACACAAGAGAATAATAAATACATATGCTGGCCATAATACAAAAGCCTACCCAGAAAAAAATTACAAAATGAGATCTAACATCAATGCTACAATTCAAACTTGGATGATGCCATCAATGTTATGCCCGAATTAAAGTACCGTTAGGATTAAAAAAAGAATCTACAATTTTCAATACAGAATCTTCCATTAAACCAAATTAAGGGACTGAAATGTGTAAATCAACATAAGGAACTCAAATGAAGGCAACAACATTTCCCAATACACCAAATTAAGGGTCTCAAATGAACACAGGCAAGGGAAAATATCCAGGCAACATGGAAGGCAAATCAAGGGACTCATATTCTGGACTAAAGCACACAACACCAGCCAACAATCGATAAAATCCAATATTTTGTTGAATAAATCAAACAAGAATAACCATCAACCAATATATTCCATCATATTATGGACTAAATTAAACAATAACAAGCAACAACCCATAAATTCTATCATACTCAGGACCAAAGCACACAACATCAGCCAACAGTGGAGTAAATCACATAACTCTAGACTAAATCACAGAATGTCATAATTTATTGGACTAAATTAAATAATACTAGCCAACAACACATGAAACGATTACATTCATCAGCAACATAGGTTAATAATTTAATACCCACACCATTCAACAGCAAAAACAGGTAACAACACTAGTAAACACTAAAAATAGCCATAACGCAACATCATCCAACCTGTCCAACAACTAATGTTGCTGGCATACAATTCATACACAAACATCCTCCACCATAAACATGATAATGATTTTTTAAAAAAAGCAAAATTAGGGTTCATAGATTGTTATCCAGCATAATCATGTAGTCGTTTTAACTCTCTTATTCCCAGCAACAGGATCCAACAATAGGGGGGACTCACCGTTGAGATGGTCTTCGTCAACAAAACTCAATTTAGCGCCGACACTATGCATTTTTCTCATGGTGAGACAAGAAACCCTCCGAGTGAATAACCACTTTTGATCTCAGTTTGTATTGGGACTCAGTTAGGGTTTGGGTTGAAGAAACTAACCATGTATTTTCTTCCATTCCAAACCCTAACTCACTAGATCTAGAAGGTAGTGAGTTCTCATCGTGGAGGTTGATGACGGTGGACGGAGTGGTAGATCGAAGCACATCAGACATCGTCGTCAACAAAGTCAGGGTCAAGATGTCGCGGCCTTTGCCTGACTCATACAACTTGTCTAGTCATGAGGAGCCCTGGTTGAAGGCGTCAATAAGGGCATCGATCAACCCCCTTTCAACATTGTCCTCTAACTTTAACAATGCTCGGTGTAATGGGCTAAGGTCCGTTATGAGGGAGGGTGGTTGTCGAGTTGATGTAGAGAGAGAATGGGGTTGACTGTGAGGGGGTATGTGAGGGAGGGAGATTTTTAGGGTTGATGTAGAGAGAGATGGTAGGGTTGATGAGGGTAGGTAGGTTGAAGAAGATGAAAGATCAGCTGAGTTTGAGGTACGTGGGTAGGTATGGAATTCATTTTGGTGGGAATGATTAGTGTAGTGAACATGGGTTAAGTTATAATCTAGTTTAGGGTATTACAATTAAATAGGAAAACAAAAAAATTTACTTTTTAATGAAAGGTAATGTTGGTATTTCATAAACAAAAATTGGTAAAAAATAACAATGTTGCAACTAATAACAAGCATCCAAAATTAGTGAAAGTTGCATCTTGTAAAAACCAGAGGTAGTATATGAATTCGTACAATGGGTAGCATTATGCCATTATCTTTGAAGCTATGTGACCTTATGACCTTGGCGGTTAAAAACAATTTTAGTGACTCAACCAACATTTATTGTATACGTAAAATTAGTGACACATAATCAGACTTAAACCCTATATAATATTGATCGATGCTCAACTTGATCAGATATTTTATGATGCAAAGTCAAACCTACACCCGATCTAATATAAATTGTTAACCTACTTGATAATGAAGCAATATCAAAATGATACAAGACTTTGTTAGAACCATAAAATAATTATAATCTAATACAACCTTTTATCGATCCAACCTTATGCTGATTCATAACCCATTTTATTTCATTTAGTTGTTTACTCGACTTGTTTGTTGACCTAGTAGTAGGGTTTATATCATAAAGAATCAATCATTATTGGATGATGATTGTTTTATAAATAAACATCAGTAATCACATAGTAAATATTAAATTACTTAAATTATAGTTTGAAATGTGGCGTTGCAATTTATTAAAGATTTAGTAAATGTTAAATTCCTTCGAGGTAAAACAAAATTAATCAGGGAGCTATGATTTCATAATCAAAGATTTATCAGTAATTTTTCCTGTTATCGAATGGTCCTACTTGGTCACGCAAGAAGGTAATTTTTAATTAGAGTTGTTTATAAATGGAATAAAAAATTAATTGCAAAAAGGAGTTAGGCAAGTATAGGTGATGCTTGCCTACTTGCTAGCAACGAAAAAAGATGCTACATTCTGAAAACTATGATTCCTATTTTTTAGGCATTACACACAATGAATATAAACAACGCTAATCCTATGGTATTTAGTTTAATAGGGTTAACTAGCAAATGCTTTTGTCTTTTCTTTTCGATCTTATAAATTTATAATTAACTCTAAAATATGGTATGTCTTTTTTGTAATTTATAATTAACTCTATAATATGGTATGTCTTTTTTGTAGAACGAGCTAATGAGCAATAACATAGACAATTTCGATTAGATAATTTGGGTATGACAGTAAAACCTTTACCTACTAAATATAATATGATTGCAATTCATACTATTGGAAATGACAATCTAAAATTATAGTAGATGTCAATTGACTTAATTGTTTAAAGTTTTAAAAGGTGGTATTCAAGACTTGGGATCGAATTCTTTCTGTATCATTTGTTTTCTTACCACTTGCTACTCTCTTTATATTTAAAAAATAGAGAAACAAAATGAAAGTATATTTTATTTAATAGCATGCATAAGCACATGTTAGGGATGAAGAAGCAATAACAATGATATATTTTGGAACCTAAACCCCAAATAGGTATCCAAATTCCAAATCTATTCATACTATGATATATGATATGGGAATCATATGTAGATTGAGGACACGAAATAAGTATTCCAAGATAGAAACGGTACCGTATGTCAAAAAAAAAAAATATATAGAAACGGTAAGAGAGGCCGATTTTGTAAGCCGGACCTTTCCCCCATTTTAATGCTGATTTGACACGTAAGGGAATGGAAGCTTATGGCCCCACACCACCCACACGAACATTGTAAGTTTAGGAGTATATATATAGTAACGCTCTTCTCCCTTTCTTATACTCATTTCTAAATGGGAAACTAATTGCTTCGGAACTACACAACACACAAAAACCTCAATTTTCTTACAATTAGATTTTTCATTCTACATTCCCTTACGTACCAAATAATATGTCAAGCCCTAACCCAAAAAACTCTCCTTTCCCTCCTCCTAACAAAACTCATTTTAGTCCTCCATCGGTTGATACTAAAATCATGAATACTCACTGTTCCACTACTACCATGACCACCACCACTATCACGACTACTACTTTTGACGATGATGATCATGATGAACTCCATAGATGGCCTAACATTTTCGAGGTATCTAAAAAAACAAAAAAGAAACACTTCATTTGATTTCCTTTTTTATTCCACTTGAATGTTACTTTTTTTTTTTTGAATATATAGGCAGTACAGGAAATGAGAGCAATAGGCAAGATATCAGGGCCAACAACAGTAACAGGACTGCTTTTATATTCAAGAGCTATGGTGTCCATGCTTTTCCTTGGGTACCTTGGCAAGCTCGAGCTAGCCGGAGGCTCGCTCGCCATTGGGTTCGCCAACATCACCGGCTATTCGGTTATATCCGGGTTGGCCATGGGAATGGAGCCTATTTGTGGACAAGCTTATGGTGCTAAGCAAATGAAGCTACTTGGGCTAACTTTACAAAGGACAGTGCTTCTTCTTATCTCTACATCGGTACCTATCGCTTTCATGTGGGTTAACATGAAACGAATCCTTCTTTGGTGTGGTCAAGATGAAGAGATCTCATCTGTAGCTCATGTCTTCATACTTTTCTCCATTCCTGACCTCTTCTTACTCTCCCTTCTTCACCCTCTTAGGATCTACTTAAGGACTCAAAGCATCACATTGCCCTCAACTTATTGTACAGCCATCTCAGTTCTCCTCCATGTGCCTCTGAATTTCCTCCTAGTTATCCATTTCAAGTTGGGCATTGCAGGTGTAGCTATTGCTATGATTTGGACCAACTTGAACCTTAGCCTCTTGCTTTCTTGCTTCATTTACTTCTCAAGAGTGTACAAAGACTCGTGGATAGCCCCGAGTATGGACTGTCTCAAAGGGTGGTCTTCCTTGCTAGCACTCGCCATTCCTACTTGCGCTTCAGTGTGTCTCGAGTGGTGGTGGTACGAGTTCATGATTATGCTTTGCGGCCTCCTAGCCAACCCAAGAGCAACCATCGCATCAATGGGGATACTAATACAAACCACCTCATTAGTCTATGTGTTCCCTTCGTCCTTGAGCCTTGGTGTATCTACTAGAGTCGGGAATGAGCTTGGGGCTCGCCGTCCTGGTAAGGCTCGTGTCTCCATGATCGTGTCATTGACATGCGCAGTAGTGCTAGGCCTCGGTGCCATGCTCTTCACCACCCTTATGAGGCATCAATGGGGTCGGTTTTTCACCTCTGACCAAGAAATCCTGCACCTCACGGCTGTTGCATTGCCGATAGTAGGCCTCTGCGAGCTCGGTAACTGTCCCCAAACGACAGGATGTGGAGTACTTCGCGGAAGTGCAAGGCCTACAATCGGAGCAAACATCAATTTAGGGTCGTTTTACTTGGTCGGAATGCCAGTTGCAATCTTCTTCGGATTCATTCTAAAGAAGGGCTTCCCAGGCCTATGGGTAGGACTACTCGCCGCACAAGCCTCTTGCGTGATCCTAATGCTGTACGTGCTCTGCAGGACAGATTGGACGCTTGAAGCAGACAGAGCAAGGGAATTGACAAAATCTTCGTTATCATCACAAACTTCTGGGCTATTAACAAAGACATCGTCATTCGAATTCACTAAATCTGTTGGGAAATCTATCAAGATCATTCCAACTCTCGACGAAGTTATATGCATTAATAACAAGGATGAGACAATGACATTGAAATCATCTTCATTAGAAGAAGCTTTGAATGAGACCAAACCCCTCTTAAACCCCCAGTAAATTATATTAATTAGTCAATGTATATTGTCACGAATCTTTAACCCACGTTTTTGCCCGTCTTAGAAGGAGCCTAGCTAGTCCACATCTGGGTCAAATTCTTTAGATTGTGAACTTACATGGACGTCGATGGTACTGTACAAGAATCCGTCTCCATTTCACCCCTCTATTATTTTTATTACGGTACTTGCTGTATTATTATGGTAATATTAATAATAATAATAATAATAATAATGTAAATGAGCTTATGTATGTATATTACACATCTATTGATCATGTATGTACTACCTCATCCGTTCCATTTTATTTGGTACATTCGACTTTTTACGGTATAGAAGACGACACAATCTAAAATATTTTTTTTTCTTTAAATTTGTAAAACAAAAATTCTAAAAATTTAATATTCTAAAAATATTGAGATATATGCAATAAGATTTCATTTTAGTATATTATTTATTATAATATAATTAAAATTTATTGTTAAAATTTTTAATTTTAACTTCATAAATAAAAATATAACAATTAAAATAAGATGGAAGAAGTATAAAGATAATAATGTATGTAGAGAGGTTGAGCATTAGCTCTAGACATTTTTGTTTAAATTATTTGACACACCAATCACAGATCAGGTTAACTATTATCTATCTATTCAAGGTACTGAAATTGTTGTTGGAGATCGGATGAGAAAGATTGATTGAAAAGGTATCTTTATCTATTGTTCCTACCATAAAAGGTTACACAATTGACTGCCTAAAAATGGAAAAAAAAAAAGAAAATTAGGCGTAGTACTCCGTATATTATACTCAATCAAAGTGCGCATCTCTTTCCTTTATTCAGTTTCCACGTTCTACTTATCATCATTTTTGTATTTTCTCTATTTTAATATTATGTGAAATGAGTCATTTTTCTACTCATTCTCTTTTAGTTAATTATTTTAATTATATTTCTCCATAATATACCAGAAAAACATGTCCCATCCTACTAAATTTATTAATATGAGTGTCAAAACCAAATATAAAGGTTTCTAGAAAAGAGTATAATTTAATACTCTATATGTTTTCTTTTGTTATTCATTTATTCCTCACATGAAAGTTTTATTAAATCCTTCTTACTTTGCATCTTCTCATATAAAGCTATTATTTTAAAAGATATACCTTATTTTAGTAAACATGCATTTCTCCTTTATTGTATTAACTTGATATTTTCTTTTCGTATACACTTTATTTAGTTTTATTTATCACTTTTACAATATTTACCTTACTAGATAAGTCCCATGCATTCACGCATTGATAATAAATTATTTTGCTAAATATTTCAATGATAAGAAAATTTTTATTTATTGGTGAAAAACTTATAAGTTTTATAAAAATACTGTAAAAAAAATTAAATGGAATAATACTTTTTATCACACTAAATGAAAAAATTATTATAGAAACAGTAAGAGAGTAAACATGAAATGAATAGAAGAAATAAATGTAGTTTTAAATAATTTAGGAATTTATATAGTCATATAATTTTCTATGTATAACTTTTTTCAATCAATTATTAATGTAAAGTAGAAAAAAAATAGATGACATCACATTTAAGAAAAGACGGGAATTTTTTTTTATAATAGCTTGACATGTGTTAAGTATGATGTTAACAAGGGTACGGTTTTGATTTAATAATAATTATAGATAGATATGAAGTAACAATTTTATCTCTTATAAGAAGTGAAATCTCCGATGATATAATACTTTTGTCTTGATTCCTCCTTCAATTTCAAATAAGAAAAATAAAAGACACCAGAGAGTAGATATTAACAATATCATCATTTCTATTATTATCATCTAAAATAAATGCCCTTTTTCCTATTTAGTACTTTCGCTTTGTTAATTGGGTTCACTGACAACCAATTTTCCCGTTTTCTTAATTACCATGATTTTTTCAGAGTATGTACGAACAATTCATCTTTCTTTCTTCCTCTTTTCAATTAGTTAATTTGAGCTAGTCTCTTCTAAACACTTTGGCCAAACCTCCTTTTCTTAACTATATATATGTGAGGGGAAATTCTAAATATACCATACATTTGAGATATATTTGTAAACACATTATATCTCATAATTTTTTGTACGACATTTCATTTTGTTATAGTGCAACTTCACGTCTTTTAGTTCAACTTAATTTGCAATAATACAACTTCGTATCTAAATATTACAACTTAAAAAAATTAAGGTAAAATAATAAAAATGAACAATGCACCACTTTATTTCCTAATAATACAACTTTATATTCTATAAGTACAACTTTATTTTCAAATTTTATAATTTCAAATTACTAATATTATGACTTCATATTCTATAAATACAATTTCATTCGTATATAGAACAATATAGTTTCAATTCTCAAAAGTACAATTTAAAAAAAGAAAATGAAAGAGAAAATGGTGAAACTAACTACAACTTCATTAGTACAACTTCTTTTGCAATAATACAAGTTAAATGCTCAAATTTAAATACAACTTAAAAAAATAAAAGTAAATTATTGATTTATCATCCGAGATATTTACTATTGCGCATATCTCAGATATATATTTGAACAATCACTATATTTGAGATACTTGTTTTTTTTTTTATTGTAACTACGATATTTTATGAAGTTAATTGATTTTATTGGCCTATTGCTAACGATAATCCAAAATTTTATGAAGCTACTTGATGGTTTGATAATTTAAACTCATACTTGGAGATAACGTAATGCCAAAGAATTGCGTAATGTATTTGTACGTCCAAATTAAAAGCTAATTTAAACTAATATTCACATCTTATAGCAAAAAACATATGTTATATTACAAAAATGAAATATATATGAATATTAGTCATATCATATAAACCTTTACCTAGGAGATGTGAATCATGTATGCTGTATGCATATACATGCCATGCATACAAACGAAGCAGGGAAGAAATGTAAACAATAATTGGGAGTCAGAAAACAGATGAAGAGGGAAGTGAAGCCCTTGACGAATAGAGAAAGGTCTGCTTCAAACGGAAGAAACAATTAATTACCACTGTCTACTTCTCCCATGACAAAAGTTTGCAACAGTAGTTATGCGTGCATTAACACCTCCTTAACCCCCCCACAAACACAGAATCCCCACGAAACAACTAATGTTTGACTTATAGTGCAATTCATATAATTTGGACATTCACAATCATGAGGAATATATACCGTATATAACGTACATGTAGTGTTTTGTACGACTTTTTAGGTATGTACACATATATGTAATAGGTTTTACGGTATATCACTTGGAAATGGAAACCAAGTTGTGTTTATATGGAGGGATTTTATATCGTTTATTTAAAAGTCTAGCTACTTGCGTTTCTTTTTCATATTTTTCATTGGAAAATTTTATAAAATTTTTCTCATTTTAAATGTCTTCTATTTTTGAGACAAATATTTGTAACTATTTTATCCTTATAAATTATTATTTTATTTTCATACACTTAAAGTACTCTTCCATTCACATTTTTTAATCTCCTTCATTTACCCACTTTGTCATTCTCATTGTTCTTTTCTCTCTTTAATAATTTTCTTTCATTTTAACTTATAAAATAATGATAATTAAGAAGAATCTCTATGTTTAATTATATATTTTTATAAGAAAATACAAAAAATTAATACTCAAATAAAATTATCTTGGTTCCTCTCCTGATTTCAAGCGAGAAGAAAAAAAAGAAAAGGAGGGAGTATTAAAGATGAAAAAAGTAACTTGTTAGCAATTACTTAACTAATTAACTTGCTTAGAAACGAAATAAGGAAGAAAAAATAAAATTTTAAATTTAATTAAAAAAAATCGTGCAAGCTACACAACACTATTAGAGTTGTTGTTCATAAGTTCGACTCTTACCATAGGTGGTTCTGAGCATGTGCAAGGTGTTAGACGGAACAAGGCCCCCAAATTTAAGGGGCATCAAAATTCAGATAGATTTGTATTAGTTTTATATAATAACATAAAAATGTCTTTAGAGGAGTTGTTTAAATACTTATGCTCTACATGAGAGGTCTCAAGACAAGCCTTTTCTCCAACAATTTTCTTATATTATGAGAAATAAAATATATGGACAGTTTGACATGAATTTTTTATATCAAATAAATATTAAGTATTTAATTTATTGAATAAATGACCCAATTTTTAGAAGTTAAATAGGACTCCATATATAATATGCAATTCTTGTCGAGAACCACACTCTTACACATGGGGGTGTGGAATTTGAATAGTCTTTCCCTGCACTACTAAGGGCCAATGGTTGACGACCTTCGCATGCATTATGAAATTGAGCATTACTAGGATCGGTCTAACTCTTTTGGGTGGAGATTCCCCTATCAGGCTATCACTTCAATCGTGTCTTTTACAGTATGTGTTACTCGTTGTTCAAATATCTAGTCGTAAGTAGTAAGATCCAATAGGCTCATTCACCTTTACAAGCTTACTCAAACTAGAAAAGGACACATGAATCATAATTTTTATTTCTATTTGGTTAATGATGACCAACCTTTACATCAATAATTTACATGTGTTATATTTTTTGTTTTTCCTAATTGCCAACTTCTAATGGATTAATTTACTTCCACCACACAAATAGTAAAACAATTTCTAAATAAAATATACTAGAAATCTCCATATTCGACCGAGCAACCCCATGCAGCAGACTTGTTACACGGGTTGTGTTAGTTGCATGCAGTTGGCTTAGGCCTTAATTAAGAAATGAGAAATCTTAATTTATACCTAATATAAATATATCAAGGGTATTTTCATAATTTTATTTATATAATTAATATCATAATGTCTATACCTGATATATGTTTTTCAGTATTTTTATATCCTTTGTATTTTTATATCTGATATAACATATCTATATCTAACATAAAATACCTATATTTGATATCTCAATATTATAATATAATTTATACTTGAGTCTCATCAAGAAATAGCATCCAATATGGGTGTGTGTATATATATATATATATATATATATATATATATATATATATATATATATATATATTTGAAATGTTACTATTTCTAGCTTCCACTACACTCTGATCATGTTGAAGTTTGAATAGCACAACCTACCCATGTTGCATACTGCATCATGTGATAGGTTATTCATCTTTATATCCCTTTTAGTCCAAAAGAAAGCATCCTACAAAATTTAGAGTTTATAGTTTTTTTTTTAATCTTTGTACATAATTAATTCAAATCTTGAATATTTAAATAGAACCTTACATTGTTTTTTTAGGTTTCTAGGTTTGGTTAAGTATTCCACAAAATAATATAAAAAAACACTTCTTCTTCCCCTCCCTATTTCTTTTTCAAAGAACGTATTGTTATCTGTTTGGACACTACATAATGAGGAACAAAAAAAAAATCTCCAATTATTTTTACTACAAACAAACTACACGAGTGTAAATAGAAACAAGTTATCCATCCATTAACATGCAAAATCAAAGGTTAATATTAGAAGTAAATTAGGAAAGTAAAAATGTTAGATTACTTCAACAATATATAAGTATACTATATATAGGATGAACCATATTTGAATAACAATAGTCATGTGAAATAGATATTAGACCAACTTTTATAGGCGATTGCATAGTTCCATGGGAATGATGATGTGCATGGGGGCCTCCTGGAGTTATGAGGAGAAATAGACACCTCGCCTGATCCGCCTCGGTAGCATCATCATATCTTTCAACTCGGAGGAAAGAGCAGCCCTATATGCTGTCCAGTTCATGGATTGAAGCTGGGTAGGCCAAGATATGCAGTTTGCGCTTGTACATAATAAGACGAGTATGAGTATGATAGATTTTCGAGGGGTTGTCAGAATTCATTCACTACGGGTATGAATTATTGGTGGTGAATTGAATGTTTATTATTCACTATGGAAATGCGATTTTGTCAGGGTTACATTTTATAACTCACATGGCAATGCAAATAATCAGGATAGCTATGATAGATATGTCACTACGATACTTGACCTTGAACTTCCCTGATGTTTTCCTTGATATGATGCAAACACTTAATCATAACCGAGGTGAGTTACTCAAAACTAGAAAGAGAAATTTCTAATTTATACGTGATATAAATATATCAAGAAGTATTTTTATAATTTTCTTTCTTATGAGATTATAATATATATATATATATATATATATATATATATATATATATATATATGAGTTTTTTTTTGTATTTTTATATCTTATATATTTTCTATATATGATATAACAATATATATCTGATATAATAATAGATATATATAACAATTGCTATATCTAATATAATAATAGCTATATCTGAAATTTTAATATTCTAATATAATTTATATCAGATATAAAATAGAAACTCTTTAAATTAAAAATGTTTAATTGATGCAATTTACACGTGGTGGTCTAAAGGATAGATGGAGGACCTTGTAATTTTGCACCTCGCTTGTAATCGACGACTTTACTCTCTACCCAATCCGGTTTTTTTTTATTGATGCCACGAAAAGTTTACTCAAATATTATATGCCTTCATAGTGTAGTTTAATTTTGCAATAATTCAGAATACATGGATTACATGCATGTATCCAAACACCCTGCTTGTAACACACTTGAATAAGAAATCGCTGCGTGCGTGTCTCATCTGAAGCTTCTCCTATGGGGACATCATTTGTCGACACCATTATTATACATACATCTATCCAAGGTTCATAGTCCCAAATTATTTGCATGTCAGAGTACTATAGTATATCAAGTGATTCATTATTTTTTACTAAAAAAAAGAAACATACAAGAATAATATACTCATACTTAAATGAATCAATAACTAAATATAGTATATAATCACAAAGATTTTGAAATTGAAACATGTAATCCCTTGTCGTTATGCCTTTAGGGCTATCCATATTATATGACATTAACAAAAGAAAAGATACCGGAAAGGCATGAGATCGAGAAGCTCAACCTTCCTTCTCCTTACTGATAATGTTAAGACTTTGAATATTCCCTAAAGAACGGAAGACTCTTGTTCACGATATTAAATTAGAAGCTACTAACTTTTTTTTCTCTTGTTTTAAAGTATCTTGTTTGTAATGCTCACTACTTAATTGTATCAGCTAGGTCGGGATAACTTTCCTGTTTGTTATTAGTTTTTTCATTGCCAAAAAAAAAAAAACAAATTCCTCCCAATTTTTTTTCACAACTTCCAATCTTTTCTTCATTCCCTCACTTTTTTGTATGAATTTAATGTGTGCTTATCATGTCTCTTTATTTTTAAAGTAAAAGTATATGTAAGTCTTTTAAGATTACATTGGATTAAACTTTGTTATTGTCGAAACGTAATAGAGCTATCATATAGTCATCTTTAATCACTTGAAATGTTTTTAACTTCACTACTACAATTTTATTCATGTCATGATAAAGTTAATTAATATTTGTTATTGTTTAGGGAAATTAAATGAACTAATTAATTGACAGAGTAACTAAGGACACGTGGTTTGTATCTCATACAGCATTCCTTAATATCCTAGTTTTTGAGTAATTTGAGCGTCATTTGGTGCCCACGAGAATCACAAAAAGTTATGTCGTAAATTATAACAACTGAACTTATAAAATGAAAGAGCAAAGAAACCGTCCAGTATTGGTAGAAGTAAGTGGTGAAGTTTTGTTTGTAAAACTCAAGACCTAAAAAACATGTTTTATAGGGACAATTAAAGTACTGCCATCAACATGAAACATTCTTTTCTTTATAACAAGATATACTGCTTCGCAAATCTTTTAGTTAGGCCCGCTGATGTAAGGGTAATCAAACAAGTAATTCCTCTTTCAAGAATGGCTTTATATGCATTTTTTTTTTTAAATGTGTTTTATTTATACCAAAAAACTGGGAGTTTGTTGAATAATATTTTATAAATTTTACACGTAATATGTTTAATAGACAAATCCCTACAATATAATCCCTACAATATAATCTCTGCAAATCCCTACAATATTTTTGTGATTCCTTATAATCAACTGGATTTTGAAAAATGAAAAGTTTACATTGACAGTCTTACTCCTTACCACGGTTACTAAGGGCAGCGAGTAGAGCGAATCCCCGTAACTTGAATTCAAGTACTTACCCATGGATGAAAATTAGGTTGCGAATGCCTTGGCTTGACTTTCTTCAAATGTCAATATATATTCCACCAACTAGATTAGGATGCTAGTCACAGTACAAAGGTGGTTTGAAGAAACACACTCAACAGTCTTGACAATGAAGCGTGGTGAGCCCTGGTACACCAACCTCCTAAACTATGTAAAAAAAAAAAAAGAGTGCCCTCCTAACTCCTCCAAAAAGGATCAAAGGGCCCTAAGACTCTTAGTAGCTTAGGTAATTACTCAAGGGGATAAACTTTAAAAGGATATCGTGGAGGGTATTCATCTCAAATGCATTAATTAATAAACCAAAAGTTAAAACTGTTTTGGATCTTGTCAAGACCTATATTTGTGGTAACCATATATAGTAAGACTGGGGTACAACTAGACTATCATGGAACAAGATTGTACTTGGTACATCAAGAAATATATGTCACTTGCTACAAGTATGCAGATTTACAGGACATTCCTCCATAAGTTTTGCATCCATATTCATCACTCTGGTCATTCTCTGCATATATGGGGGATTGACATAACCGGCGAAAGTGATGAACCTCTAGCAATAAAGATCATGATGAGCTCATACTTATAATTAAGAATTGCCAGTAAGTGGGTCAAAGTAGCCCAATTCCTAGAGGGATATCATTTGTAAATATGGAATTCCTCATGAGCTCATTAGTGATGAAAGAGTACACTTCCAAGGTGAATGTAACGACCTCCTTACTGACATTGAAATTCAACATTATTGTTTGTTTCCTTACATACCATAGACAAATAGTGTTGTTGACGCCGTAAACACAAATATTAAGGTCATAATTCAGAAGATGATTGAGATTTACAAAGATTGGTCTCTAAAGCTTTCTTTTTCTTTATGAGGATATTGAAATTCGATCCGAATCTCAACTAGTGCAACCGCGCTTGTACTTATAGGTATATGGGATGAGATAAATCTAACCATTCGAACATGAATTCCCTTCATTGAGGATAGTTCTCAAAAGTCAAGTACTCAGATTAGGTCAACGTAAGATATGACGAGTTAGTTTTGTTAGATGAATGACGGCTTAAGGCCTTGCACTACGTGCAATTTTGTCAACTAAGGATTTTTAAGAACTTCAACATGAAGGTTCACAGTCGTGTTTTATCAAATAGGGTGACCTAGTGCTCAAAGTACTATAAAAAACTATGGGCTCAACTTTGTTAAGAAGATCCTCTCCAAAAGAGCAGTGCATGCAGCTCGCAAACATAGATGACAATGAGTTTTGTCCACTAACAAACCTCGATTAGTTGATAGGGTTCTTTGCTTAGTGAAAAAACTTGTCCATGTAAGAGCTTCTAAGTAGCTGAGTTGAGCGCTCAACATATGACCCAGGTGTTGAACGCCTAAATTCTTGGCGTCAAACTCTAGGCCTTGGCGCAACTGAATTCCCTACTCTCCTTTATAAGATATACTATCTCCTATATGCTCTGTACAAAATATTTGATACTGAAAGTTAGTGTTTGACGCTTCCCTAAAAAGAGCACCTATCTCGCTTTGGCCATTTCAACGCCTCTTAAAACAACATCTGTTTTCGCTCGTTTTTCACGTTTTCCCTTTTAAAATATTTTTTTCTAACTCAGTAAATTCTTTTTGACATGTTTTTTTTTTTTTTTTTTTTTTACTTTGGCTCACTTTGGTCTTAGTGATCAAATTTGAATTTGTTAATTTGCAAAATTAAATGAAACCTTAAACGTTTAAAGGAAAATCATATATAACAAAGAAGCTCAATTCATATAAGGAAAGTTGTTAGATAATCCTAAAATTATGGCTTTATGCCTTTATTAAATGCTAAAATGAAAGAAAAGTTTAAAGATTAAGAGACGAAGAAAGTGGTTAAGCCTAAATACATTTAGCCTTATCACTTTCCTTTTCACAAAAGCTTATCCGCCACTTAATCAATATCCGAATTATTTACCCTTGTTTCTTGCCTGTGGTGAGCCTTTCTTTGACCGATATCACCCGCTTCCGTAAGCTCTTAGAGGGAGGAACAACCTTCACACCCAATCGATCATGATATTGTTGGGGGCTTTTGCATAAATTCCCGGCATAAACCTCAACTTTGCCCTCGTTTTCCCACATCCATAAAAGGTAGCTCCCATATAGCATAATGGGCTTTGTTGGATTTCGGAAAAATGACATTGGTTTGGCTTTCCAATATGATTCCCAAAGATTTGTTCCTTCTTCAAAGAAAAGCTCTTTGGTATCTCCATAGAATGGTCTAGACCACTTGTTTTATCTCATATTGCCTAAAGACCCTAATTGGGAATAGAAGGTCAACACCATAAGTCTAGGGATTCTCACAATGCCCATTCACACTAGTCATGGCAACGATGTGCCACCATAGAACAATCTACTTCATCAAAACTCGCCCTTGGCAAAGTAAGAGACCCACTCCTCAATCATAGAGTAGCTTAAAAGCCTTCTATGCATGGTGAAGCCCTTTTTATTACACTTCTCAAGGTTTTCCAAAAGGGCCACTAGCATGAGTCTCTCCATCAACCTCTTATTATAGTCGCACAGACACTCGTTCTCTATTCAAGGCACCAACATAAGATGCATGCCTATGTTCTTATGCCTCTTTTCCATGATGAATATCAAATGAAGAGAGCTTCCAATAATTAGAATGTAGCAATACTTCCCATGGAAGGTCATTAAACCAAGATAGAGATAGCTTCATTAATTTGTCCAAAAGTTTACACCATTTGGACTTACATATGATTTAAACATTCATCTATGCCTTGTAGGATGTGATGTGATCTTCGAGGTTAATTGATCCATAATACAGATCAATCATTAGAACCTTCACCCTTAGGGTCGTGGCATGTTTATAATCTCTTATTTGAATGGGGTAATGAAATATAAAGAGGATTGACTAATAAGAGAATTATGTTGAGCTTAAGGCTAAGAGGTTGTGTATCTTGAGAATGCTTGATGGTTTGATGGGGTACTCTTCCTTATCTTATAGGAGTAGTGGACTCATTAACTTGTTTCTCATATTGACGCGGAGCATGTTGGATTTAGACTGGTCCCTAGGGATGACTAGGATCTCTATCCTCTTACCTTCTTTAGGAAGCCTCCCCAGCTAAACCAAGTGTTGCTTCAACATCATTTGCTTTGTGCTAATCAATGACCTCTCTTGCATCTAGCTCTCCTAAACAAAGGGGTCTATAAGTGATCACATAAAGGGCGTCAGATTTATGAACACGTTCATGCCTTATATGATGACATGTGATCACATAGAGGGCATCAGATCTAGAACACGTTCACATAGAGGGAAAGTCTTGGGAAGAGAGCCGTTAGGAACACATTCGTGCCTTATATGATGACATGTTACTTCTAATTGTATCCCAACTCACTTGGTTTGAACCCTCCTGTAAAACAACATAAAACATAGTATTTTCTAAACAAAGCACAAAAAAGAAAGCTTACAAACTAAACAAAACAAAAACTAGACTTGCATAATCAAACTAGAAACCAAACAAACCCAAGGTCAAAACCAAATCACAAACTTCAGAAAAATTCATTCTCGACAACAAATCACACTACAAGAATTCACATACTCTATTCACAACAGACTTAGAGTCCTCGAAAAGTCACATTGCCATAACTGTTCAACACTTCAAAAGTTCATTAACTTTCGCTATAAACTTAGAATTCTCAAATTCCAAATAATCAATTGGTTACAATTCCCTATGATCTAACTGAGCAATAAAAGTTCACAAACTTTAAGCATTCGCAAGGAGTCAAAATTCACATATTTTGGCCCAAAAACCCAAAAATGCAACGTGAAAATCCTAATTTTGCACGTCAAAGAGCACCACAATCAACAACTCCTCAAACATGAACAAGAATTCAAGAGTATCATCATACTCTACCAACATCAAGTAAAAACCGAAACTGGGGGCTCCTAACTCAAACCCTAATTTTAAAGTTGATCCCAATTGGGAATTCTCAATTATTAATGCTTTTAATTATCATCCTTAAGCATAATTAAGCCACAAACTAAGCAAAAACAACAAGAATACCTACCCTATGTTCAATTTCTCCATTGACATGCTTGTCACTCAAAAATGAATCGAAATCACTCAAATCTGTCACATTATGCATAAAAATAAGCCTACACATCTATCATATATAAGCATAAACCTAACAATTGAGCCTACACATCATAAAAACAAGCGTACACATCATAAATAAGCATAAACCTTAATTTCGTATCCACTTAATGCCTTTTTATCTTTTCTTTGTGTCATGCCTTTGCCTTCATATCTAACTTCTCCATTTCTTTTCAGATGTGGTTTTTAAGGTGGTAGACTACTAACAGATTAAGATTATTTATGCTAAAACTTAGTGTTATGTAAGAACAAATTTTACTCTATGGATTGGCTCGATTATGGCATCACCATTCAACCCTAAGCCATGAAGCTCCCCTTCATTAACCCATGGAAGCAGCCTGCTATTACTCAAAGGCTTCTCATAGGGTTACAAGCTAAGATAGGTTCCAACTTGTTTACATTTCAGTTTGTTCTAATAAGAAGGTAGCACCGAGAAGGGCACATAATTCTAGACCGTCTGATAGGTCGTCCACCAATCAAACGTCTACCTCCTCTCGGGCTCAGCTGACTCAGTAAGCCTCCTCATGCCTACTTAGAGAACTCCTTGTTTCTTCCTACACTAAGTTCACATGAATCCCTTGGTGGAGATTGAGGAAGAGGATAAAAAAGACAAGATGCTCCTAAGCACAAGTCTAAGTAAGAAGGTTGCACAGCTTATGCCTTTTATTGATAGAGAAGAGGTTTCTAAGACCATAAATCCATTGAAAGTGAACCTCTCCACTCCTTTCGAATCCAAATTCCACCTCAACATTCACTCCCTTTTCCCATAGATTGCATAATCTTAGTTTGGGGATGATGGTCCCCTTCCCTCAAGGAATCTAACGGACATGATGGGGGGAGGTGTAGCAACAGTAGCGACGATAAGAGCAACGTACCTAGTACCAAAGCTGATGAAGCGGGTCAGGGCAAGAAGTCCACTTAAGAGGTTTATGAGAAAACAAGGGAGTCTATTGGTCAAGGAGATGTTATTCTCAATGATAAAGGCATTTAGGGGCTCACAAAAATGTGTCAATTTAGGGGAGGGAGAGCACCCTAAAACCAAGAGGGCCTACAGAAGGTCTAAAGGGGATGTCCCTTTTGTTAATCTAAGTTAAAGTGAAGGTGACCAGGCTAAATACAAAAAAAAACCTCCCATCTATTCGTTCTTACCCAGGCCAGAGGCATAACTTCAAAAACTTGATCATTATTTCCATCTTAACCTTCTTCAAGTCTAAGCATAACTGATATATTTTTAAATGCTCAATAAATAGAGTAGGACAGAAGACATCCCGCAATAAAAATAAGGTAGTAGCAAAGACAAGGCACCTTCCCTACTCAAAGCCTACCTAGATGTCTAGTCTTTACTCCCTCTCTCACTGCTAATATTATAAGTGATATCTTTTGTTCATGCTCTAGTTTTTAGATTATTCACTTGGTTTTTCATTTGTGACAGCTAATTGTTGGTCATGAAGTAGTAAGCCTACATTATTCATTCTTCCACTCTCGTTTGGTTAAAAAGATCTAGAAGTCTAAAGATCAAGCCAGGGAGGGCCTCAACGAAGCTGAATAATTAAGAAAGGACATGGTCTATGCTAACTCCATGGCTTATAGCTCTAACATGAAGGTAGAGAGGTTGAGAAAGGAGAGGGAAGACGTGGACGTTGAGCTAAGATATCTAAAAATTGAGAATGGGAGCCTAACGCAAAGGCTATACGCTGAAGAATAAGGCCACGTCAAACTGAATCAGGGCTTAAAAGCTAAACTCCTCAAAGATGAGGGGAATTCTTAAAATCTACAGAATAATGTTTCATACCTTAAGAAGGAAGTTACCACAATTAAAGTTGACTTTATGAAGCAGGCTACTAATCTGATCGAAAACAATGAAAATTCTATACAAGAGAGGTTCACCAGTCTGTTGACGTAGTGGGGAAGTACTTACACCATGTGACATCGGTGTATTAGGGATCACCTTTGCCGTCGTACTTTATGTCACTAGACAGCTTCACCTTGGCTGTAAGGTCTCTCAAAATTCTTTCAGTAAGATAAGACTTTATTGGCAGCCTAACGACTCTTTACTTGGTTGCTAATTGCGAGGGAGTAAGATTTCTTTGAGGACCCTCAAAGGGGGCTTGCTAGCCATAAACTGTTCCACTATGTGTCTATGGTCTGGTGGCCCTACGCGACTTCTAATTAAGTCACTCGATTACAGACCTTTTGATTCTATATTACTCTTCATATTGTATTTGCTGGCTTAGAGTCCTTGACCTTTCATAACATCCAATAGGTACTTGGGACCCTTCGAAATATTAAGGATGATTTTTCTTTGAGCAATTGCATTCCATAAAGACTCTTACCAATTAGATTCAAGGCCGTGAGTGACTGCGTTTCACGCTGCTATTTCTCTTGCTTGCTTAACCTCACTCCAACTGATCACCTTGGCCTCTCCCTTGCGCCTGGTTTGGTCACCTCTTAGCATGCCAACATGTGTTGGATTGCCAAAAGGATGCTTAGGTGCTCCATAAGAGGACCTAGTGTTAGCAGAATGAACACTATTCACCATGATGTCGTGAGCTCAAAGATTAATAGCTTTATTTTCAAGAGGCCCTTCTTTTAGGGCCAAATAAACGAGTCACTTAGTAGTCAAGCATCAAATAAATGTAGTTGTAGGATTGCTGGTGGACCAATTGATGAGCTAATTTAATGAATTAATAATTTACAAAAGAGACAAGTAAAACTAGGCTCGAGAGTGGCGCTTCAAGGAACCCACTACGATGCCTGAGAATGCATATATTTATAGTCCATAATTGAATACCTTGTCTTTAGCCCATAAATGTGTATTTTAGTATTTATGATCTATGATGTTAGTCTAGGTTTGAATTTCCATTTGCAATCTAATCAACTTATGGGTTAACTAGGCCTAGCCCAATGATTCCCCTCATGGGTTAGTTGTTCAATCAGTGCATTTGGATCAAACTTGTTGGACTTATTGATCATGGTTCGTCCATATACCCAAATTGCTCTTGGGCCTACTAATACAAGAAATAAACTAAAATAACAATTAAGCTAAAAGCCAAAACTCTAGTTATTGACCATGGGTTGTTCATAGACGCAAATAAAAGAACTTACATTATAATAGTCAAATTAAAAACAAAAGATCGAGTAAGATAGAAAAGTCAATATCTAAGAATTAATATCATTTATCTTAAATTGAGATAAGAATGGTGCGTAAGTTCGTAAATAGTAAGTCAGTGTTCCTATTTGATTAAAGTCATGAATACTTCCCTAGTCTAAGTACGGCCACACTCTCAACTTAACGCACAGCGTCTGAAAAATAATAAGGGTTGGACGACAACAATAAACTAAAACGTTATACTCAACATATTCTCAAAACAAATTAGTATAATTACTATAGTCGCATAAAACAATAAGTTTTGCGATTCCATCGCTTAAACAAACAATTTAAGAAATAAAATCGACAATATGTTTTTCATTACTCATACTACTCGGAAGACATGAATATTATCATGTATCTAAAATTAGAAGTTGAAATACAAGTATCAAAACAAAAGCTAGAAGAAAACATATTGAATTATAAATTATGATCATAAGATTATGTAGAGTTAAATGAGGTCCTTAATCTTTAACATAACAAGATTGATAATATAAAATCCATACAAAAAAGATATAAAATAAAGAGCAAACATACAAGTAAAGACGTAATACAAAGGAATACAGGTAGTCGTTGCAATACCTACAGTACACACACTCCGACGACAAACAGCTAAACGCTTAATAGTTAGTAGCTACAGGTTAGTTGCATCAATGGACACAGCATCCCATATTGTCCAAAACTTGGCAAAGTTATGCTTGAATCAGTGGAGCATACGCTGGACAAGCGTCCAACGGAGCTTCGCTTACCTGAGCATAACATCGTCGGCTACTGCACTTACTCTAAACCAACAGATACGTTGCAATGATTGACAAGGTCTCTTCCAGAAACAGTATACTCAGTACCATCACATTTAGCATAGAGTCATGATTCTAACGATGGATATATCTACGATGAAATTCACCCAAATGATTCAACGTCAACTCAGTGCTTAGTGAAGAACAAGATAAGGATAGAGTTTAGGTGCTTGTAAAACAGATCAATAAGATCAAATTAGGACATTTGACCAAATAGCTTAAATATAAGAAGTATAGGTTGAGTAAAATATTGATAACTCTTGCATAAATACATGCATTGTACACAAAAATCACTCAAACACCTGCATTGTACACAAAAATCACTCAAATGCATATATATATATATATATATATATATATATATATATATATATATATATATATATATATATATATATATATATATATATATGTATATGTATATGTATATGTATATGTATATGTATATGTATATGTATATGTATATGTCCTTATTATCAGAGTCGACGCATCAGATGGGTGTTTTTGACCTTTTTTTTTATCATTTAAGAATTTACTTTACCTGAATCATGGTTGAACCCCCAAAAGAGCTGAATGAAAATCATGTTATTATGGCTCAACTATTGTAAATTCTTGAAAAGATGAATTGCAACAGGAGCCAAGATAATCACGGTGGTTCACTCCATGTTTCAGAAAAATTGAGCAGTCAAAACTACACAAAGTGGTCTCGACTAATACTCATGGCGAACGAAGGGAGGGGGAGGCTCATACACATCATGCCCGACCCACCATCTATAGACACTGATGAACACAAATTATGGGCACAGATAGACACAGTGGCCAGATCATGGATCTGTGGCAACATAGAGTCAGAATTGATAAACCAATTTCTTTACTTAACGACAACCAAGGAGCTATGGACTGGCAATAAAGTCATCTATAGCAGTAACAAGGACGGTTTGCAAGTGTTTGACTCACCACGAAAGAAAATATAATAAAGCAAGACCATGAGTCAATCGAAGCATATTATAGCAAACTCGTGTCAATTTGGAAAGAAATCGTTTCTATATATCAAATTAACACAACAAAATCGTTTATACCAATTTCTTGCAGGTTTAGACGAATCAATGTACAAAGTAAGTCGGGACTTAGTTAATCAAGATCTATTTCCCACAATCGAATCAACATATAATTCCATAAGGAGAGAAGTGGCGAGGAGGAACATCATAGGAAGTTCACTCAACCCACTGGACTTATCTATGCCATCGGTCTGTGTTGGAAGTGAACAAGGCACGAAGGTGGAACCAAGGAAGTCCCATACAAGGTAAGAAGATGACAAATATAACCTTAAATGCGGTCATTGTGGAGGCTCAAGGCATACCCATGAAGGGTGCTTCAAATTAGTGGGGTATGAAAGCAGAGAAAATTCGAAGAAAAGAAGAGTAGGGGCCGAATCTGTGGGTCAGACATCAAAGAAAACCGTGGATAAGGAGGGAGGAGCAATGGAGGGTGAAGAAAATCAGAGAGACAACGGGAAAGGGGAAGGTAATGATACAAACCCTTGAACAAAACGACTCCCTCAAAACTCACCCCGTGTCTTCCCACAAACCCTATCCCACTCTTATCCACTTTTAGAAACCCTACTTATTAAAACCCCCACTGAAACCCAATACCTAAATTCCATCGGGGCCTAGAAGGAGTTTATGGCCCATGATCAATCCAACAGCCTTCCCACGATCACTTGAGCTCAACAAATAAACCCAAACCCGAAAACCCTACTCACCACAGCCTGTTGGGCCCATGCTACAAAGCCCAATAAACCTAAACAATATTTTTCTAAAAACATCAAAGGATGACGGATTTTGACTGTGGGGCAACTGATACGATGTCATATGATAAGCAGGATTTTTTGGCATCCAAAAAAATTGGAAAAAACCTAATTAAGAATGTAGGAAGGGAGTGTTTGGAAATAAAGGGAGCCGGGGCCGTAAAAATAGAGCCTTATCTTTAAATAACTGGCTCTATATTTCAAATCTCTCTTATAAACTGTTGTTAATCATTCAACTGACAAAGAAAATCGGACCAAATATTCCAAATCTTTCTAATGTTCCCTAATTATTGCATTGTGTAGGATGCTCAGACCGGAAAGATCATTGAGCATGATAAAAAGATGGTTTGTATTACGTTGATGAGATGTTTGGGCAAGATGATGCAATGGTGTGTCATGAATCAATCGAGGAGCAGTTGTGTATGTTGCGTCGTCATTTGGGTCATCCATCAATAGGATACTTAGAACGTCTTTTCCCTTCACTTTATGGTTCAAAATTAGTGCTTGACTGTGAAACGTGTTTTCTTACTAAAACTCATCAACATAGTTATCCTAGTAGTAGTAGTAGTCATGCAAATAAATAGTTTTATCTAGTACACTCTAATGTTTGGGGCCTCGCTTCCGATCTTAGAAATCATAATCTTAGATATTATGTTCTTTTTATCAATAATTGTACTAGAATGAGCTATATTTATTTTATTGAGAAAAAATCAGAAGTTTTTGATATTTTTGTAGCATTTTATCAAATGATTCTTACTCAATTTCAAATCAAAATTAGTGTCCTTAGGTCTGATAACGGGGGTGAATATGTAAACCAAGATATGAAGAGTTTTTTCAAAACCCATAGACTCTTACATCAAACCACCTGTCGAAATACCCCACAACAAAATAGAGTAGTATAAAGAAAAACCGTACCCTTCTTAAAATGGCTCGTGCTATGATGTTGAGTCCCATGTACTTAAGTCTTTTTGGCTAAAAACTATTGCAATTGCTAATTATCTCACCAATAGACTTTCTACAAAAAACTTTGGTTCAAAATTTCCTTAGATACCTTATCTTCTTTTGGACCTGTTCCCCCGGGTACTCCCTTCCACCTAGTATATTTAGGTGTGTTGTATATGTCCACCTTCCTAAACAGGAACTCCATAAATTAGACCCTAAGGCAATAAAAATGTGTCTTTATAGCATATAATGTGACCCAAAAGGGCTACATATGTTTCAATCTAGGCTATAATAGGGTCTACACTACTATGGATTGTGACTTTGTAGAATTAATGTTCTTTTTCCCCCAACATTGATGTCAGGGGGATAAAAGTATAGACGATCTAAGTTGGTTAAAATCTTCATATGATAGTATAGGAAAAGCTTCTAAAGATGTAGCACAGTTTGTTCCATCAGTACCATTACCAATTATTGCCCTGGAACTCGTGCATCAAGAGGTTGAGGTAAGGGACCCCGAGAACTCTCTAGAACATGACACTGAAATTTGTGAAAATACTGATGAAGTACAAGATACTATAAGTGATGAGGCTGAGCAAGAGATCGTGATTGAAGAATCAGATGATGAAAATAAAGGGGGATACCAGTTGCCTTCTAGAAGTATTAAAGGAGTACCATCGAAGAGGTATGCATCATACTATGAGGCTCAGAGATCACGGTATCTAGTAACTAATGTTGGGTTAAAAAGTGAGAACCTATCACATATGGCGAAAGTTTTCAATACTATAGTATACTCTGAGAAAATTCCAGAAACGATAAAAGAAGTTGTTAGGAGTGAGCAGTGGAGAGGTGCAATGGAGGAAGAAATGAATGCCTTGGTCAGAAATAAGACATGGGAGAAGTGTGCTATTCTAGAGGAAAAAAAGGCAGTAGGTTGTAGATGAGTGTTTTCTATTAAATACTAGTCTAATGGTAGTATTGAATGTTATGAGGCACGACTTGTAGCTAAGAGATACACTTAGGTCTATGGAATTGACTACTCTAAGACATTTTCTCCAGTGGGAAAGATAGATACTATCAGAGTCTTATTCTTAATAGCTGCAAACAAGAATTGACCCCTACATCAATTTAATGTTAAAAATGCATTTTTACATAGGGAAATTACAAAAGAAGCATATACGGAAGCCTCTCATGGTTTCTCTCAGAAGTTTGGTGCAGGAGAAGGATGTAGGCTACAAAAGGCCTGGTATGGTCTGAAGCAGTCCCCGAGAGCTTGGTTTGGAAAATTTACTATGGCCATAAAGAAGTTTGGTTTTCGACAAAGCAACTCAGATCAAACACTCTTTCTAAAGAGGGGAGACCTAGTTACATGTCTGATTATATATGTGGATGATATGGTGATTACTAGGAATGATGAGGAAGAAATCACCAAACTGTAGAAGAGATTGTTCCAAGAATTTGAAATGAAAGATCTTGGAAAACTTGTATTTTTTAGGAATTGAAGTACTTAGATCTGAAAAGGTATCTTCATTTCTCAGAGAAAATATGTCCTTGCTCTATTAGTTGAAGTTGGAATAATTGATTGTAAGCCTGCAAAAACTCCAATGATAGTAAACCATGCTCTGCAACTGAGGAGAATGCAAAATCTACATATCAAACGCAATATCAAAGGATGGTAGTCAAGTTGATTTACTTGTCACATACTCGTTCTGATATTGCATACTCAATTGGTGTTTTTAGTAGGTTTATGCATAATCCTTAGGTGCAACATATGGAAGCTGTGTTTAGAATCCTCAGATATCTGAAAGAAACTCCAGGGAGAGGCATAGTGCACTAGTAGAAAATCATTTAATTGCTTCGGTACAAATGTTATGATTATATATAATTCGAAAAACTTAATGGTTTGGAATATACCTTAATACCAAGTGATGTGGGTTTTTAAAAAAAAAACACAGCACTTGTAACCACAAATGCTGCGGTTATTTGAAAATTCACATCATTAGTACCAACTGCAACAGTTTTTCAAATAACCGCAACACTTGCGAGTTACATGTGCTGCGGTTATTTGAAAAACCGCAAGACTTGTGAGTTACAAGTGCTGCGATTATTTAAAAAACTATAGCATTTGTGACTCACTATATATACTCTTTTTCCAACGCTTTCAGTATCATTTCAAACATGAATAAAACATGCATTTCCCTCTTCTCTAACCCTCAACTTCCCTAACCCTAAATACACATAACACTTAGATCTCCTACTCCCCCGTACTTCCTACCATGACCCAAACTTGTTCCTAAAGTCCTCATAATTCATTCTTTCTCACGCGTTTTGAAGCCTACTCATCTCTCTCCCACTCGTGCCTCCATGGATATGGCGTAGTAAAGCGTTTTGAAACCTACTCATCTCTTGTATTTTGATTTGAAGAAATCTACATACTCCAAAGTTTGGAATCTAAAGGTTTGTATACATCTGAACCCTAGTATAGGTTTTTTTTAATTTTGTTTTTTTTTGTAATTTGTTATATATTAATGTAAAGATGAAAAACTCATGTGTGTTTAAATTTGCATGCAATATGTTATGTTTATGAAGAAATTAACCATTCAAAATTGAATTTCATAGATTATATGGTGTTAAAGGTTTTTTTTTGGAGAAAATAAGTGAACAAATCCCCCGTTAAAGGATATGCCGTACATAGATCTTGAAAAAATATACAATTTAGACATCTTATATTCCCCATTCGGAGTCCCATAGCCAATTTTATGGCTTGTCAAAGCTTTTTTCATATTTCATAGTACCTCCAAAAATAGGAGGTTTCAAAACTAAAAATTACGTCGTTTAGACTATCGGGCTAAGAGATATGCCTCTCTAAATTTTTTGAAACCTCCGAATGCACCCAAGATCTATGAAGAATTACTTGGTTATTTGTTTTGAGTATAAAATCTCATAGATTGTATTTTTTGTGCTAAAACGAGTGGTTATAATGGAATATTGGATTTATATGCTTCACAGTTGATCATTTCTTAACTTTTCTCATCTTTTAGGACTCATTATTTCTAACACATTTTTCATGATCTGTTTAGCTTAGATTAGATTATATTATTGATTGAATGTGGTGTAATAGTATATAACAATTTTGTGAGATATTAATTATTAATAATATACTTTTATATGTAATTAGCACATAAAATGACCTATTAATATTTTTTTATCTGGAAACCATCAATTACAATTACTGTAGTTTTCTAATATAACCGCAGCATTTAATTTATATGTAATGCGGTTAAATTAGAAAACCACAGGATATATAAATTTCAGAATTAAAAAAATCAAAATACCCCATTAAATGCTATGGGTTTTCCAAGAAACCGCAGCATATAATGATAAAAAAAATCACTTTTTAATTTTAAAAAAATATATGATGCGGTTTTTGGGAAAACTACAGTATTTATTAGATATATATGTTGCGTTTTTTTCAAAAAACCGCATCATTTATTGTTTTTATTGTTGCGTCTAAAAAATCGCAACTTTTGTTATTTTTCCATGTGCTTTGCCTATAAGTGTTTTGTATCAATAACCGCAGTATTTAAAGCTAGAAAACCGCACTATATAGACATTTCCCTACTATTGCTGTTCAAAAGAAATGGTCATTTGAGACTCCAAGCTTATAAAGATGTTGACTTGGCAGGAAACAAAGACAACATGAAATCTAGTTTAAGTTACTTTACCTTAGTTGGAGGAAATTTAGTAACTTGGAGAAGTAAGAAACAAAAAGGTGGTGGCAACGTCGAGTGCAGAAGTAGAATTTCGGGAATCGCAAAAGGAGTCGTAGAAGTACTATGGCTCAGAAAATTATTGACAGAGTTAGGGTTTCCCCCAGAGAATAGTTGTAAGCTCATATGTGATAATCAAGCAGCAGTTAGCATTTATGAGAATCTAGTTCAACATGATCAAAAGAAGCATGTAGAAGTGGATAGACATTTTATAAAAGGTGTTTTGGAGTCCAAGGTAATCAACCTTCTGTTTGTGAGGTCAAGTGATCAAATGACAGATATACTAACAAAAGCAGTTACGGCAAGTGCATTTGAGAGCGTTCTGTGCAAGTTGGGTGTTGAAGATCCGACAACCCAACTTGAGGGGGAGTGAAGAACAAGATAAGGATAGAGTTTAGATGCCTGTAAAACAGATCAATAAGATCAAATTAGAACAGTTTGAGTAGAGACCAAATAGCTTAAATATAAGATTAAGGAAATGAAGATGAAGCAAGAAAAGGAATTCTAAATGTACGCTATGACCCCCTAAGTCAACGAAATGTTCAGCTTAGGGATGACAATGAACTGGATCTGGAACGGGTCCTTATGGATCCATATCCATATCCATTTTTCAAGGATGGATTCAGATCCAAATCCAGATTCGTCAGGTATGAAAAGTAAGGATCTAGATCCAGATCCAACAGATCCGAGTCCAAAATGGGTCCAAAACGGATCCTACATATTTTGCCTTTTTTTTTGCGACAATAATAAATTTCAAATTTATAAATCTGCATTTTGCATCTATTAAAACAGTCCAATAAATGATATAAGTTCAATACTTTAATACAATTCATATAACTAATCAAATATTACAAAACAACAAAGTACAATTGAATAAAATCAAATGGCCTAGGAACCCACAGACCAGGCTGTGGCGAAGTGGAAGCAGTAGCAAAGGCAGTGTTCGGTGTTCTTGGTTGTGGCGCCAAGGTGAGACCGTGAGAGTGGAGAACTGGAGACTAATGAAATGTGAGATTGTGAGAGAGACAACCAGAGCACTAGGCAAATGAGAGTGTCGCCGAGATCAAGTTAGGGATTTAGGGTTTGAATTTGGGCCTTATAGAGAATAACAAATTTTTTTTAAAAGAAAAGGGTAAATGGATCCGGGTATTATGGCTGGACCCGTACCCGGATCCTTTTTTCACTCATAAGACCTGGATCTGTTAGCTCTAAATTTTGAAGATCCATATCTGCAAAAACGGATATGGATCCACGGATCCGGGTCGGGTCCAATATCCGTTGTCATCCCTAGTTCAGCTAGAAGTAAATGAAAATGGAATTCTTCATTTTGGTAACACTACATTAAAAAGTAATCAATGGGACGCATATATATCTGCATTGTACACAAAAATCACTCAAATACACGGATATAGGTAAAAACTCCGACTCCGAATAGGAGATGGGTCGGATTCGAATATTGTATTACATCTGACCCGATTGATCCATTTCTATTCCTACCTCCATCCCATTAGATTTGCCCCATTGTAAATATTGGGATCATATTTTAAAAGTTTTTACCATAAATTTCAAAAAAGTCATAAGAAATAATATATTCACATGGGATTTGTATTGGAGATCACATCTCAATTTGTATGTTTTTATAATATCAAATTTTAATATTGACTAAATTTTGAGATAAAGGCATTTTAATCCTTATCTAGAATATCATAAAAAGTCAAATAATCGAATGAATTTAATGGGATGAGGGAAGTCATTATTCTTGGCTTGTCTTCTAACCCACTAATGGAGATCTCCCTTAGGATTTCAATGGGCTCACATAAAACAAGTCACAAGCAACCTCAGCAGCTCCCTACTACTGAACATTGTTGATTCATTCATATCCAATTAAAATAGATATCCAAACATTGTAGGTGTATATTGTTGGAACTTATGTTGAATGTTTGAAGTTTATGAAAACAAGAAGTCCCATATTGGTGAGCTAAGAGAAGTATGAACTTTTTAAATAGAGGCTTATTCACTTACGTAGATGTGACCCAAGGGTTACCTACTTTTGTGGAAGGAGGAAGGGCTTAGGAATCCAACCAACATACATACATGCGCGCATGTCGTGTCGAGTCGAGCCGGGCTGGGTTGGGTTGGGTCTTAACTGAGTTAGCATGTTTTTTGGACCGTTTTAAGTCATGGTTTAAAGAACAGTTTTTATGTGATTAACGATTATGTTAATTAAGAGTCTTTATTTACTTAAATGGTAACTTTCCCTTAAATGATAAAACGAATCAGTCTTGATTTCTGATTTAATGATGTAACCTCTCATTTATTTTTTGATTTAAACTCTTTGATAAATTTTTTTTTTTGACTTCGTTATTTATACAACCTTTGCTCAGTCATTTCAAAGTACACAGAAAAATTTCTCTCTTCTTTTATTTTTACACTCTTCTCTCAAAATATTTCGAGCAATAGTAATATTTCAGTGGGTGTTTGTTAGCCTGGTGGTTCTGTACAAATCCATCGGTACTTTCCTTGAGAGGTTGTTTTATCCTAGGGAGCATCCAGTGGTTTGTGACTGCTTGCACATTTCTATAGGCAGTGTCCTAAATGTTCTAAAGAAAGCGACGTAGTCCGCGACTTAGTCTACACTCAATAACATTGTTCTTATTCTCTTGCAGTTTTGTTTATAATAGTTTTAGAATTTTCTTTATTGGCTTTTGTAAAAAAAATGTCTACTAAAGAAATGACTTGATGTAATTCTTGATCCGAAAACCAAGTTATCACAAGGATATGTTCTAAGCTTCGTCCTATACAGATAAATCACCAAGAACTAGGCAAGAATTGAGTTTAATTAATTAAGAGTCCACCTAATTAATCAAACCAATGAATGTTTTAACTAAAACACCCAAAACAGCAACCAACTCGCAAGTTAGCCAAAGAAATATTTAGGTATCCAACCAAAATATCACTCGAAAATAAATGTGTTTTTATTGATCAAATTCGTGAATGAATGAATGAGTTGAAACCGTGAATTACATGGAGTATTTATAGCAATCCTTTCCTAAAACTATTAGAACTCTAACTAGAATAAAACTCCTTCTTTTCCTAAACATATTAGAGTTCTAGCTTGAGTAAAACTCCTACTTTTCCTAAACATATTAGAGTTCTAGCTTGAGTAAAACTCTTCCACTTTGCCTTGATCTCCAAGCAGCCGCCACTTATGATTCAATCTTGAGTAGGAATCCCTCTTGAAATAGGAAACTTAACCTTGGGTAGGAATCCATCTTGAAATAGGAAACTTAACCTTGGGCGCCAAGTAACGTTACACGGTTTTCTAACTAACTTAATTAACTAACTCACACGTACAAAAATAATCAAGAACAAAAAGAAAATAAAGAAACCTAAGGTCTAAACAAAGAAAAACCCTTTCAAGTGAAAGGTAAAAACTTGTAGACAAAAATCTAAGAAAGCTTTTAAAGAACCTTAAAGAACTATCAAGAAGCTTCAAGAACTCCCAAGAACGCCACCATACAAAGCGTGGCTTTGTCTTGATGCCCCCGATAGTAAGTTTGACCTATTGAAGAAGCTTCCAAGTATAGATTCATGCTTTCTTGACTTTCTTGGAATAATTCTTCAACATGCTCGTCATTCAAATTGATGCACGCATCATGACTATTTCCAACGACCTCAACAAACCATTCCATTCCCACCTCAAATTGGTTACTTATCCCAACTCATCAGTCTTGAGCTTTATGATAATCTTTTATCAGGGTCAATCCCACTTGAAATATCAAATCTCATTAAATTATGGCAGCTTGAACTCAATAGCAAGTATCTCACCGGAGTCATCCCAGTCGGGTTTTGTAACCTGACGAGTCTACAACGGTTTGATGCTTCAAATAACAGCATTGGAGGGGACTTGTCTAAGCTCATGTACTTAAATCAGCTCGTTTGGATTCAACTCTTCCTGAATGATCTCTCTGGCGAGGTTCCGGTCGAGTTTGGAGAATTCAAAAGTCTGGTGAATCTGTCTCTATATAGCAATAATCTCACCGGAGAACTTCCTCAGAACTTGGGTCGTGGGCTGAGTTCGATTTGATCAACGTTTCAACGAATTCGCTCTCAGGCCAGATTCCTCCCGATATGTGTGTAAGAGAGGGACAATAAAGAAGCTTCTGATTTTGCAAAATAAATTTCCCGGTGAAATTCCGGCGAGTTATGCCAATTGCACGACGTTGACTCGGTTTCGAGTTAGCGAAAACTCACTTACAGGAGAAGTTCCCGCCGGAATTTAGGTGCTCCCAAATGTAAATATCATTGATATTGCTAACAATCAGCTGCGAGGATCTATAACCCCGGACATTGCGAAGCAGAGTTTTGGCCAAATATTAGTAAGCTTATAGGAGAAGTGCCTGAAAATATTAGTAAGCTCAAGATGTTAGCAAACCTTTACTTGAACAAGAATCAACTATCTGGTAATATCCCTGCTTCTCTTGGTGAATGCATTCATCTTAGTGAAGTTAACGTAGCCCAAAATTCATTTTCTGGTGGAATTCCATTGACATTAGGATCTTTGCCTACTTTGAATTCCTTGAACTTGTCGCGAAATGACTTGTCTGGTCCAATTCCGAACAGTCTTTCGTCTCTGACGCTTAGTAGTCTTGATTTGTCCTACAACAAGTTGTTCAGTCCTATCCCAAAATCTCTATTGACGCCTTTAGAGAGTATTTCAGGGGCAAAGACCGCCTTTGCAGTTCAGATTACATGAATTTTAGGCGATGTTCGTCGAGTTCACGGGATTATCACACGTTCGTTATATGTCAAGCTCTTGGATTAGCCATCTTGGTGTCCTTGAGTGGTTGTTACTTATACACAAAGTTACCCGGTGTTCAGTAGGATCAAGAGTGTTCGTCCTCATTGAAGGACGATTGCTCGTGGGATATGAAGTCGTACCATGTACTTACCTTCACTGAAGGGGAGATACTTGATTCTAACAAGCCTGAGAATTTGATAGGAAAAGGTGGGTGTGGGAGTGTTTACAAGGTTGGTCTTAAGGATGGGAAGGAGTTTGATATGGAGGTCAAAACTTTGTGTTCAATCAGGCATATCTATGTAGTAAAGTTGTTTATATAATAAATCTAAATCAAAAGACAGTGACTACTCGATTATTTACAACTACAAACAAAATGGTGGATAGTTCTTAGATGTAAGAAACTCATGAGAAAAAAAATAATTGACTGACAAAGAACGACAAATAAGTAAATGAAACTGCAAATGATGGAAAAGAAGATTATAACCACTTAATTACTGTTTGAAACAAAATGGTGAATAGTATTAAAAGATAAAATAATTGTCTAACAAAGAAAGAAAAAGAGTAAATGAAACTACAAATGATAGAAAAGAAGAATGACCACTCAATTACTGTGTGAAACAAAATGATGAAAAGATCATTGAATTCAGAAACTCAATGAAAAAGAATATAATTGATTGACAAAAAAGAAAAAGAGTAAATGAAACTACAATTCATTGAAAACCAACTACTACAATTTATTATACTCCAATACATACATAACACGAACTACTAAAAAGTTATTATATTTTGATGCATACTTAATATGAACTAATACAAATTTGATACTTAAAGACATAAATTACTTATAATGGAGTATACTTACAAACTTAATAGTTGATTATTATCATAAATTTCCATTAGCAATTTCTCCTTGCATGCCTATTCACCCAGAGTTCGTGATTCCTTTGACATTAATGTTTGTAGCGTATCAAACTTGATTCTCCATCTCCTCTATTTGTAGCTATTTTTGCTTCCTCCTTTCCTTTTCCCTATCAATCTCTAATTTTTATTGTCGTAACTCAGTGTTAGCCTTCATTTGTTCATCAATACTCAAAACTGTCTTTTCAGATCCACTCCTTTGCCTCTTCACTAAGCCTTTTCATTTTTCACACTGTCTAGTCAAGAGATACCATTAGACATGTGGCTTCCACTTGCAAGGGCAGTGTCACCATCAAAATTAATTCTAGGTCTATTGCCACTACCATTACTATCTTTAGGATCACTTTTCGCATCAACAACCTCCCTATCTTTTTTTGACATTTACATCACCTGATTTTCTTCCTCCACTTTGGGTAACGAGTAATCATCCTCCAAGCATGCTTACATAAGAAATTCCTAGTTGGCTTTGTAGAGTTGTACTAGAATAACTTATGGGCGTTGTCAACTACATCTGTATTATTATATGCACTCCTTGTTATTTTTAGTGCTTCTTCATGGCAATTAACTAACAAATAATATTATGCTTGTAACCATCCTTCCCCAATGGTTCTCCAACATCTTAATGGTTTTGGGAGGCAGTTCTTATGGTCTACATGCTTGGGCTGCATTGTAAGATGCAGAAAATTTTCTCCAAAGATCTATTGCTTTATGGTTAGTTCCCATAAGCGCATCCGCGCAGTGCTCCATGTAGCTTGTAATTAGAGCTTCATCATCTCTAATGGTCCATCTGCATGCCGATGATGCAACTCCAACTTGTTGATTTGGAATGAGCAACACCGAATGCAACATGATTGGTTTTGGAGAGTATAATAGTGTTTCCTAAATATTTACTGCTTCCTCTTCAACATTATCAAACTAGCTATTGCTACCTTGCTGTCAAATCTTATTCGTTGGATTTGGGTAATGGATGGTGCTAGATGGGTTCTCCCTATTAAAAGAGTTCCTATAAGAATTGTTAAAAAGCTAAGCTGGTGAAAGCATGTCAGTCACAAGATAAAACTTATCTTGTTCCAGATTTACAATAGATTTCATGCTGATAGATGTTAGATACGAAGTATCATTGTTTGGATGATGTTGTGTTTGCGAGGGCCAATGGTGCATAAACATGAACCTATGTTGTACTCGTGTTTTTCTTTTTAGATCTTGGGTGCCTGAATTGAAGAAGTATGACTTGTAGGCCAGGCCAATTCAGTTGGTGGACCAACTTTTCAATAGGCCTCTTATATCTATTATACTAATGGGCCTTTTAGCTGCTTGGATCAAGTTGAGTCAGTAAGATATGTCAAGTCTTATACTGTGGTACATATAAGCTCATATTTACTATGTATCAGCTCTATTTAAACTATATTAAAAAAAATCAAAGGATGAGACTTGAATTTCGATCAATATAATCATTCCAAAGAAAAGTAAGAATATTCTCTTGCATTCAAAATGCACCTCTAGGCTAGATAATGTGTCTCCTTTAAATGTTGCTTATTACTACGTTAGCTCAAGAACAAGCTCTACTATTGGCCTACCATCAACAATTCCATCCACGTACTCTCCAACCCTTTACTTTTTCACCAAGTAATCTGTTTTTGTCTCTTGGCACGAACACGACTAATGTCAAAGGAGGAAAATGGTGTGGAATTAATTAATCTAACTAGACTAGAAAACTAAAAAGTAACCAGAAAAAACCTTCATGCCTCTTTTCATGCAGGTGGTACCAAACTATTGTTTCCAGTTTCTTAAAACTTATTCTCTCGATGCCACATGTTCTTATAAAACAGACTTAATATTTATTAATTAAAGGAAACAATAGATTGTAATAAAAGCTGGAATAGCTCAGTTGGTTAGAGCGTGTGGCTGTTAACCACAAGGTCGGAGGTTCAAGCCCTCCTTCTAGCGAATATGTTTTTTCTGACCCACAAGTTCCGACGTCTCAATATTTTCGTCTACCCAGTACGTAGTACGTTGACCAGTTCAGAGTTCCTTTGAAGTTTGAAATTGGAACCAAAGAACCTCAAAGCAATACTACCAGAAAAATAAAAACACTTAACTAAAATCAATGTAAAATGTCATCTGCCAAAGTAACATTTACTGATGACACGAATCGAGAATACTCAACTCAAGCTATTTGAGGAGATCTTCAATTTCAAGTCTTTTCCTCATCAGTATGGCATGTTTTGACAAGGCTGGGTCTCCAGCTTTATAGCCTAGATCAAAGGGACGTCTTCTCCAATTTCTCTTCATACAAAAACCCAGCACGAACAAAACTTTGCCTTTCGTGGCATGCCATCATGGGTAGCTCCTAAAGATTCTGAATATGTGAAGGCAATGAGAAGTCAGCACTAGACAGATATTTGTCCAAGGTTTGATGCATTCATTACAGGGACGAAGTGTCCAAGTGCATGAACTGTAATACTTATCTGGCCCTGGGACTGTATGTAAATCGCATCTAGAAGTAGATGCCATAGCATTAAGAATGCACTCATTTGCTGGTGCTCCTCCTATGGCTATTAGGAGTTTATGGGGAAGAACCATCCCTACTCTTTCGGCATCTGCTGGCATTGATAGCAGCTGCCCTCCTATTAGCTCCCGAACCTGCAAGCAGTGATACTTTTCTTATGTATGTCAAGGAAGATACTCAACATTACACTGTAACAGTCCAATATTGACTTTGCAATATGCAATTATGCATTCTTGGACTATATTGCACCTCCTGTGCAATCACGCAAATAAAATCTTCAAGAGTATATCCGTGGAAACTCTTTGTTAAGAAAAAGAGTTAGTTCTTTGTATGTCCCTCTTCTGTAACAACACTGAAAAGTTTCAGAAGTTTGAGTACAATTTGGAAGCTAAGTTCAATTTGAAGTTGGAACATGATTCATCTACAATTAAATCATTAGATTCGCAATTCCAAATATAAATCTACTAGAGATGAAACTTGAAACATTCAGTAATCATTTTGAAAGTCTGGGGTGCAAGACACCGGTAGATAGTATTTTTTAATGCCTACTTTAAGCATTTGGATCTACAAGTTACACTTCATTTATGTGACGAAGCAAGATGGATGATCAGTGGAATAGGGTGTTTGGTTTATAGCTATGTAGTTACCAGGTAGAAGAGGAAGAATTTCATGCTCCTTGTAGTAAAAGCATATATACAACAGGTTTAAACTAGTACTTTACTGAATGAGGTTAAAGATGGATGCACAACATTATGAGGCAGTATATGATGCAGAAACTTGTTGAAAACTTCCCACAAAACTTCCCACAGCTGAAATACATCAGTATTCATCATTCCCCACTTCATATGCTTGCGAATTTGCAGACTTGAGCTTCAACTGATGTAAATATACAATAGCTATTAAACATTTAAAGACAGATAAAGCTGATAATCTTGCTACAGATAAGTAACCTTGTGACCATACAAGACTTTGCCTAGTGATGAAGAGGAGAGCTTAAGACTTGAAGGTTACAGGTTTGATTCCCACTAGTCACTTTGTGGTCTTTGTAGGTGGATTCCCCTTACCTTACCTGAGTCTGGGCTTTTTACTGGGCATGGGATACCCTGGATTGTAGGGCCCTGGTCCAGGATCCATCTCAGCATCTACAAGGAAAAGGGTAACAAACTGAAAATGAGACAATTAGTTGCACTAGGTCATCGAGTACCCACTGGGATTTACTAAACTGCAACTGCATCCTGAAAATAATAATTGAAAGCCACTGCAGGAGCCAAATTCAAAACATTTTTGTTTTAAACCAAAAGTGATATCCAAAGGATACGGAAACTACTGAACAATAAACCAGAAGATTCACAGACCTGACATAACCTATCTACTGCACAAACCTGGACATCACTACCAGTTACTGATCGAATTTTCGGGTTCACAACTTCAGATAAATGTTAATGTGTTAACGTATTAGGCTTTTGAAGGATTTAAGGTGGAGTGTAATAGTGGCAGTATTCAGCGTGGATCTAAAAGTCAAAAATGCAAGGGGTATTTGTAGTTTGTAAGCTCCATGATTTAGTAATTTGTTCTCCTGTACTGATTCCTGAAATAAAGCTTACATATAGAAGAATAGTTTCAGTTTATGCTATCTTCTGTTTGGCATAGAACTTTTCCTGATCCAATTGTAACGAGCACAGTGTAACTATAGTAGAAGATGAAAAAGGTTATCATGATGATTTGTTGTTCATTCGTCTTTTTAAGCGCCACGATAATAACAGTTTTCTGCTGCAAGCCTGTATGGAATCATCTTCAGAAACTAGAGGCTTTGTTGTTAGTTTTTAAGTGCTACAATGGCAACAACAAAGCCAAGCCTTAATACCAAAAAGACAAGGCCAAGTGCATGAAACAAGAGTTTATCTCAAGTGATCTTCCACTATTCTAGCCTATTTAGTGCCACATCTTCATATAAACTCATTTTCTCCATTTCTTTTGAACACTCTCCATTTAAGTCATATTTGGCCTACCTTGACCGCTTTTGAGATCTCCATTACACTAACACGTTCCGCTGTTCTTTCTAGTGCATATATTGATTGGCATCTCACATTCCCAAAGCATCGTAATCAATCCCACCTTAACTTATTCTCTATATATGCCACTCGAACTCTCTTCTGAACATCCATATCCCTAATTTTATCCTTTAAAGTGTTCCACACATATCCATCTTAACATTTACATATCTATTACACTTACACTCAAGCTTCTTGAAAGTCTAACACTCCGACCCATACAATAGTGTCAGTCTAATGGTCTTATAAAATCTCTTTTAAATTAAGGGTATAGTACTATCACATCCAGATTTTATTCTATGGGTTAGATCTTGGTTAAATGTCTTCATTCCTGTGAAAAATTGATCCTAAATATTTAAATCATTTACTTATAAGGAAACCCTTTGCCATCTAAAGTACTATTTACAGTTGACCTATTTCCAATGCTAAAAACACACTATATATACTTTATTTTACTCCTTCTAACTCTAAAATCTCTAGATTCTAACCTTCGTCTACATTATTCTAATTTAGTATTCATCCCTTTCCTCCACCAAAATAGCATCACGTGTAAAAAGAAAATACAATGGTATGTAATCCTATATAGATCTTGTTACATCATCCAAGGGCTTAGGGCTGATCCATTTTGTAATCTACTTATATTAGAGAAGTTCGTTACTCCACCACCACAACTAACGTTTGTTGTGACATCCCAATACATCCTCTTAACTAGGTTGACATACTAACGGGCTATGTCCTTTGCATGATTTTGTTCACCAAATATTTTTCTTGGTACCTTGTCATATGCCTTTCTAAATTAATAAATATCATTTGTAAGTCTTTCTTCCTTGTACGATAATATTCCATTGTTTGCCGAATAAAGTAGATAACTTCTGTAATAGATCGACCCAGTATAAAGCCAATCTTATAGTCCAAAATACTCGCACATTTCCTTAGCCTTTGCTCAATTAGTACCTAGCATAGTTTCATAGGGTACCTCATAAGCTTTATTTCTGTATAGCTTGAATAATCTTGATCATCTCCCTTATTCCTATAAATAGATACCAAGGTGTTTCTCTACTGTATAACAAGTAACAAAAGTACATAAATTCCTCCCCCATTAACACCCCTACCACAGATTCTGAAAATTATCTGAGTTTGTTCTCCAAAATAATCAAAATACAGTGGACCATTCAATACCTCTCAAAAGTTCAAAATCTGCAGTTGATACTTCAATTTCAAGGGTAAACGAGGTAAAGCAGGACTTCATAAAAATAGGTTGTGAAACACAGATTTTACTCACAGTATTGTGCTGACTTCAACTTAGAATTGAATGATCAGCTTTACAGTTCAAATAGATAAATAGTATCCAATCTGCATCATTTAAAGCATCAATTTATTCAACGGTATACACCTAGAGTCTTTTCTATTTCAATCTTAAGTTTGCCAAACACCAAAACTCAAAAATAGCCTACTCTTGATCAGGAAACTGATCTATCATCTTGTCAAGATTTAGGTTAAGAATGATTTGCTTACCGTGTACTGATGTATTGCCTTACATATATATACAATTAAGGTTTGACTAATAAGCCATAAACATATAAACATTGGGCCTTAAGACTAAGTAGTACATTAGGGTTTAACACCCCCCTCAAGTTGGAGCATGCAAGTCACAAATGCCCAACTTGCTCAGTAGAAACATGAATTGTGTCGAGCCCAAAGCTTTCATAAGAATATCCGCTAGTTGGTCTTTAGTCCGAACATGGGAAGGACTTAGAAGACCCTCCTGTACCGCATCCTGAACATAATGACAGTCAACCTCGACATGCTTGGTACGCTCATGAAACACCGGATTTCGTGCAATATGTAAAGCCGATTGACTATCACAAAATAGGTTCACTGCGCGGGAATGATCAATACCGAGGACTCCAAGTAGTGCCTTTAACCACTTTAACTCAGAAGTCGTTGTTGCCATAGAACGGTATTCAGCCTCAGCCGAAGAGCGTGAAACACTGTGTTGTTTCTTGGTTTTCCAAGAGATTAGAGAATTACCAAGAAAGACCAACCAACCAGATAGTGATCGTCTCGTTAGAGGACAACTAGCCCAATCTAAGTCACACCATCCTGTCAAAAGAAAGTCAGAATACGAACGTAGCAAAATACCTTGTCCGGGAGAACCCTTCAAGTATCGCACCACTTGAACAGCAGCATCTCAATGATCAAGCCAAGGGGTCTGTATAAATTAGGACAAGATATGAACCGAATATGCCAAATATGGGCGGGTGAAGGACAAATAGACCAAACAACCCACGAGTTGTCTATACCTCTTAGGATCATCAAGAAGACTACTCTCAGATTTTGCTAGATTGTGATTTTGGTCAAGCGGCAATATGGACGGTTTCGCACCTAACAGGCCTGCGTTAGAGATAATGTCAAGAGCATACTTACGCTGACATAAGAATAGACCCTCCAAACTTCTTGAGACTTCGACACTAAGAAAATATTTCAAGACGCCCAAGTCCTTCATATGAAAACAATCGCTCAAGTATGACTTAAAATCCAAAATAGCAGAGGAGGAGTTCCCAGCAATAATCAGGTCATCAACATATACCAAAACACTAAGATGAACATCCCCATAACAATGAGTAAATAGGGAGTAGTTCGAATAAGACTGAGTAAAACCATACTGTTTGAGATCGAGAAGCAGCGAGCTTGGCTAACCAACAACGAGGGGCCTGACAAAGACCATATAAGGATTTGCGAAGACGACACACCATCTCAGATTGAGAAGTAGGAAAACCAAGAGGAAGCTTCATATATACCTCCTCGTCGAGATCTCCATGAAGGAAAGCGTTATGTACATCCATCTGATGCCAAGCCCAACCTTTTGAGTGGCAACAGATAAAAGAACACGAACTGTAACCATTCGAGCTACAGGAGCAAAGGTCTCATTATAATCAATGCCTTTAACCTGATGATTACCAAGAATAACCAGACGAGCTTTCAACCTCTCTATTGAGCCATCAGTATTACGCTTGCTCTTGTAAACCCATTTACACCCAAGGGCTCGCTTCCCGGGTGGCAATGGTGTTAATTCCCAAGTGGTGTTATCCTCTAGAGCAGAGATCTCTTTCTACATAGCCTCACGCCAACCTGCACTTTTATCGGCCTCTTTGAAAGTTCGAGGCTCACCCTCTATATCTAGAGCTGCAAGAAAAACACAGTGCGGGGTGGAAAACTTATCATAATTTAGATAGTGTGATAAAGGATAGGGAATACCTGAGGAGCACGAAGGAGGCGGTGAGCTAGTAGACGAACTCTCAAGAAATACAGTATGTGCGACGTAGTCTCGATGCTAGCCTAGAGGATGTCTATGACGGAGACCACGACCCACTACAACAAGGGAAGGTGCATCACCAACGGTAACATCAGTATTAGCAGGAGGCCCCAACACATGTCTAGGGGAGCTAAAAACATTACCATCCAAAACTATGTCCTCGTCCTCCAAAGCACCTCTAAAATCATCCGAAAAATCACCAGGGTCAAGAGGAAAACTATCGGTATCTGTAGATGGAAGCATAGACTCAGGCAAAGAACCTGTCGGGGAAAAAGGAAATTCATTCTCATGAAACCTAACATCACGGGACACAAAGATGTCCCCGCTCTCAACATCATACACCTTCCAACCCTTCTTTCCATATGGATACCCCAAAAAAACACACCTTCTACTTCTCGGGGCAAATTTATCATGCTTGGCACGCTGATCATGAACAAAACAAAGACAACCAAACACTCGCAATTCATCAAAATTAGGCTCGGCTCCAAATAAAATCTCAAACGGTGTTTTATTATCTAGTAGCCGAGAAGGAATACGATTGATTAAGTAGACTGCCCCAAGAACACACTCACCCCAAAAACCGATCGGCAAGTTTCCTTGAAATAATAAGGCACAACTCACATTTAAGATATTCTGATGCTTACACTCAACACGACCATTTTGCTGAGGTGTACCCATACAGGAGGACTGGAAAATGATGCCACAAGAGATGAAATATGGTTTTAGAGAATTAGATTATGTGTCGTTGTCACTACGAACACACTTGATTGTTACATCAAATTGGCATTTAGCCATAGCCAGAAACGATCGTAAAGAAGAGTAAACCTCAGTCTTGTCATGCAAAAGATAAACCCAAACCCCTTGTGAAAAATTATCCAATAGTCAAAAAATATCGTGCACCACAAGTAGAAGAGGTCCTATAGGGGCCCCACAAATCACAATGTATTACTTCAAAAATATTACTAGCACGACTAATATTGTTAGGAAAACTATCTCGTGACTGTTTTGCCTGAGGACAAACAGTACATGCTTTATTCAACATCTTACTACTAGAACTAGCACGAACAACAGGAAGTAGCTTGACTATTCGATCAGACGGATGCCCAAGACGACGATGCCATAGATCAAAAGGGAGACTGTCGGACCTACCACCGCACATACTTGAGGAATACACCAAAAATAGTAGATTCCATCAATACGTTCACCGCCGCCAATCTGGCTCCCCGAGCCCCGGTACTGTATAGCACATAGAGAGTCACTGAAACGAACGTAACAATGAGAATCATCAATTAACTTAGAAACCGATATCAAATTGCAGGTTAGCTGAGGCACAAACAAAACATGATCAAGAGAAATATCAGTAGTCAACAACACTCGACCCATTTTCGTAGCCACCGCATGAGCACCGTTTGGAAGCCCAACATGACATGGGATAATAGGGAAAACTTCTGACAGACAAGAATCATTTCTTGTTACATGATGAGATGCTCCTGTGTCAATTATCCAAGAACTCGAAGAACAATCACCCATCATAGTGTCTTGGTGTTTGTTATTGACCAAGTTAAGAAGAAATTGCACATGTTCAGGCCAAAGGTTAGCTACCGTAGGGAGATCTACATTAGGATCATGGGGCGGCGGTAAAGAGGAAGACCCATTAGCTGTAACCTCCACCACATTGGCACGGGCAACAGCATTGCCCCGAGCAATGATGGCGCTAGTCAAAGCCGGAGAAGATTGAGCGCGACCCGGTGGGCGATGAGTGGAGAAGTTGCGGGATTTAACCCCATACATGTCCTTCCACCAATCAGGATAACCATGAAGAAGAAAGCACTCAGAAATATCATGCCTAGCACGTAGAAAATGAGAACAAATAAGGTTTGATTTATCCTTGCGCAATCCAATGGACCTCGGCTTGTCATGTGGTAGAGCAAAGATTTGGGTATTAGTTGCATCGATGGACATTTTCACAAGAGCAAGAGATTGAGATTTCTCTTCTTAAAGGCACGTTTGATAAGCAACCTCTAAAGTGGGAATAGGATGTTGCGAGAGAATATTAGACCGAACAACAGCAAATTTCACATCATCAAGGCCAATAAGAAACTGATGAAGCATCTCCTCGTCCCGGTCATGGGCATAGCGTGAAGCAATATTACAGGAGCAACCGCCACACTCACAACCATGAGAGGGCTTTAGCTGAAGAAGATCATCATACAAGCCCATAAGATTATTGAAATAGTCATCAACGTGTTGGATTTCTTGCATGAGATAATAGAGGCACGTAGTTGGTGCAACCGAGGACCATTAGCAAGACAAAACCGTTTCTCCAAGTATACCCATAGTTTTTGAGCATCTTCAAAGTAGGGAATAGAAGAAGCAATTTTGATATCAATTGAACGTAAAATCCAAGAGATGAGCATAGAGTGTATCGTTTCCCAATCAAGTAGTTTCTTAGGATCCGTGGGTTTGGGAATGGAACACATTAAGAAGACAAACTTTCTCCGTGACTTCAAGGCTAACATGAGAGCACGAGACCATCCTAGATAATTGTCGGCTTTCAAGATCACGTGAGTGATAAAGTTACCCGGTTGATCGCCTACACTAAGATAGAAGGGAGAAGAAGGATTCATCCTTCCTTCATCCATGGAGGACACGGCTAGAGTGAAGAAGGAAAAGAGAGGGAAAAAAATTTAGGGAAGGTTAGAGAAAAAAAAATATAGCAGACTTGTTGTTATGGAAAAAATTGTCAAGATGGTTTTATCAATCAATCGCCTTATCATTAGGATCAATAATGGAGTTGAGAAGATTGTGTGAAATAGCCTATAAATCCATTGGCAAACAACGTCATCAAGTCATTGCCAAATAACTTTGTCAGAAGGATTCTTTAGGATCCCATCATCTGGAGTGATATGGTCAATCAATAAATAAGCACGACAATAGAGCTTAAATAAAGTAGACCAGTTGTTGTATTGTGTGCCATCATAATCAAGAATAATCAGAGCATGGGTCTTGATATTGGTGACTAAAGTTGCTGGGTGAATTTTCTGAGTATCGACCACGGTGGGTGAGGGAGGCCGCGAGGTGTGGGGAAGAAGGAGAAGAAGAGAAAAAGAGAGAATTAGGTCAGTAACCTAGGCTCATGGTACCATGTCAAGATTTAAGTTAAGAATGATTTGCTTACCTTGTATTAATGTATTGCCTTACATATATATACAATTAAGGTTTGACTAATAAGCCATAAACATATAAACATTGGGCCTTAAGACTAAGTAGTACATTAGGGTTTAACACATCTACACAACTAGGGATTAGGCTAATATACTATGAAATCGATAAGTTATAGCTGGCTTTCCTCAGGACATCAAGTGTGGCTAATATAAATTCTTCTCTTATTTCAAATTTTTTGTTAAATGATCACCTCTTTTATTTTTTTTGAAGGTTAAAAATGGCAATTGTGCAAGAAGCAAGAATAATAAGTTTCGGCATCGAATTAGCTTTCACCAAACATACATACATACATACATACATACATACATACATACATACATACATACATATATATATATATATATATATATATATATATATATATATATATATATATATATATATATATATATAGGGGAGGGATCCAATGAGAAGAGTGATTAAAATAAGAAAAATAAGAAGAGATCTTGACCATCAAAATGGTAAGATCCAACGCTAAAGATTTCATGTAAAAAATATTTTTATAATAATTAAAAAAAGGTCATTATAATAATAAAAAAGGGTCACTATAACAATAAAAAGAGTCACTATAAGTGAAAAAACTTATTTGGTCACTATGAAATAAAAAAGAGTCACTATGTGTATGTAAAATATCATCCATTAGATTTAGGAGATGAAGAGCCAAGATGTCTTCTCATCTTTCTTATTTTAAGTACCCTTCTTATTTTAACTTTTACCTATATATATATATATATATATATATATATATATATATATATATATATATATATATATATATATATATATATGGGATTATGTGAGAACCCCTTAGTTATGTAAGAACCTTTCTTATAGAAGAACTCATCTAATACCATTAATCTAGTGTATTTAGATGGCTGTGATTCAATCTATATTATGGCAAAGTTGTAATTATAATAAACTCAGATTTGGCAGTTAAGGAAGTTTCTTTTTTCCATGATTGTTAGTTAGTTTCCTAGATATCCGTTTATATTCCCTAAAAATCAGTAGTTTTTCTATTCTCCATTTTATACTATATTCAAATAAGAAAATTCGAATGCTTCTTTTTCTATATTTCATTTTCAAATGATATCTTTGTTGTTTTGGGATAAAAAAATAAGGTAATGATTCAATAATTTTTTTGTCGTAATTGATTCAATGTTCTAAGACATATAGAATATCGTATGGATTGTGTTGAATTTGATTATTAGTAAAATGCATGATTATGACTTTTTGGATTGTTTTAATGCAACAAGTTACGATTGTGTGTTTGCTTACGATTGAATTTGAGTATTAGTAAATTTGATAGCAAATTTGAGTATTAGTAAATTTGTTGAATCATTATATTTTAATTTGTCTAATACAGCAAATTACGAGTGTTTTCTTTAAATTTATTCATATGCACACATTATGATTGAAAAAATCGTATGCACTCATTATGATTGAAAAAATGTACATTATGCATGTACTATTTACCGATAAAATCGTATTTAGAACATTAGATTTAGAGTACATTGACAATGGGTACTACACGAGCATATATATAGATTTTTAGAACATTAATATATATAGCTAAAAACAATAGTATACATTTTTTTAAAATAATATAATAGAATATAGATTAATGGCAATTTCAGAATTATATATAGATTAGTGTAGACATTTAGAACATTAGATGTAGAAATATAAAACAATAAGTATTCTGTGTTGCTAAACCTAAAAGAACAGAAAATTCATCTTTAACGTATAGATCAAAATGCAAATCGATCTAGAACAATATATTTCTAATTTAAAACATTAGTATAGATAGGTAAGTACAATAGTATATATTTTTAGAGCATTAATATACCTCACTAAGAATAATAGTATATATTTTTAGAGCATTAGAATTATACTCTAAGACAATAAGGAACATATAGATCAAAACGAGAATCGCATTAGAACAATAGATTTCTAATTTAGAACATTAGTATAGATAGTTAAGTACAATAGTATATATTTTTAGAGCATTAATATAGCTCACTAAGAACAATAGTATACATTTTTTAAAACATTAGAATTATACTTTGAGACAATATGTATAATACGAATTTATTATAGAGTTTAGAACATTAGTATAAGCACAATAGGTTATACGGAAATAAATATGTAGAACTTTAGTATAATAATATTATTTTTAGAACGTTATAATTATAATACAGTACAATAGGTCCTTCGAACATACTTTTATATTTTTAGAACATCAGTATAGAGTATATAGAACACATCATTATTGAGTTTAGAACATTACATAAATTTTTAGAACATTAATATTAGAATATAGAACAATGGTTTAGAATATTAGTATTAGAATAAAGTTTAGAACATTAGTATTAGAACCCAGCTTAGAACATTAGTATTAGAATAAAGTTTAGAACATTAGTAATAGAATAAAGTTTAGAACATTAATATAAATTTTTAGAACATTAGTTTCATAAAATAAAACAATGGTTTAGTTTAGGACAATTATCTTGATGTTCTTATTTGCTGCCTCCACCGCCCCATTTATTTGTGGCATGTATGCTGATCCCATGCAGTTAACTCAAAATGAAATGGAAATGAGTGACTCTTGGAGTGAGACTTTCTTTGAGTGATACTTTCTATTTTCAAGCTTTTAACTATAGACCAATTATTTTTATAGAACACTAGTATAGATTTGTAGAACATTAGTATAAGAATATGATTTTTAGAACATTAGAAATAGAATAGTTTAGTGATTTTTAGGCCATTAGTCTAGAGTTTGTAGAACACTTTAGTTTTATAGAACAACATTTATAGTTAATTAGAACACTTTTGATATTATATAGAACATGATTTATATCAGGGGTTATATTTGTATGTATTATATTGTTTTAGTTTTATTAATGTTATTAAATACATTTCGAAAATTTTAACGTTCTTAAACATTATTCTAATCTTTGTAGCCATGAGCATCAACGAGGAATATAGTGTTTCTAATTCAAATGAGAGTGTTGCTCCTGAAGTAATACCCGTATGCACTCTTGGGGGAACAAAATCCTAAATACCATGTTGTTCTAGTGATATAAAACCATATGTTGGAATGAAATTCTCAAGTCTTGACGAAAGTATTTCACTTTATAAGTCATATGCAAATGTAGTTGGGTTTAACACTAGGAAATCTACTACGAAAAGAAGGAAGAATGGTGTAATTAGTTTCCAATATCTCGTGTGTAATAAAGCTGGATATAGGTGTAAACGAAAGTTTGATGTGCAAGATAAGGGAATACTTAACGAAGTTGTAGATGTTGTCCCAATCATTAGGAGAAGATTGGTGACTCGTGTTGGATGCAAGGCACAAATTGTAATGAAGGTTTGTGATGATGGTACTTATGTTATTACAAATTTTCAAGAGGGTCATTCTCATTCACTCATTTCTACCATGTTTCAACATTTTCAAAAATCAAGAAGAAATTTGAGCATCTTGCACAAAAAGATGATTATTGATAATTCCAAGGTATATTTTATTCTAAGTCATTGTAATAGAATAAAAAGTTTCCTTTTGTGTTGCTTTGTTTTAATGTTTTTTTCTTTGTGTTTTTCGGGTAAATGTGGGTCCTGTAAAAACTTATAGAATGATGAAAGAATATGTTGGGGGTTATGAGAATGTTGGTGCCTCTAAGTGTGATTTCAAAAATTTTCATAGAGATTTGAAGGCATGTATTGAAGGGTCAAATGCCCAAATATTTGTAGATAATTTCAAGAGGAAGAAGTTGATGTGGTATGCTTTTTTCTTTGACTATCAAATAGATGATGATGATTATTTATGTAGAGCATTATGGGTTGATTCGATTTACAGGAAGAATTATGGACTCTTTAGGGATATGGTATCATTTGATACTACTTATTAGACTAACAGGTATGTAGTTCATATTGATAAACCTATATTATATATTAAAATAATATAATCATAGTACAGTACAATAGGCATGATATATATAACATTTTTTATAGAATTAATCTAATGTTATGAAAATAAATACTATTGTTTTTAATAGTAAGGTAAATTGTTCTAATTGTTAATTATATTGTTATATGTGTATAACAGGTATAATATGGTGTTGATCATCATAAGAAATGTGTTACTTTTACTGCTGGGTTTATAGCTGGAAGATGTAGTTTCTTTTGAATGGCTATTTAGAACCTTCGTTAGAGCAATGAGTCAAAATGAGCCTACTTGTTTAATTACAAATCAAGATCCAGCAATGAAAATTGCTATGAATAATGTATTTGAGAAGTGTGAGCATAGGTTTTGTATATGGCATATCATAAAAAAAGATTCCTGATAAAATAGGAAGAAGTATTATCCAAGACACTGGATTTTTGAAGAGGATAAGTGATTGTGTTTGGAATATGGAGAGTGAACCGAATGAATTTGAAGAGAAATGGAACAAGATACTTGTTGAGTTCCATTTAGAAGACCATGAATGGCTTCGTGTAATGTTTGAAATGAAAAGAATGTAGATTCCAACTTATTTTAGAGATATATTTATAAGTAGTATCATGAGAACTACATCAAGATCAGAAAGTTTCTTCATAATAGGTATGTTGTTCTAAACATTACGTTTTTTATTTAGAATAATAGATCATACATTTATAACAACAAGTCATACCCTGTATGTTGTTTTGAACACTAGGGTCTTAATTTTATAATAGTAGGTATGTTATTTTGAACAATAAGTTTATTATTAAGAACAATATATCATACATTTATAAGAATAAGTGTTACATTTTCAAACTGTTATAACAGTTGGTATGTTATATAGAACACTAAGTTAAGTATTAAGAACAACAGGTCATATATTTATAATAATAGGTATGTAGTTATATAATATTAAGTACAATAGGTCATACCTTTAGAACAATAAGTTATCATATTAAAAACAACTTATCATACCTTTTAGAACAATAGTTATATAATATTAACAATATTCTATATATGCAAACTAGAACATCAGCTATATAATATTAAACATTATTAATATAATTACCATCATGTTTGCAGAGGCTTTTGATGTTGAAGGTTCAGAATCATTATCTTTTATGCTCATTCTATCAAGCACAATTCCCTTTCCAAAGCCCCTCTTCATCTCAATCTTCATTCTAGACTAGATAAGATCCTTATTCCAAACAGAAATGAGAGGAAATAGTCTTGGTGGGTGAACATCTCCTCTCTACAGTCTATCAAAATATGAAATCTGCGTTTTTACAACAATTTAATAGTCATTGGAACAATACATTTATGTTTTAGACCAGCATACTATAACCATCAGAACGGTATCAGTTTATAAGTATTACCATCAAAAATGGTAAAGGTCCATTAAAAAATAATGATCCTTCTTGCCATTCAGAAACTGAACGCAACATGTGCTTGTAAATGTAAGTACACCAATCAAAAGTGTTTATTTTGTTGATATCTTTGCAGCAATGTAAAAATTTGAAGTTAATTGTTTGATTTGTTATTGATCTGACACAACAATTTATGGCAGCAGCAACAAAATTGACAAGAAACTCATCACACACATCAACTTTCTTTTGCTCTTCAATTACAGAAATCAGAGTTGAATTGTTAGGACTTCCGTTTTTCAATCCAAACATATTCCTCCATTTTGTAAGAAACCTTGGGCTTCTTCATCCTTATCAATTCGCTCATTAATAAGCAGACCTCCAATGGGTAATCCATATACCAGGTGAACATCATCTGCAATCACTGGTATCTCTCTGCCTTGTGAGAGTACTAATGTTGACCTATCTAGGTCAAAGTTATTGATCAACTCAGCACAAAAATTAGATTTATGTGAGTCTATATCGAGAGTTAAAAATCCTCCAAAGCTAATTCTTCTAATTGCTTCCGTGTGTTGTTCAGGAATGTCTTTTAAGACAACAAACATAAATTGCTTTGGGGGAACTCTCTGATTTAATACATTAGCATCATGAACATCCTTTTTTTTTTCTCTTTAGACTGTTTTACAATAATGTCTAATTATTTCCTTTTTCACAATTGATTCTTCCATTTTTTGCTGTTTTCCTTGACTTGGATGGACGATAAGTGCTTGTTCCTTTTTTCTCTTTTTCTTCAAAGGAACACTACAAATGATACAAGATATAGGAGACAAAAAATTATAATAAGAAAAATTGGTAAAACATATAGTATAATACATATACAAAATAGAACAACAATATATAGTTTTTAGAATACTATATTATAATTATAACATAATATGATAACAAAATAGAACATTAGTTGTGATTTTTAGAGTACATTAATGCTCAAAAATAGAAGTAGAGTTCAGTACACACAAATATAATAAATGTATAAAAGAATTAAACATCATAAAAAATATATATTTAGAACATTAGGCTAAAATAATAGAACATCATAATAGATTATTTCGTAGGTTATTATAAAATAGTATAATAGTGTGTCATGGATGGTTCTTTAGGACAATACTATATAATTTTAGAACGATAACTTACCAAAATAGAACAATAGGTTATGATTTTCAGAACATTAATACTCAAAAAGAGAAGTGGAGTTTAGTACACACGAATATAACAAACGTATAAATAATAGAACATTGTATAATAATATTATGAAAAATAGGCTAAAATTTTAGAACATCATACATAAATATTTTAATAAGAATAATACATTTAATATTTTGGATTTCCATAAATTCTCAAGTGTTGAAATAAGCATTAAAATAATAGAACATTATAAAAGAATATTTCGTAGGTTATTATGAAACAATATAATAGTGTGTCATGAATGGTTCTTTAGGACAACACTATATAATTTTAGAACGATAAGTCACCAAAATAGAACAATAGGTTATAATTTTCAGAACATTAATACTCAAAAATAGAAGTGGAGTTCTGTAAACACGAATATAACAAATGTATAAATAATAGAACATTATATAATAATATTTTGAACATTATGCTAAAATTTTAGAACATCATACAAAAATATTTTAAGAATAATACATTTAATATTTTGAATTATATTTTGAGAAATTAAAAAATAAACCATACTTTTCATTTTCTTCTATTTCAAAATCCACTAAGGGTAGTGAGAGTACAGGGGAAGTCTCTTCGTTAATCCTTTGCCTGAAAAAAGTAAAGAATTATTATAAATAAATTATCATAATAGATTTTTTGAGAAAAAATGAAAAATAAACTTACAACAGGTTTTCAATGCTTTTCTTCTTGGATTCAATGGAGTTTTGTACAGTGCTTACTTCTTCCACGGCGTTTATTATTGTCTCCATTGGTAATGGCATTAGAAAGCGAAAATTTTTGAATGAAATTTTCAGTAGAAGATTTAGAATCTTTTTTAGCAGTTTAATAAAGGAGATACTGGCGGTTTGAAGGATTTGACAAGTTGGGAGAAATTTGTAAAGTCTGAAACTCTAAAATAGGAAGCTAAAAGGTTGCAGCAGTTACTTTAGAGTGTTGCGTATTTTTAGGCACACTAAAAAATTAGAGGGAAACTTTCCTATTTTTTATATTTTTTGAAAATGTGGGAGCTTTTGCAGTTATTGCGTTGTTTTAGCAGAAAATTTTTAGAACAGTATGACATTCTTATTTGACAATGAGTGATCTATTTTCGAGCCTTAATGTTCTAAATATTATACATATTGTTCCAAATAATAAACGTGGGAAATTCTTATTCGACAATGAGGGATCTATTTTTCGAGCTTTAATGTTCTAAATATTATAACTAATGTTCTTAGTTTATTTATGTGGCTTAATGTTATAACTAATGTTCTAAATATTATTACTAATGTCATATGATGAGTAAACCAATAAATGAGTCACATGTTCTAAATATTATTTATATTCAATGTTCTTAATATTTGTTTATATTCACACATGTTTTGAATATTCGTTTATATTCAATGTTTTGAACAATAATATGAATTTTTAGAACAATAACGTGATTAAAAAGAACAATATACCAAAAATTTAGTACATTAATATAGATACATACAATATCAGCTTTCGACCAATGTTCTATTATTACTTGTGAAATTCCATAAATTCTCAAGTGTTGAAATAAGCATTAAAAATTTAGAACTTCTTATAAAATATTTGTTGAAAAATAAGATACCAAAATACGAACAACTACATATACATTTAGAACATTAGATCGGTTAACTAGAATAACTACAGATAATAATAATCATCGAACAAATGGCTTTATATTTAAAACAACTTCATATGGATTTTGAACTGTAGACCAATATATTAGGTACAACAATAATTTATACAAGGCTTGTTGCAACATTCAGATGAACGAAGTATAAGTTTAGAACAAATAAATAAATATTTTGAACAATAGTACATCAACAAATAAATAAATATGTTGAACAATAGTATATCGAATAAATGGTTTTATAATTAGAACAACTACATATGAATTTTGAAAAGTAGGCCAACATATAACATTTATAACATGTATGATATCTATGTGCATATTACATTTACGATGAACGAAGTAGAAGTTTAGAACAAGTGATTATGATATTTATAACAATAGGATACCAAATACGAACAATTGCACATAAATATAGAACAATAACCAAGTTAACTATAATAAATTTAAATAATAGTAACCACCGAAAGAAGGGCTTTATATTTAGAACAATGACACATATAACTTCCTTATTGTATTACCTATATTAAAAATATGGAAGTTTTGGTCAAAAAAAAATTAAAAAAATAAAAATTTCAAAATTCAATTTGACCAGAATTGATACTGGTTGCGAAAATGAAGGAAAGTTTGAAAAAATAGATTAAAGTTGCATTTAATACGCTTATTAGTTATTAATAATTGACCAATAATTACACTTATGTCATTTGAAGATCAATGCATCTAAGCCGTTAGATTTCTTATTTTAAAGGCCAAATATGAGTTCTTATATATAAGGAGTTCTTATATATTAGGGGGTTCTTATATCATGACATTGTTGGTCTTATTACTAATTGGGGGGTCAGTCAAATACACATCTCGAAAATCAGTAAAACTTGTATTGTGCTCATTCTGAAATGTCATGAGCCCCGCAAGATTATCGATTATAGACCAATTAGTTTAGGCAATGTGATATATAAAATCATTTTTAAAATGCTAGCTAACCGCCTAAAGCCCCTGCTAAAGACAACTATCTCCCAACAACAATTTTTGTCCCAGGTTGTCTAATTACAGACAATGCTCTTGTAGCTTTTGAGGTTTCCCATTATATGAAGAGGAGGGGGCATGGTAGAGAGGGTATTATGGCTCTAAATCTTGACATGATGAAGGCATATGATCGAGTGGAGTGCGGGTTTGTGGAAAGGGTGTTGCTGGATTTTGGCTTTTGTGACACATGGGTATAGAAGATTATGAATTGTTTGTTTTGCTACTCTTTTCACTTCAAGGTGAATGTCAAGGTAATTGGAAATGTCCACCCTCAATGGGGGCTTAGACAAGGGGATCCAATATCACCATATCTATTCCTTATTGTTGTTGATGCATTCTCGCTCCTCCTAATACGAGCAGTGAATAAAGGATCTCTTCATGGAGCGCGTATTTGTAATGGGGCGCCAAGAATCTCTTACTTGTTCATTGCAGATGACAGTATTTTGTTTGTTAGGGCTAACAAGGAAGAATGTTCAAAAATTGCCAGCATTTTATAGGTTTATGAGGGTGCGTCAGGCTAGAAAATCAATCTCAGTAAATCAAAAGCAACTTTCAGTAAAAATGTAGTATTGGGGAAAAGGAGGATGGTCTACGATTTGTTAGGAATTAAAGAGGTGGAGAAGCATGAGAAATACCTTGGGGCTCCGACTCTTATTCTAAGATAAAAAAAAAAAAACTATTTTTGCTAGATTGAAGGAGAGAATATGAAAGAAGCTCCAAGGATGGAAAGAGAAGTTGCACTCTAAATCAGGGAAGGAAGTGCTAATCAAAGATGTCGCAAAAGCAATCCATACGTACCTCATGGGCATCTTTAAGATCCTAGAGAGTCTTCTGGATGAGATACACTCTATTCTTACACAATTCTGGTGGAGCCATGGTAGAGATAACAAAATTCATTGGAAAGGTTAGGATACCATGTGCCTTACAAAGGTTTAAGGAGGTATGGGTTTGAGAAAAGCTCAAGGTTTTCAATCAAGTGTTGCTAGTGAAATAGGGTTGGCGACTCTGTAACACCCCCAAATTACTAACATAATAATAATAATAGTAATTTTAGTAACTTAGGGGTATTACCGCCACATGTCACCACGCGTTGGCTGTGCTAACTAATTACTATATTGCAGCGGAAGAAAAACTCGATTTATTTATTAAAAAGAATTATAATTTTGATTATCCAAAGGTACAAAAGTTGATTAAGAAAAATTATAAAAACTCCTAACTAGTATGTGCCCCTTGATATAATGCTCTCATGCACATTTATTCCTGCAAACCTACCCACCATAAATGATAAGTAGGGCGAACCAAAACAAATAGGAAAATACGTGTCAGTGTAAAAACATAGTGTACGTATACATGCTAAAAGAAATACTTTGACTTTTAAATTCCTTTATTTCAAACTTGCCTTCTTATATATTAATAAACTTCATACCTTCCTTTATAATAATCCAATACAAATGGAATTATTAAAACACTTAATAAAAACAATTTCCTCTTCTTATATCCCCTCCTTGATCCTAAGTGTGCACACCCCCTAAGTTAGTCATCCCATCACGGATCTATCCTTGGAGTTTCCTTTTATTTGCCAACAAGTGGACTTTGAAGTATGAACCCTTCTTGATTATAAAATCAAGCGGTAATGTATAATAATAATAACTCCTTTAAATACAAATACCTTGCTTTAATTATTAAAGCTCATTCAAAATTATTAAATCTCAAATGTCATTAGGCCCTTTTGAAATATGATACATATATAATAAAATAAGATAAATGTATATCACCCTTTTTTTTGTTATCGGAATTTCAAATAAATAACCATATATAAACATATATTTAAAAAAATATCTTAGCACAATACATAAAATATAATATTCAATTGCACATAAAAATATTTAACATATATACGTACCTTAAATTCTAGTACTTTCTAGCAACTCTTTACTAAACTTCAAGTTGATCATCTTATCAATTTAAAATGAACTAATCAACACAATGCAACACAATAATTATGCATATAATATTGAAACTTTAATTAAGTTTAGAAATAGTTTTAAGAATTAAACAGTTTACAAAATAATTAAAACAATTAAATAGTTAGGGAAATAGAATGCTCACGGAGGCTGGTGGTTGTTAGTGGCACAAGATAGCCGAAGAGAAGCAGAGAGTGGCTTGAGAGAGAGGGAGAAAGTTTGAGAGAAGTAGAAAGGGTTTAATGATTTTTGTGTGAAGAATTAGGTGAGATTTAAGGGTTTATTTATAGTAGAAATTATGATAAATTTTAGGATTTTAAAGCACTAAAAGATAAATATGAATTTAAATTAATATCTATCCTCCAAATTTTCAAAAAAATCTTTTAATTATAAAATAATTAAGTTATTAAATAATTTAACCAATTAAAATTATTTAATTCAAAACAAACCAATTAGAATTAGTTAAAAAAGATAAACTTTTATAATAATAATTTTTTTTATTATTTTTTTTAGAAATATCAATAATAGAAAAGGATAGGATAAGGATAGAATTTATTATTATTTTTTAAAAAAATCTATTATTTTTAAATTAAAACTATCTTTTTAACTAAAATTATCCTTTAAATTAGGATTAAATATATATAATAATAAATTTTTTTTAAAATTCTAATCATGATAGCTGGTCATGATTAGATATGGTCAAATATTTTATTTTTAATATATATATATATATTTCTTTGGTAAATATATCCAATTTTCAACCTTATTCATTTAAATTAAAAATAATCTTTATAAATATATTAAACTATATTTTTTAATAATAATATATCAAAAGTTTCTAAAATATTCTTGAATAAAAGTGGATATTTTGGATATTTTTGTGATATTTTAGAGGGCTTTTTGGGAATTTTAATGGAATAATTAAGGAATTAAATATAAAGTTAAATAATTTTCTTAATAAAATTATAAAATAAATATATAAATGACAGTCCATAATTATGATTTGTGTCAAAATAATTTTTAAACTATTTATTTTGTACTAAAATATTTTTAAGATAATGTCTAAAATATGGGGTATTACAGATTCATTCATAAGTGTGACTCTCTCCTTTTTCGAGTTTTGAAGGCAAGGACTTTAAGCACTCCTCCTTTTTAGAGACTAGAAGAGGTTTGACCCAAGCTATCTATGGAGAAGTATTTGGGGAGCTAATTTACTTCTGCTAGAGGGACTTTTGTTGGAGAGTGGGGAACGAGCAGCATATTAGAGTATGGAGGGATAAGTGGATTCCAGATGAATGGGGTAAGGAAACACCATTGCCTCCCCCAAATAGACTATATGATCCAGATTTAATAGTGGATGTGTTGATAGAGGCCTCGAGGATGCAGTGGGATGAACAAGCTATTGAACTCCATCTACGCCATGAAGACGTTGTCAAAGTGTTGGCAATTCCCCTTGTAGATGCAATGAAGTTTGATAACCACTACTGGGGGCTCACTTAAGATGGTGAGTATTCTATTGAATCGGTGTATTGGCTAGGGATGTTAGGTGGAAGACTAGCTGCTCATACAGATACCTCTGGAAGCAATTGGAGACGCATATGGAGAATGAAGGGGCCTCCAAAGCTGCAACACTTTGTTTGGAGGGCTTGCTCTAATTCTTTGGCGGTAAACAACGAGTTGGTTAAGAGACACATGAGGATAGGTACCACTTGCCAGTGGTGTTACAGTGACAATGACTCCATTTCCCATACACTATTTATTTGTGATACCCCTAAGAGTATGTGAAAGGGTAGCTTATTTTGGGACATGCTCCAAGCAGCTCCTGACGTGGATTTTCTGAGCATGCTAGATAACGTGGCAGATCAACTCGGCCAGGAACATATTTGAACCTTTGCAACATCTGTAAAGAGGGAGGTTACTATCTCAGCTGTAAAGAGGGTTAGAGGTAACTAGGGCTCTTCCATAGCAGAAGTAGCGGCTTTGTTGTTTGGGTTGGAGATTACTAGACGATTCTATTATTCTCGCGTTTGGTTAGAAAGTGATGCACAGCGGTGGTTCAGAAAGTAAATAACAATTGGGAGGGTTTTGGTTATGTGTCATTATTTATAAATCGTGATGTTAGGTTGATTATATTATTTTATTTCTTTCGTTGTAGCCATGTTAGAAGAGAGGGAAACACTGTGGTACACTTTATTGATCTGGTATGTCAGATGTGTCTGAATATATTTGTTTTGGTCCTTTTCTGGCTAGCATTTTGATGTTCGCGTAAATGAATGTTTCATAATATTTTTTCCCTACTCGGGCTTTCTAAAAAAAACGAGACTATAATACCTAAAATCACAAAATTCATATTCAAAATCATAAAACCTATATTTGACGTTATAAAACTTTTATCTGAGATCATTAAAACTATATATAAACTATATATGAGATCTCAACTTCTAAAGCTTAATTTGCTTACAGGTTTTCAATTTTTGCTTTAGGTTTACAACCAACTTTTTTTGGAAATATAAACATCATGTAGTACTTCATGATCCTTTTCTGCTCCTCAGTTTCTACCGATTTTGATTGCTTTTGTTTTCATGTACAAGTGTTCAATTCCTTCTCCATTATACAGAAAATTCAAACAAAATTTAAACTACAAAAAATCAAACAACATAATCAGTTTCAAACACATGTTCATTTAATCATTAGTATTACTGTAATGTTGAAAAATACAAGTGAAATTGACATAAATTTGAAGAAAATGCAACTCACGTGAATAGAATTTGAATGTATTTTAACTACGCAAACGATTAAATACACAAAAGAGATAATTAAAGAACTTGAATTCAAATTTGAATGTGTTTGAAAATAGAAATTTGCATGTGAAATTTGAGGGAGACTGTGATATTTGATAATTTTGAAATGAAGCTATAAGAAAGTGTTGACATTAAACGCGAAATAATGAAAACCTAGTTTGAAATGTACACAAAATAACTTTCATAATTTAGCTATGTCACATACATCATTGTGGGTATCAACCAATATTTTAATTGTTCAATTTCTCCGCTAAAAGTAGGGATGACAACGGATATTGGACCCTACCCGGATCCGTGGATTCATATCCGTTTTTGCGGATATGGGTCATCAAAATTTAGACCCGACGGATCCGGGTCGAATCCGTGTCCTATGACTGAAAAACGGCGGGTACGGGTCCAACCATAATACTCATTTTGGACCTGTTTTGGACCCTTCTTGAAATATTTTTCATGATACTAATATATTTACAAACCAGTAACCAACAAAGAAAGAAGAGAATGATAGTGAGATAAAGTATTCAAATTAGGTCGATTTGGGTATCTATTAAAAAAGAATGAAAAATTGATTTTGATAATTTTTTTTTAATTTGTCTAATTTAAAATACAGTAATTTGCTTTATAACTCAATCTGAAAAATAAAGTTCTTTTCTCATTAATGTCTAGGCAAATGTTCTAATGTGTATAATAAAGTCCATAATTTCAATTACAAAATCATTTTTCTAGTTACGGAGTATTATAGACAATAATATAATAGCACAAAAAAATGTCTTCCCGCCCAAACTATCTCTTATGGTGGTGTATGGAGGACCCTAAAAATACACCTAAATATGCAAGATCCGTTTTGAACCCGTTTTGGACCCGGATCCGTTGGATCTGGATCTAAATCCTTACTTTTCATACCCGGCGGATCTGGATCCATCCTTGAAAAACGGATCTGGATCTGGATCCACAAGGACCCGGTCCAAATTCGGTCCGTTGCCATCCCTAGCTACAAGTTTATTGTACGGAAAAAATATGCAAACCAAACAATTTCATGTTCACGAAACAACTAATTATCATTAACATTATTAATCCAAAATAATCATATAACAGTCAGTCTCTCACCTTCACACTCAAAACCCCCTTAATTTTGCAACAAGATCATCAACAGCTTCTGCAATGGCGGATTTCTCTCTTCCTCAAGCCTCTCTATTTATGGGATTAGACTGTTCAACTCGGTGAGTTTACCTCTTCATTCCTTTATCTGCAATAGTATTTATTATTATTATCATTATTATCATTATCATTATTATTATTATTATTATTATTATTATTATTATTATAGTCATATCCGGTTTGGTTTATTATCGGTTCGAAACAATCCTGATCAAATTTTGGGCGAGTTATAGCGGGTTTTTGGATTTGGATTATTTATGATAATGCGTCTCTTTGGTTTTAGTTAAGAGCTGAGTCAAGTCTTATTGGCCTTATCGGGTAATGGGCCAAGTTGTCTCCATGTTGGGTCATTAACGGATCAGGTCGCATTTGGATTGGATACACATAAGGTTTGAGTTTAGGAATATCGGGTCTAATCGATTTCGGGTTGACTTCAAATCAGTTCGAATTACGAATCTCACTTCGCGGGTACAGGTCGATTTCGTGATCCTTTGCTGCTCCTTAGTTTCTATCGATTTCGATTGCTTTTGTTTTCATGTACAAGTGTTCAATTCCTTCTCCATTATCCAGAAAATTCAAACAAAATTTAAATTACAAAAAATCAAACAACAAAATCAGTTTCAAATACATGTTCATTCAATCATTAGTATTACTGTAATGTTGAAAAATACAAGTGAAATTGACAGAAATTTGAAGAAAATGCAACTCACGTGAATAGAATTTGAATGTATTTTAACTATGCAAACGATTAAATACACAAAAGAGATAATTAAAGAACTTGAATTCAAATTTGAATGTGTTTGAAAGTAGAAATTTGCATGTGAAATTTGAGGGAGAATGGGATATTTGATAATTTTAAAATGAAGCTGTAAAAAAGTGTTTACGTTAAACGCGAAATAACGAAAACCTAGTTTGAAATGTACACGAAATAACTTTCATAATTTAGCTATGTCACGTACATCATTTTGGGTATCAACCAATATTTTTTATTTTTAAGAATATTTTAATTGTTCAATTTCTCCGCTACAAGTTTACTGTACGGAAAAAAAATCTGCAAACCAAACAATTTCATGTTCACTAAACAACTAATTATCATTCACATATTTAATCCAAAATAATCATATAACACTCCGTCTCTCACCTTCACGCTCAAACCCCCTTAATTTCGCAACAAGATCATCAACAGCTTCTGCAATGGCGGATTTCTCTCTCCCTCACAACTCTCTATTTCTGGGATTCGACTGTTCAACTCAGTGAGTTTACCTCTTCATTCCTTTATCTGCCATAGTATTTATTATTATTATTATTATAATAGTAATTATTATCACTATGTAATTTAAATTATTGTCACATTGTTTATCCCAGTTTTTTAGTATTTAATTAAAAAGGAATAATATTTTGATAATTTTACCGATGGTAGGTATTTTCACAATTGTTTAATTATCCATTTTTTTTTCCAACGTTTAGTTTTCCATATTTGATTGGAATTGTGGAGTCTTAGTTATCATATTTCAAAAGCGTGATTATATTTTGATAATTTTATTGATGTGCGTATTGTTTTAGTTGTTTAAAAGTTTATTTTTGGTATTTATTAGAATTGTGGAATTCTATATTATTAAATTCGTAATGACTATTGTTTTTTTGATGATTTAATTAATTTGGGTATTGTTAAAAAAATTTCAATTCCATTTTTTTGACAATAAATAAAAAATGTGGGAAATTTAGTTTATTAAATTTCAAAAGGGCAATAATATATTGATAATGTTATCATTATGGGTATTATTGTGATTCCTGTCTTTGGCATTAACTAAAAAATGTCGGTATTTTAGCAATCAAATTTCAAATAGGCTATAATTTTTGATAATTTTATTAAAATGGATATTCTCATAGTACCATTTCCTTTGTGAAATAAAAAATATGGGTAACTTAGTGATTGAATTTCGAATAGGAAATATTTTTTGATAAATTTGTTGATTAGGGTATTGTCACAGTTTTAATTGAAAATTATGTTAAATTTGGTCTTTCTTAGGTCATTAAAGGCTACTGTTCTTGATTCTAATTTTAATACTGTTGCGACCGAGCTTGTTCATTTTGATTCTGAGTTGCCTCATTACAAAACCAAGGACGGGGTTTATCGTGATCCTTCTGTTGATGGCCGAATTGTTTCACCCACTTTAATGTGGGTTGAAGCTCTTGATAAGATGCTCCAAAAAATGTCGAAAAAGATTGATTTTGGAAAGGTTACTGCTGTTTCTGGAAGTGGACAACAGCATGGGAGCGTGTATTGGAAAAATGGAAGTTCGTCAATATTGTCGTCTTTGGATCCGAAGAAACTGTTGGTAGAACAATTTGGAGAAGCTTTTTCTGTTAAAGAATCACCAATATGGATGGATAGTAGCACCACTGAACAATGCAAAAAGATAGAGGAGGCTGTAGGAGGGGCATTGGAATTATCTCATCTCACAGGCTCTCGGGCTCATGAGCGTTATACAGGCCCTCAAATTCGGAGAATATATGAGACACAACCCAAAGTATACAAACAAACGGAGAGGATCTCTCTTGTGAGCTCGTTTATGGCATCTCTACTTATAGGTAGCTATGCTTGCATTGATGAAACAGATGGTGCTGGAATGAATTTATTGGATATCACGCAAAGATCGTGGTCTCAGAAGGCTTTAGATGTATGCAATCTGGTTCATTAACTTAAATATTATATTTATAGTTGGACAAAATTCTGTTCTAAGATTATATTTTTGTTCACGTTTACTTGATGCAATCCCATTTATGATGTTGATCTGCATCTTGGTTTAGGTTACTGCACCTGCTTTGGAGGAAAAGCTTGGAAAGCTAGCTCCTGCATATGCTGTTGCAGGTGTTATTGCTCCGTATTTTGTGGAGAGGTTAGCATCATACTACTTATTGATAACTGTTTCCTCCAGTTATTTTTTTAAGATAAAGTTCTGTATCATATAAAATAGTGTGGTTGTTACCTGCCATTTTTCAACTTTAATATGTATCAATTCTTGTGAAATTAATCAAAGATGAAAGTCAAAATTTTCCAGTGTTTTGCATATGAGAGTAGCCGTTCAAATGTTTTGTCTTATGATCTCACATACCTGTCAGCCACTCTAATAGTTTAATCTATCATCTGAAGAATGTGGCTGGTTTTCATTCCCACTTGTAAAACAGCTGCAGGCTAATGGATATTCTGCCTAGAGATGGCTTAAGTTGTAGGGGAAAAAAAAAAAGCAAAACCAATTTATCAATGTCATTTAATGTTATACTTAAACCATAGGTTCCTTCTCTTTGGAAATGCTTATCTAAAGCTCAGGGTAACTCTTGAGTGGGTTCTTAGCCAGCTATTTATGTAACAAACTTTCATGTTCCTTATGTTTTTTGAGATAGCGTATCAGGCAGTATAGATTCATCTAGTCTTGTATTGACTATATGTTTTGATACTAGATAACCTAGTATACAAGGAAGAAGGCGAAAATTATGCATGTAGTATCTCAATAGAATTGATTTGTAAAATTATGTATGTTAATGTCTCAATGATGCGCTCTTCAAGGGCTGTAGCATGCAGCTACTTGATTTATTGTGCTGATGGTAGTGTCTATATCTTTAGGTATCAATTTAACAATAACTGCTTGGTTATTCAGTGGTCTGGAGACAATCCAAACAGCCTTGCAGGTAAATCAAAAACTCATCCGTGTCTCTTGGGATTGATCTGGCTTTTGTATATGGTTTGTCTTGGCCATGAGTTTTCAAGCATTTATATTATTTCGTCTGTTTTTGCACATTTGCAATCCTTTCCTAGAATTATGTAACAGTTTTTCATACAATTCCCTAATTTTATTCATGAAGCTCCTGCCATGAGTGTGAGTGAGTTGTTTGGGGGGGGGGGGGGGGGGGGGGGGTTGGGGTTGAGTTTTAGAGTGATTTGACAAGCTCTTGTATCACATGACAACTAAAAAGATGATGTCTAGTCACTCAGAACTAGTAATATTAGGCAGGTTTTAGGATAAGGGCATTGTTAAATATTATAAAGGAAAAACAAGAGCTGGGCTGCAGTTCGAATGAGAAGGCAAATAATTAATGTAACCATTGTCCAAAAAAAGCTCTAAGTGCACCTAAGTGATAGGAGGTTCTGACTAGGCTTACTTTAATGAGCCTTAGTGTGCCTCATCAAATACGTTTGCAAATCTTATCATCACCAAAACCAAACAACAAGAATAAATTACAGTAAAAAAAAGAAGTTCTAAGAATAAGCCTAAGATAATCTTTATATCAAATATAGTTAATAAAAGGGTATGATTATCAGTCCAGTAATTTAAACCAAACAATATTGACTAGGTTTGTTCCTGAACTAAACTAAACACTCAAGTTTCTGTTGTATACCGCCTTGGTTTTATTATTGATTCCATACTGGTACTAGCTTGTGAATCCAATGTACCATTAGTGATGAATGGATTAAGAAGTGCTTGGTATGAGAGTCAAAGTGCAAATTGAGAGACATATTTGTTATTTTTCTAATGAATCTGAACCTCTTCCAATATGTTGGAATTAGATATGTTGTATCAATCTGCTGTAAACCTCCATTCACCAAACAGAAAATCTGGAAACTCAGGAATTGATTGGCAATGTAGGGTGACGTGCTCTGATGATATCATCCACCTGTTTAGAGAACAGGACTGATTACCTCTTGCTCTTTCCTTCAGCTTAATCTGTTTTTATTATATGTCTTGGAACTATATATGAATGCTTTATTTTAATTATGTGCATCATTCCTTGAGCAAATCTGACGGTAGATATTTGACTAATGTAGATTTATTTTTTCTTTTAATTCTGAACCATGCACTCTGATATCATGCTTTTTCGATCTGTAGGATTGACACTCAACACTCCTGGTGATCTTGTGATTAGTCTTGGAACAAGTGACACTGTGAGTTGATTATGTGAACCTTTGATATTTGTACCTTGCAGGCCAAAAGCAAAAAGAAAGATGCAAACTGTATGTTTTATAAGAGAACTAGGATGGTAAATGATATTTTGTTACTGTCATTGAATGGCAATTCTATGTTCTGTAATCAGGTATTTGGCATAATCGATGAGCCACAACCTCGATTAGAAGGCCATGTTTTCCCTAATCCTATGGATACGAAAGGTTTCATGGTAATGCTCGTCTACAAGAATGGATCACTGACTCGTGAAGGTGGGATACTCTTCTTTACAAGTCAACATTTTTTAATGCCGGACACACAATATCATGTATTAATTTAAATATCATGTTTGGTGCTAGATCTTCGTAATCAGTATGCAGAAAAATCATGGGACATTTTTAACAGATATCTGCTGCAAACACCGCCCCTTAATGGTTGGTGATCATTTCCATAAAGTTGATGCGTGATTTGCTACAATACTAGGTTAAGAATTTGATGTTGTGCAGATGGAAAGCTAGGTTTCTACTACAAGGAGCATGAAATTCTTCCTCCATTACCAGGTGAGTTATTTCAGTAATTCAGCTTATTATGAAGGGAAGATTTTGTATGCACACGAGATACAATAAGTTACCCCACAATGCAACAAAAGTTATCCTTCAATATAACAAAAGTCACTCCTACGACAAAAGATATTACGATTTCCGTTGATAAAAACTGAGATATGGTCGAAAAGGAAATGTTGAATATTTGTACAAAAGTTACCCTTTAATAAAACAAAAGTCATCCCTTAATTTAACAAAAGCAACGTTGTAAGGGTTTGCCATTAATATGGTTTATGTGTCCCCGCTTTACTAAAGTTTTTGTGTGTTATGAATTGTATGGGTAATCTTTAGTATTTATGTAACATTAAAATGCTGTAAAATGAATTTCATATTGAATGTGACTTGGATCTTGTGAAAGATGGAAAGTTTGATAATTAAATGGAGGAGGAGGTTTGGCAAATAGTAAAGAGAGATCAATCGGAAATAAGAAGAATGTAATGAATAGAATAGGAATAAGTGTAGTTGGTGCTTCACAGTTGAATCACGTGAAAGAGACCCTGAGACTGATTTTCTTGATTTTGCTTCAGTTGGTTTCCATCGGTTTATGCTAAAAGATTTCATGGGCGATAATGTTGAATATGAAGTTAATGAGTTTGATGCCCCTTCTGAGGTTAGCACTTTTTACTGATATTGACTTTAGTACTTAAGTACTTAAGCCACAAGGTCATCATTCCTCTAATTATTTGCAGATTCGAGCTCTGATTGAGGGCCAGTTTCTCTCTATTCGAGCTCACATTGAAAGATTTGGTATACCTTTCCCTCCAAGGCGATTAATAGCTACTGGTGGAGCATCAGCCAATGAGTGCATTCTTGGCTCCTTAGCTTCTATATTTGGCTGTGATATTTACACTGTTGAAAGGCCAGGTTTGTCCAAAAACTACTTTTCTAGCCTATTACGTTACAACTGCATACTCTTTTGGCAGGCAAGACTCAAGTGTATTATTCTTTATAAGACTACAAGCCTACTTAGCGGCGTTAGCGCTGCCTGTGGTTCCTGATTCTAATCTTCTAAATGTGATATGCTACTTATTTATGGACTTAAAATAACATTCCTCTCCCTATTAGATCAATTTTAATATGTTGCAACTGTTTCAATATCGATTTTTAGTGATACGTAATTTGTCATGCTATATTCTTTTTGTCTTTTCTTCCTCCTTTGTCTTTCATTTTATTCAAATCTACATGTGGGGGTTTTTTGTCTGGGGTATGGGGCGTGCTAGGTGTGTAATGATAGTTTTAAAAGTGCTGATTCTGTTGAAGTAATGGTGTAGTCTTGTAGATTGGTTTCATTAATCTTGCGGGTGAACATGGAGCTGATAACTCCGTGAAGGTTAGGATTGAGAATTTCATGTTCTGGCTTGAAAATGTTGCAAAACAGAAATATTTTAACTTCTAGCCTGTTCATTTAATTGTGATAGACCTCAGGCTTTACCTCCTAATCTGTAATTAATCTGAAACTACAATTTCCAGTCTGAGACTCTAGGATGTTGTAAAGGATTAACTGCTGTTTCCCGCATTCTTGTTTGTTTTCTCACCTCATCAACAGATTCAGCATCATTAGGCGGTGCACTCAGGGCTGCTCATGGTTGGCTGTGCAATGCAAAGGGTAGCTTTGTTCCCTTCCAATGCATGTACAAAGACAAGTTGGAAAAGTCATCATTAAAATGCAAGCTTTCTGTCAAGGCTGGAGACCCAGCCTTGGTCTCTAAGTATGCAATTGTGATGAAGAAAAGGATGGAGATAGAAAACCGCCTGGTCGAAAAGCTGGGTTGCTGGTAAAACAAAGACTGAAGGAGGGATGCGCTAAGCAAAGATTAGTTTCAGGCATCTTAAGACAGTGAATTACTGTAAATCTGATTTATTTTGCTGTCCCCTTTCTCATTATTTGTCTAAATACAGTTCTTCCTAATGGAACCAAAATGGATTGAAGTTTCATAATAATGTCACGACATGGTTGCTTAGGACTCGACCCGAATTCGACCCAACTTTGGTTGAACCTGAATCATATCATTTTTCACTAAATATGACCTAGATGGAAGTTTTGCCAGTGAGGTCCTCTGAACCCCTTATTTACCATTTCAAATGTTTAGAATCCAATAGAAGCATTTTTTCTTAAAAACTTGTTTGGTGGTAAGTACTTCGTAAAGTTAAAATACTAAAGATGCAAGTCAAGTTTTGGAGCTGTGAATATATTTTGCAAATATCCATCTTTATATCTTTGTCAACACATTGTTGGGTTGTCAATATTTAGTGCATTGTACTAATATCCTCACTAACATATGTATCCTTTTTTATGCAACTTAAATCAATGGCATTCTTTAGCCAAAAACGAATAAAACGAACCTGAAAACTACTTTCCAAAAAGTTTGAAAATGAAACTAGTTATTCTGAGGAATATATGGATAGACTAGACAAGCAGTCATTCACCTAATTGAGGACAGAATACATTTTTTAGATAAAAGAAAACGACATGAATTTTATCTCGAGTATAAAACTTAGTTGTGCAGCACCATCTTATCTTTTGGATGTTGGGACTAGACATGTTCAAATGGGAGGGGCTCTGTTAAGGGCATTTGTAAAAAGGGTCTAATTAATAATAAGTATAATTGGTCGATCTCTTAAAAGATCATGTTTTATTGAGTCATTAATGGGTCAAGTCGAATAAATAATGGGCCAATAGTTTTAAACTTTTTTTTTAACACAATCAGGTAATGAATTATTTCCATGTACTTATCGATAATCCACTACCAAATATTAGAGATGATATATGTAAACTATCACCCTCTACAAATAAGAATTATACTTTCTTTGGACTGCTCGACACGACTTGGCCGGTCCATCCCATTTTGCATGTGACCTATCCTGACCCTAACCCGAGTCAATACAAAGTCTAGTGGGACTCAAAATGTAATCATACCATTGTACAAATGGCACTGAAACTAAACAGAGACACCACATTATCTTGTTACCAAAAGATCAGCTTTTAAGTACCAAAACCCAAATTATTTACTCCAGGAATATTAGACCACTTTTAAAAGCTTTGATCGGTGAATTTGTGAAATAAAATATTTAGGTTGAATGATATACAATACTTGTGCATTAGAATATGATATTCAGGATATTTAATTTTATGATAAACCCTCTATGTGATTTAGACTTAGTGGGATAGAGGATTCTGTCATGAAGTGACATGGAACTAACGTAATGGGAATTGGGAACCACAAAAAAGGTAGGAATACTACATGAGAAGATTAACATTTAACATCATGACTTTTCGAGCGTGTGAAGCTATATACAAGTCAAATGTAATACATCTATCCTGTTAATGTAGACGCGTGTTTTTGTTTTTTTTAGATGAACGGAAAAAGGTTAAATACTATGTACTAGACTAAGTATAGTGCTAGAGAGGCAATGGAAAGGAAGACATCACAACTATTATATACTATATTATATTGTGAACTAAGGAGTCGTTTGATTTGTTATTCAGGAATGAAATGGTATGAAATTTCATTACTTGAGAGCTTGGATTTAAATAATTATATTATTTTAAAATAAAATGGTTGTATGTAGGGTTTGATAGTATAAATGAATGAGTTGTAAATATTTGGAGTTAGGACGGGGTATGGAATTCTAAGGGGTTGAGGGGGAGATGAAACCTCTTGGATATGTAATTTCATTCCAAAAATACTTATCCAAACTGGTCCAACTAAAATATAGATTCAAAATTCATTCCAAAATATTAAACTAAACACCCCTTTAGTTTTTTACCGAGGAAAAAAACCCCAATATGCATGCCTATAATTACGTCAAATGCCACACACTACATATAAGTGCATAATTATATTGCTATCTGTGACACTGTGGTAGCATAAGCAAGACTGAAATTATTCCTAAAAGATGGGCGAAGCACCTTACATCGTAGAAAAAGTACGAAATTTTCGAAACCTAAACAAAAACATGAGCTTTTAAGAGTTGAGTATGAATAAAAGCAGACATCGTCTTCGACTTTTTGTCCGTATAGTTAAAGTCGATGGCTCTAAAATGCTATCTAGTTAGGCATGTCACGACAGATGTAAACTCGGGTCAACCGATTATTTTGAGTTGACCCATCGCGAGTCGAAACTTATCGTTTCGGATTAAATCGGGTCAATTTTGCCTATTGGGTCGGGTTAGGTCAAATTATTATCGGGTCGGGTTAAATCGGTAATTTGCTTGCTCAGGTTAGGGTCAGGTCGCGTTCGGTTCGTGTCAAGGTCAGCTCAGGTCAATTCAAGACGGTTCCTAAACGGATTTTAGCGGGTTATTTCAAATTCGGATATATTCTGGGTAGATTTCGGGTCAAACCATTTATGGTAATGGATCACTTCAATTTTGGTTGAAATTCGGGTTGGGCTTTATCAGGTTCGAATCGGATCATTAATGACATGTTATTATCGATTTATGACTCGGTATTTGACATTTTTGCTGTATATGTCTCGGGTCAAGTAATTTTAAGTCAGCTCATGCGATTACTTATTTTTATATGATGGTTAATTCATAAATAGGACAATGATAATGTCTATAAGTCATTCCAAAATAAAATATTTAAGAGGTAATGATTATTAAATGTGTATTATTGTATCAAATAAGAAACGAGTATATGATGCATATCTTTAGTGTATAAATGTATTTTTGTATTATCTACATCAGTTGTCTACATTATTGCATATCATATAAATATATAATCAATTTGATGATTGAATTATTATATCAAATGCGAACAAGTATCAAATATCAGATATAGACATATATATCAAACACAATCAAATTCGAATAATCAATGAGCATGCATGATAGATTTAATCGAATCAAATCAATAGTGAACACTAAGTAACTTGATATATTTATAAATGTATAATATTTTGGGTAAATTTGATAAATAATTATTTTAATTATATGTGAAATAAATTGGGATTGACCTTATATTCCATTCATTGAATTACGAACTTATTATTTCTAAAATGATATATTTGACAAATAGAATTTGCATTTGATAATAGAGTTACAGTATTGATTAAAAACATAATATTACTTAGCTATAATTAGGATACTCAAATTTTAATTTGATATGAACAATTATAATTTATTACTTTGTATTAAGTATAGTTTTAACTCTATAATATTGTTAGAAAATTAAATTTTGGGCACATTTTGCTAGGGACATAATTTCTTTTGTAGGTTTAAATTATTCATCTAGATAGTCATCTGACCCAAATTTGACCTACCTAATATAACTTCCTACTTGAAAATTTTTTGACTTAACTTTGATTAAACATTTTGTAATGTTTTGATACTATTATAAGGGATAAAATTTCTTCGGAAATTTAATATTTCGTCGTGCTAAACTACTAATTATATAACCCAAATCTAACTTGAATCCAAAATAGTTGATTAAACGTTTCAAATATTGATTCAAACCCGATACTACCTAACTTGATAATAATTTGATCCGATAATATTTAACATAAATTTGACTCATACCCCAAATTACCCATCAAAAACATGGCTCAAACCCAAATTAGTATAACCCGAACTCGAAATTTAACCAAACCTGAATTGGTCGAACCAAACCCGACTTGTAGTTGAAAGGGTAAATAATTCGACATGACTTGATCCGAGCTTAACATGTGCGAAGTCCAAACTTGACCCGATAAAAACTTGCTTGATATAACCTGACCCAAATATGACACAAATTCGACATGACTTGATCGAACCAAAGTAGATACCCAAATTAAAAGCGATAGAGACAATCACTAGTGCATTAATCAAAAGTATTTCAACGTATAAATCACTAATATCTTTTTCACATAATGTATTATTTTTTAAAATCGACCGTGGGTTTAAAATTATCTAATAAACCACTATATTCATTTTATCGCAAAAATCGTCCGGTCTTTTCGCGTTATTACTTTAGATATCATCTTTACAGATTTTTATAGTTTTAAATTTATTTATTTTTTTTTGAAAAAAAACATATTTTTATAGTTAACATTTGTTAGATAGACGAACTCAATTATTTATGCTTTAAAATATTATCTTGAAAGCTTATTTTGTTTGACTTAAATTGTGTCTTATATACACAACTTAGGTAGGTTTTAGTAGGAAAAAAACATAATTTAATTTATTAATAGCTAAGACGATAAGATATTTGATTATTAATTGCTTAGTCATAATTCATGTAGTAATAAAACGCCTCCATAATCTTCCTTTTAAAAAGCTAATACACTAACTTTTTTTCACTTATTTTCATGTTAATAGCTTATCATAGACAATGATTAAATATTACATGAGGCTTTCTACCTTAATTGAATCGGAATGTCCACACTGTTTCGCAGGGGTGTGAATTCAGATCTATATATCGGTTATGGGTTGACCAATTGTGCGTTGGTGCTTATCAGGTCAGGTTTAAATGGGTCAATTTGTACTTTTACATCGGGTAAGGTTGGGCCGGGTTATAATCAGGACAGGTTAAATCGGTTATTTACTTGTTTAGATTTGGCCCGGGTTCGAGTCTAGTCGTATCCGATTTGGGTTATTATCGGTTCGAAACAATCCTGATCAAATTTTGGGCGAGTTATAGCGGGTTTTTGGATTTGGATTATTATGATAATGAGTTTCTTTGGTTTTAGTTAAGAGCTGAGTCAAGTCTTATTGGCCTTATTGGCTAATGGGTCAAGTTGTCTCCATGTTGGGTCATCAACGGATCAGGTCGTATTTGGATTGAATGCACATCAAGTTCGAGTTTAGAAATATCGGATCTAATCGATTTCGGGTTGATTTTAGGTCAGATCGAATTACGAATCTCACTTCTCAGGTACAAGTCGATTTCAAACTATTTCATGAGTCATGTCAGATTTTGACATTCCTATTGCTTTGTAGTATAGTAGCTTAGCCTGCCATTTCTCTTTAAAGAATTGAATTAAAGTTAGGAGATGATTTCTCAAGTCAAAGGACAACAATTTCAACATATTACTCCGTATCAGCTTAAATTAAATTGTGTAAAGAGTTTGATTTGTTGACAACAATGTTATTGCGTAATAACGGAGGGCAGAGGCCGGAGGAGGCCAATCAACTTGACTTGACATTTCCTAATTTATTTACCCTTTTAGACCCTTAAGTCACACTAGTACAACTTACGAACATAAGGCACTTTGTTGACATTATCGAGAATGTAGAAAATTCCTATCTTAAAAGGTATTATTGCACATTTATTTCCAAATAGTCAATGAGTGGTTTCAAAGTGGATTGTGTATTTCTCTACTTATAAGTAATGTGTTTAGGGTCAAATTTTGATAAATTCACTTAAATAATATCCCATTTGTCCCTAAAAAAGTTTCAGTTTCACTATTTTTTGTGAGAGATTTTTCGTTAGAATAAGGTTTTTTTTTTAGGGAAAGAGAGAGTTTGTTTTACCATATCATATAAATTGAATCTTAACTCTGTCGATAGTTGAAATACAATCATCTTGCTTGCTTGCTATACTCCTTGTTTATGGGGTTAATCCACAGCTCAGTTATCTTCTCATAATATTGTATTAAGTGAAATTCCTTGTCCGATAATCTAACCAACTTTTTTTTTTTAAAAAAAAAAAAGTCATAATGGAAGTGTTAGAATTTATGAGCCCTGGTAATTTAAATATGGTGGAGAGCAAACCCATTTTGTATTTATTATAAGTCCAAAGAAAGTTTACTATTAAAACTAGTTGGTGATAGTAAATGTAACTCTTCAAGCTCGTGAAAAGTTTTACATACTTCTCTTTTTCTAATGTGGGACAATTTTCATGTGGATAATAATGGATAGTTTCAATAGTCCCCTTCACATATAATTGTTATTAGAAACAAACATTCAATAGAGGCACTTTAAAAAGTGACTTGATTTAAATGCTTAGCTATAAGCCTAAAGAAGCTTGAGCCTTGATTTCATGTTAAAATTATGGACATGGGTAGCTTAAATTATAAGAAAAAGAAGGAACCCACTTTACAAGTTTAAAGGAGATTCACTAGAAAAAGTAAACCAATTGATCCACAAGCTTATACGTTAGGCATTACAATATAAAGTTCCTAAACTACAAAACAACCTATTAACAATGAATTACCAAACATGCAAATTCATGGAGCATTCTCTTTTATAATTTGTTGTGAAATAGAAATAACAAACAAAAGATGAAGCTAACAAGTAATGCTAGGACGAATGGTCCATGTACTCATATTTTTTATATTACATTTTGAAATTACTCATATTTTTTATATAATTTGAAATTACTCATCATTTATCACAATTTACTATCCCACAGCCCATTAGGTTGCTTCAAATAGCTAGATAAACTAGTCCATGTTAAACCTAAAATGCATACTATATGGGATGGTATAAAATTCTAGTAGACATCATTTAAATGTATCTACAAATACAAACTCCTCATCTAGAAATTGTCTTATATATGAAAGTTTGCTCATAATGCTACAGCTTCACAAGCAAGGCTTGGATAATGTTTTGGATAATGTTTAGCTTCAATGTGTTGAGTGTGGTTCGGAACTTGAGGATGTCAATCACGTCTTTTGTATATGCTCCTTCGCAATACATGTATGGGGGAGTGGATTGTTAGCAATTTGATCATTCAGATTTCAATGAAAGTCAATCTATTTAGGATTGGCTTTCTACTTATAGTACAGATTTTTTAGGTAGTTCAAAGTTACCTTGTTTTGTAGCTATTTTATGTGCCTTATGGAACCAAAGGAATGATTTGATCTTCTACGACAACAAGAGGGATTTTACTTCATGCAATGCCCTTATAGAGGGATATCTTCTAGATCATTCTTCCTTTGTAGATCTAAATCTCAATAGTTTGCCCTCTCTGCATACTCCGAAAATGGGTATTCAACCTTCACCTGCTTTTAACTTGGTCTCCCTTGGGGAGTTTCCAGTTTATCTACTTCAATTGTTGATCCATCAATGCTCTAGTGGTTGTGCAAGTTAACGGAGCTTGGAGGCGAGAATTGGGTAAATCAGGGAGGGGTTGGGAGATCTGAGAGTTGTATTGGGTTAGGAGGGTCGACAGTATGTTATGCCTCATCGACTCTTCATTCAAAAACATTAGCTTGTCTACACGCCTTGTTATTGTGCTTATCAAAGGGTTTTTATTCATCACATATTATAATTGACTCTACTGTATTTGTTTCAGCCCTTTGAGATTTTGGGCAAGATCTTTTCAAGATTTTGAATGCGATTCACCGGATTAAGTCTCTTGCGTCCCCGTTTCAGGTTTGTGGTGAGCACAAGGTAGACCGCTCGTGAGTGATCCCAGTGACGGTGCCAGGATTCATTCTTTATGGGTTCATAACTTACCTAATCGAGTTCATATATACCATTGTCTAAAACTATACACCATTGTCTAAAACTAGTGCAAATAGCCAATAACCGAAATAAAGAAATATTAACAATCACAATTTATAATGAAAAATTCACAGTAAATGAATCGCAAGCCAGAAGCCTTGCCTATTAGCACATAATAGGGTAGTAGCCTTGCCTAGTAGGGATTTTGGAATTTTTTTAAGTATTCCATGGGTGGCAAGAAATTGAGCATAAGATTAACCAATCATAATCCTGTCTGATTCATTTCTTAGAGGAATTGCTGGACTGCTGGAGGCTTGTTGGAGGAATGGAGGGCTGAAGGCAGGTGCGCCTGGACGGCTGGACAGGAGGACTGGAGGCAGGAGGCTGAGACGTGGAGCATTGGAGTAGTGGAGCACCGAGCAGTGCTGGCGTGATGCGGTGGAGGACAATGTGTAGGGTTTTGGTGGGTGACTGGCCGATTGGAGGGAATTCGGGCAGAAGTGTAGCACAAGATGTGAATGTTAAAATAGAAGGAAAAAAAATGGGTGGGAGGGAATTCGAACCTGGGTTGTTTGGGTAAAAAAAAGAAGGCATACCAGTAAGCTAGTGTTGTATATGAGACTAAATGTGTTATAAAAAATATATAACGAGTTGTTTTTTCAATTATGGGTTCAACTAAACCCACTGAACCCATATTAGATTCGCCTATGAGTGATCCATGCACATGTTAGAGCAACCATGCATGCAGTGGCATTTATTTCTGTTTTAATTTAGTTTGACTTCTCATTCTATTTGTTTATGGGATGTAAAAAAAAAATTAGAATTTGCGAGTGTCATGCACACGTTGAGCCTACCGCATGGTGTATGTTAGACATGTTAATTTGTTGTTACGCACTTTTGTACCTCAAAGGACTTGCTATTAAAAATATTAGTTTCTTCTATATGGGCAATCTAGCTTACATTAGCGTATAAGCCAATGGATGGTTGCCCTTCTGCAATCAATTACTTGGACAATGACTTAACAAATGAATGATGAAAGTTCAAAGAAAAAAGAATCAGTGGGAAGAACTATGCCCAAAGGAGTGCGAAAAAAAGAAATTTATCTTGGACTTTGAACGCTAAGACTTAACCGGTACCAATGATAGTGCTTCATGATAAGAACCATCAATTGTATCTTACAAGTTGTATTAACAATTGATACACACATTGGATCGAGCCATTTATAGGTTATTTACCATAAATCAGTGGTTCATACAAGACAACTTTAATAGTATGTATTTTTTGATGTAAATAGAGCCGCAAGCGACAAGACAATTTTAGTATTACTAATAAGAGGGATCCAATAAGAAGAGTGCTTAAAATAAGAAAAATTAGAATAGATCTTAGTCTTTTAAATGGTAAGATTCAACACTAGAAATTTCACGAAAAAAATGGTTATTATAACAATAAAAAAAAGCCACTATAATAATAAAATGAGTCACTATAACAATAAAAAGAGTCATTATAAATAAAAAAAATTTATTTAGTTACTATGAGTTTAAAAAGGATCACAATATATACGTAAAATATTATCCGGTGGATTTAGGAGATGAAGAGTCAAGATCCTTCTCATCATTCTCATTTTAAGTACCCTTCTTGTTTAAACTTTAACATATATATATATGTGAAAAAATTATTTGATCACTATGAGTTAAAAAAATGCCATTATGTGTATGTAAAATATCATCCGTTGGATTTAAGAGATAAAAAGCCAAGATGTTTTCTCATCATTCTTATTTTTAAGTACTCTTTTTATTTTAACTTTATATATATATATATATATATATATATATATATATATATATATATATATTTAATATTACCATGCTTAAATGAAAAATAGTGGCGTACCTTGTCTTTTAAATATACGCTCATGCTATAAATTTAGTTTATGGCACATGACCCTAATTCAAAGATGACATATTTACAGCTTCATGATAAACCAAAGAGGAATTTATTTGGTCCAATGCTGGGTAAGGACACTTATACTACTTTATTAAAAAAATAAAAAATAAAAGCGTTCCGACCTTTGACTTGAGAAGTAGAAACTTAGCCATAAACTTACAAGAGTAAACAAAACAATGTCTTCACTATCTACCTTAATATAACTTTTTTTGGGACAGGCCAAATTAAAAACTCTTTAAATGAATTTGTGCATTAACACATATATATAAAAGTAAGCATTTTGACCATCTTTTCTTACCCTAATGTTTGTGAAAAATCTACTCAATTCGTGATTTATATAGACAAATTATTATGAAAGTTTTAAATAGGGACATCGCACTGGACACTGACTAGCTACATATTAAACTTAAGTCATATCATTAGTCCAGTCTATAATTGACAAACATTTTATCTATTTAATTTTAATGGCAATTACTCTGCTTACTTATTATTTTCATAAAATTTAACTATATTGTAGTTTGATTGTACTCTTCAATCCGTTGAAGATGGGTAACTGGGTACTACATTGAAGTATAAGTTATGGATTATATTAGAACTAGTGTAAAAATGTGCCATGCATACCAAACAGAGAGACTTAAAAATAACAAAGCAATCACCAAAGTCAGCACATGTGCAAGAATCAAGGATGGAAGAGCAAATCAGATCATTAGGTCAACAATGTACATATTTAGAGTAGACAAATTAAGCAAATGACCAAGTATATAAACCATGTAAATAACATATATCAATACAAGCCAAAGTTTATAAACCCTCTCAACTTACTTGGTATCAAGATCCAAGGCAAAATTCAAGTAAAAGGGTTCATCATCTACCAAGAGACTTATCTGCAATGGAAGATGAAGCTAGCTCAACAAACACAAACTAAATCGAACAGCCAACAACAATAGAGAGGTTGTTGCAACTCTTAACATAGTTAAACTCCAACAAAATAAAAAAAAATACAAAATCAATCATTATAACTACACTAAATATAGCAAATTGATTCACTTGGCTATAAGTGGTAGGGGCAAGCTCATGTAACTATAATAACCCCTAGCAAATTGGACCCTGAATACACATTATGGACATAGAGGGACTCACTAGTGATCACATGGATGATCGAAAATACTGACGTTGAATTAGTTAATCAGTTTCTAGATTACCCAACATCATAAAATCTATGGAGGGGAATTGAAGCAACATTCAGTAGTGGGCATGAAGCTCTATAGATCTATGATATAACCATCAAGGAAAATAGTATAAAAAAAGTCAATGAATCAATCGAGGTTTAATGGCAAATTAACCTTGATTTGGAAGAAGACAGATGGACGGAAGCTAAAACCAATGTAAATCCCGATAGACATAACAACATACTATGAGATTGTCCAAAGAACTAGATTGTATCAATTTCTCGCCTAAATAAGGATAGGATAGACATTCACTATCAAGACCCACTACCTACTGTAGAAAGGGCTTATGCCATAATCCGGCGATAACAAGACAGAAGAAGGATCATGAAGGGCGAAGACTCATCGGTAATGGAAAAAAGTCTCTCAAGGATAAGGACTGAATTACCAGACATCGATTAGGAAAGCCATCTCTAGCGAGACGACAAGAAGGCCCAAGTAAGGTGCATACATTGTGGAGGTACAAGACACACCAAGGGTGTTTCAAGCTCGTAGGCTACCCTGGTAGGTGGCCATACTTGAAGAAAAAAGGCGTTAAACCAAGCATTAGAGGAGTAGTGAAGCATTTGTAGAGAAACATTGAGGAAGAAGATGAAGTGAAGCAAGGAAAGCGAGCAGGCAAGGGCACGACTAGAGGTAATGGTAATAGGGTTACAAATCCTAATTTTCCTCCACTTCTCTCTTTTATACCTTAATTTTTTGCATGTATTTCTAAGGCCCAAATATGTGCTTCATTGTATTGTTCCAACTCTAAATAATTGCTTATACATTCCAAACCTTTCCCATGAATTACTCTTATTCTGTCATATGACTAAGGAACTAAATAGTAAAGTACTTATCACCCTTATTTTTGTTTGGTGCAAGACATCCAAACTAGAAAGATAATTGGGCATGGCGCTAAACGAGGGGCTCTATTATGTTGATGAAATGGTTCACCAAGATAAAGCCTTTCTTATTCGCAGGCCTACGGATCAACAAGTTTGGCTATGAAAATGGTGGTTAGGTCATGCATCTCCCCGATATTTATAGTCCTGAATCGGTTAATCCTCGAGTTTATAAGGGTGCAATGGTCTACGACTCCACAATACCTCACTTTCAGTGTGGCTAGAATTTGGGTGAGAATAACAATGTTACTCTGGGCTACCTAGATGCGGACTAGGATATGGGTGAGCTTAAGCACGTTCCCCATATAGATTTACTTGATCATGATGGAATCAACCTTTGCATTAAACAAGAGTTTAGGGTCAAAATGATCTATACATGTCCTAACCTCTTGTACCAAGATGCTTCCTACAACTAGACAAAGGTTTGGTGTTAGCGGAATGTTCCTAGTAGGTATTTAGGCTAATGAGTTATTTTAGATCAAAGATTAAATCCCTAAACCCAATCCATACTCTCAACGAATTCCAGCAAACTCATGTAACTTCTCTTGCTTTCCCATAAAGCCACGTGCCTCCCTATGAGCTCACTCGCCTCTTCCCACCTTACTCATACTCTAAATAAGTTATTCCCAAGGTAGTGTTAGTTCACTTGCTTGAATGACGCTCCGAAACCCGGCCAACACTCGAACTTGCAATTCTACCCAGAAACTGATCAAGGTGCCAAATGGGTTGTTTACAACTTTTATTGTGATTCTAAATAGGGGGATGAAGCTCTAAGTATTCCAAACAAATTCTAAGATAGTATTAGAACTAAGAATCACAAAATTTCAACAAAGCCCAACTCTTTGAATATCCAAAACCCATGCAAGAAAAATGCCCAACACATGTAGTTCTGAATGAATCTCAAACATCAACACCACTAAACAGATTAATTAAGACACAAATTGGGACCAAAGATGTCTAGACTTTTTCCACGAAAAGATTATCAATAAAAGGACTCAAAAACACATAATAATACATCAACCAAGTAGCAATTCTTAAGCATATATCTTGCAACATATCAGTACATTCCCACACAATTATATGCTTACTCAATAATTGATTAAGTTACAAATTAACTCAACAACACTCGGACTCAAACCCACGAATGAATGCCCAATTACCAGATTATGATCAAAGATTATTTAACTTATGAACGGCCAAAGATAGAAGAACTCTACAGATCTCACCAAGTTTAGGAATACCTTTGGGTACTCCTTAAGGCCTTAGGATATAGATGCACCATCTAATACATTGAGGTCTCCTAGAATACCTTCCAACATGACAATGAAGGAATAATAAGGAAACTTAAAGCTATCACACAAACTAGTGCAACAACTCAAATCATAAGTTTTTTTTTTTCAAAATTCATCAACTGATTTTCTTATTGACTTGCTACCCTATTTAACAACAGCTAATACAAGATTTTAACTTTAGAAAACACTTAAGAAAAATTAAACAAAACCCTAAAAAAACGTGCAAATAAGTTCAGCTAATGAGAAGTCCCATGCAAATTACATGCTCAAAAAAGCCCTAGTTAAGCTAAAACACTTAGCAAATAAAATCTTATCAGAAAATACAAAACTAAAGGTCCTAATACCTATCCCAAACTAAAGGAATTTGAAAGAGAACAAATACTCATTAAAAGCTAATAAAAAGAAGAAATAATTAAGTAGTTGTAAGCAATTGGAGTCTTGAAATTTTGATGTAACTTGGAGTCTTCAAACACTTCAACTTGCATATTATTTTGTTGTCTTTATTCTTGCTTTAGCCCACACTAACTTTAGCCGAATGTTAGACCCATGTCAAATGCTCTTGGACCTCCTTAATTCCCTACATAGCCCACTCATACTTATGGCCCAATCTCTATGTCAAGGTTCACTTTGTTAAGGTCCAATCCATAAAAGTCAACTCTAACGTCAAGCCCAAGTCAATGCATCAAAGCCCAACCTAAGTGGGCCCAAGCTTATTTTCAAGCCAAAGCCCATTTGAAGGCCTAAGCTCAATATTCATCCCACTTCCATTTTTAGGCCCATCTTTAAGGGAACCCAGGCCCATGACTTGCACGTTGGATTTTCAAGTATCAATTATGTGAATCCACATATAACAATCGATAATGTGTATTTACTTTAGGTACGAGGGAATTTATAGGATCTATAAGAACTGTGGTTGTGTGGGACATTACACTAAATATTAAGATTGAAATTCCTTTGAGACTCTAAAAACATTGCATGAAAAACTTCAAAGGCTTGTGGATACGGGCTTAAAAATATGGTATTGTCCTAGCACTAGTAGAAATATGCTTAATTGCTTCGCATAAATTGTTGCGGTTTATATGATTTACAAAGAAATTGAAGAAAATATATAAATCACTCTTTAATTGCTTTGGTTTTTTAAAAACCGAAGCACTTAATAATATAAGTGATGTGTTTTTTTATTAGACCAAAGCACTTAACTTTATTGCATCGATTTAATCAAAAACCGAAGCACATATAAAGGATTAATTATTGTGGTTTTTATCAAACCAAAGCAATTAAATTAAGTGTTTTGATTTAATAAAAAAAACTGCATAATTTATGTTGTATTTTTTTCAAAAAAAAAATCGACCTCATATACATAGCTACTTCACAGTTTTTATTATTTCAAACACTCTCCAACTGTAACTCCTTTGAACTCGACCTTCAAACTCCCAACACTCCCATTGTAACTCCTTCAAATCTAAACAACTTTCCTATTTGTACTATTAACCCTAGAAATTTTCTCTCACATTATTCCTTCTTCATTACAACTCCTTCAAATGTCTCCTAAATTGCAATGCCGTGCGAATTATAATTCAGTTGGTGCAACTCCTTCAACTAGTCATCCTCCATTGAAACTCCTTCAATTAATATTGCAGGGTTGCACTCGTCGTCCTTTGCCTATTTAGAGGTACGTGCATCGTCCTTTATAATTTAGGGTATGAATTGGGTATGAATTTGCATGGTTATGTTTCAAAACATATATGAATCAAGGGTTATTTTAATTTGGCATCTAGGTTTTTCTACGTGAACATAACATGGATTAAAGGTCAAATCTTTAATGTATGACTTATCATTGCAGTCTTGCAAACATGCCAATAACTTAAAATTTAAACGATCAATAACAGGCTCTGAAACATCATTTTAAAGTGCACGCGGTAGCACTAAACCACTAAGGGTGTGTTTAAAGTATTTCTCTTCACTTTGAAAGGAAAAACCTTGAAAGCTAGCCACATTTTTGCAAGAAAAATCTTTGCCCATATCATATAATTGTGGTATGCAATAATTGTCTTGTGGTAAACCTTTTCTAGCTGCTCCATTTTAAAACAATTCTTTATAATTCATAACTCATGAAAAAAATTTCTTAAATCATAATTAGTATATACACATCCATATATGTCACGTGCAAAATAAACACACCAACAACACACTTGCGAGTGTAAATTTTGATAGAGTTTTCTTTATAAATAGGACTATTTTCATTTTTCAAAAATCATAAGGTACTTATTTGCAAACTTCAATAATCACAACACAACATATGCTTAGGGCCATACCATGTTAACCTTTTGATTAATACTGGAAATTCATTTGCTTCATAGATCATAAAAATAAAGCAATTAAACGGTGATTTATATCTTTTTCTTCAATTACTTTGTAGATCATGAAAACCCCAAATAAGGAAAAGTAATTAAGAAAATTTCTATTAGTGTACTTTGAAAAGCCCAACATTGGTGCCAAAGAAATTACCAGTATCCCTTGCCCTAGCACAAGAAAATGGAGTAAGAACCTCTAACAAGGCAAATCTGAAAGCTTTGCTTGTTACCCAAGAATCTCTATTGGCCTAAACTCTGCTCCTTTACAACTTATGTTGCATAATCATAAGAAGTATGGTACAAGGGGTTATGGTCCTTTTGAAATTGAATAAGCCAAAACTATACTCACATAGGCAGGTGCATGATTTCCAAAGCTTGCTAGTTTTGTTAAAGAAAGGATGTGTGGTAACCAAGAAGAACATAAGGCATGTAGGGATCGGATATTCTTTGTCATTGGATACAATGCAAATCCCATGAGTGCGAGATAATTAATGGGCGAGGAAGAGAAGACAGTTGGAATAGCAAAGCATGACAGAAAAAAGGGGTTTAGCAAGCAGGTCCTACTCCACATCAAGTCGGAGTTGAAAGGCTAAGGCCATTACTGATCCAAATTTGACAAATGCTATGGAGATGCAATGGATAAGGGGAAAGATTGGGGGAAAAGAAGACATAAAAGGTTGGTGACAAAAGAAAAACGGCTGGGCATGGGGATATCATCAAAATTGCCTATGGTTTTCTAGGATCATGGATCCATTACATTTTTCAATGTGTTTCGACAATGTCTTATACATTGTTGGTTAACAAGAAATCCAAGATCGTAATCATTGCCTTAGGCTGAAGGCGTCCCAAAGATCCTCCTATTAGCAGTCTCTTCTTTGTAGATGATGTCTTGTTCTTCCCCAAAGCCAACGCGGAGGCCTACATGGAGCTCTAAAAAGTGTTCCAGAGATTCCATTCGATTTCAAGACAACGACTCAATCTATCCAAATCCATTGTCAATTTTATCTTTACTACGGAAAAGAATACAATTCTACACCATATGAACATGAAGTAAAATGATTCCATAGGAATTCATTTGGGTGATCCTATTAATATAACAAAAAAAAGGGGTTATCTTCCAACGGCTGGTAGAAAACATTACTCAGAAGATCGTGGCTATAGTTTCACCTTGTTTTCGAACTTGCAAAACTTAATCTCATTAACTCATTCCTAGTCTCTATGGCCTCTTATACCCTATGGTGTCTCCCGACTGTGGCTGCTACAGCCAATAAGATTAGCTCCATCGTAATAAGGTACTTTTGGGCTAATCAAACAATGGTTAATGCACAAGGGCAATATCCACTAGATAATGCAAAAGATTCTTTGTCTCCCAAAATATATCAAGGGATTGGGGATTTGGGATATCTCTTCCCTAAATAAGGCATTACTTATGAAATAGGTTTGGCAAATGTACCTCAATCCGCAACTTCTTATTTCTAAGGTTTACAATGTGAGGCATAGCTCTACATTGGAAACAAGTAGACCAAACCTACAAAATGTTAAAAGGATTATCTATGGGTATGAGAGGGGTTATAAGAATGGAAAATATGTGCCTTAAAGGACGCTCTTGGAAAATCGGGTCTGGAAATAAGGTTAAAGTCATCACCGAGAAATGGATTCAGGGAGAATCCCAATTACAAAATACCATATCCGCTTGTAGAATGCAGCTTCATGGAAAGTTCAAGATTTCATCAACCACCTCACCTTTGCTTAGAATGAGGATAAGATTCAGGAAAGCTTTGAGGAAAACAATAATATTGCCATTTTAGCATTGTATCTTCCTTCAGCCTCAAAGGATGATTTCCTTTACTGGAATGGCCATCAGATGGAAACTTACACCGTTAAAATAGGAAACATGTTCATTCAAATCCTCGGCAGGGATGAGGTAGGTGATAGGCCTTAACAAGATTCATCGTCTTTCTTTAAACACCTCTGGGTTTTACGTATCTTGCCCAAATGGAAGAATTTCATCTCGAAGGTTTGGTATGATGGGCTGGCAACTAAATCAAATCTAGTCTAAAGAGGGGTGGAGATTAGTTTCCTATGCCACTCTGTGACCAAGAGGAGGCAACTAGTTTTCATATCTTTAGATCGTGTCTAAAGGTAAGGTCCTTTTGGAAAAATTGTTGTCTAGCAATCGACACAAATGGCTCCTTGCCCCTTGATCCATCACTATGTCCAATTATACTACAATTTAAATTCATCTCTAGAAATTCACTTGGCCTTCTTCATCGAAAGCTTGTGGAGCATCTGGAAGGTAAGAAACAATTATGCTTTTAATGTAGGGACAAGCAAGCTGATAAACTATAAGAAACAAGTGGAAGATTCCCTCAAGAAGTATCAAATTTTCCAAAATAAAAGCGCTCTAGATCTTGGGGGTGGAGAGAATCAGGATGTTCAATAGTGTCAGGTTCCTTCAATCTACCATTGGTTAGTAACCTACTAGTAGTAGTCTGATCCACATCTAGATCGATGGATCGGAGCCTTGGAGTAGGAAGGACAATTGTGCTAAAATTGGATGGTGTAAGGGTGACAACACAAGGGAGGTAGAAAGTGGAGGAGGGAGATGCACCCTTGCTAGCTCTACTCTTCACTCAAAAGCCTTAGTGTGTTTTCATACAGTGGAATGGACCCTAAACCTGAACGATATCCTTTGAAACCCGACACACATGCACATAGATGTCTTCCACATTGTAAATCAAATATTGATGTTGGGAAAGGTGTTCCAAACTTATGTAGTTACCAAAGCCACGAGAGAGCAAGTTCAACATGTCCATGTTAGGGCCACTCACTATAGACGAAGGCCGTCTAGGTCTCTTAACAACATCTAAACAATGTCCCTATATTTCTTTCCAGTTTTTCTAGTTATTTGATGTCAAAAAAACATTAAAATGAAACCTTAGCTGACATATTAAAAAATTTAGGGGAAATAAGTCCCTTCTCAATAGGAGATGAACGTTATCACAAACAGATGACATGAAATGCTAGGAAGTTGCTTATAAAACATACTTCGTATAAATATAAAGAATATATTGAAAAAACTCCAACCAAAATGGGAATATTCAAAATTTATTATTCATAAGAAATGAGGTGCAGGAAGGGATTGATTCATTTTGCTATGGATAAGTAACATTGCATAAGTACTATTGCTTCGAAATAATGATTATGGAAACTAAATTATTATTAGACACGAAATCAATCAATTCATTTGTAGCAAAATAAGCTACAAATTTAAGTCTGGTAATTAACGTTATTCTTATATAAAATATTTAACAAGCATTCATACATATTTACACGTCAATTTCATAAATCAATGAAAAAATTAAAAGATTCCCGTTTAAAATATAAAATTGAATACACCAAATCCATAAACCAATAAAACACCTCAACAAATAAAAATTCCAATTTTAAAACTAATATCCAATAAGCCATGCAAATTTCCATCTCCTCTCATAAATCTATTACCCATCCCTCCTAATGATATTCTTTTCCTTTCATTTTGACCTTAAATTCGCACCATCATTAATTACTAGGATTCTATTATTTTCCCTTAATTTTTGAGTTATCCAAATTTTTAAGCATCTTTTGCCTCTTACTTGTTACTACTATGGTTAATAAAGAGGTTTTTCTAATTTATACCCGATATAAATCACTATACATATATTAAAGATTATTTTCATAAATTAATTTTTATACCTAAAATTATTAATTATACATTTGATATCATTTTTATACCTTAGATCGCTAAGATTTTCTCGATAATAAATACCCTCCTTTTTCTTACCCATTCAACCTGTATAAATAAGCCTCCTCTGCTCCAACACCTGTCTCATACATTCACTCGGCTAGGCTATCAAAATACCCCGGCCATCCCGCTTGGGGCTTTGCTATCTAAATACAACAGCCAGAGTCCTCCAAGAGAGAGCGATGGTTATTCACAGCAACAACAGTCTATATGTTGAGCAAGGCGGCCATGGTGGAATTGTTCATGATTTCGACAAAAACGTCGACGACGATGGCCGTCCCAAACGAACTGGTACATTCACTCGACTAGAAACGACGGGGTTTGGCCAGTTCTGAAATAAAATAAATTTACTTTATTTTAATTTCTAATGAATGATTTCGTGATTATATCTCAACTCATTTACAACGGATTTGTTTATTTATTAAAATGTCATACCTTTTTTATATTAAAATTAAAATGTATACTAAGATCATAATATTTTCAGTTTAAGAAGTCGAGGTACTATAATTTTTAAACATTTAATTGTATCTAAGTAGATTGTTTTTTTTTTTTTTTTCAAATTTATTCTCATTGCATGAAAATTAAGAGTGGCTGTACTGGGTATATTCTATTGTTAAATTTAGTTGCGGTAATTTCTAATTTTTTTGTTTTCAAAAATGAAGGGACTGTGATGACCGCCAGCGCACACATAGTTACGGCGGTGATAGGGTCCGGGGTGTTGTCGTTGGCGTGGGCGATAGCGCAGCTAGGATGGGTGGTTGGTCCGGCGGTGCTGGTTGCGTTCTCATTAATTACATACATGACGTCTACTATGCTTGCCGATGCTTACCGCTCCCCTGACCCTGTCACTGGCAAGAGAAACTACACCTATATGGAAGTTGTTCGAGCCAATTTAGGTGAATTATCTAATCTTATTTTATTACAACTATGCTATATGTTAAAGAACAATACTTTATATCATCCTCAAGTATAAAGGAAAATGGTAAAAAAAAAATAGCAAAAGTCAATATGTTGACCCCATGTCTAAATGGTGAGTCATTTTTCAATTACTAAAATTGAACCATGTCTAAAACTTCACGTTTTATTACTAAAATTTCATTTTCAAATAGTAGGACTTTTATGTTAAATAGTATAACGTTCACTAAAAATATAATTAAAATATTTATTTTTTTCCAAGATATACGAATAGTAATACTCCCTCAATTTCTTTTTATTTTTCTCATTGGTTTTTATGCAAATCTCATAGCAAACTTAAATTTTAAATATTTTCAATTGTGTGTTTGCAAAAATTATAAATAGTTGATATTTGAAAAATAAAAATTGAGACGAATCTTTTAGGATTTCATATGATTATATTTTTTCCTTATAAATTAGAAAAAATTAATGGTCAAAATTGACTCTAAAATCTATAAATTCTAAAATAAAACAATGAAATGAAATAGAGGGAGTATATATCAAATATATATTTGGACAACCTCTTACCAATGATACGTGAACAATAATTGAAATATCTATTTTGCTCCTAGATATATGAATTTTCAAATGATTGTTTATTAATATGCTTGAAACCTTTTTTTATAAATAGTACTAGAAACCAAGGAGTAAAATATATTAAATAAGTACTTTGTGAGATTAAAAGGAAAGGTGCTTGATTTCTATTTTCTTACCTTTTATAATAGTTTACAATTGAAACATTCTTTCCTTATTACTTGTATAAATTTCTTTCATATTAGTAAAATCCACCTTTCCTTAACAAGTTTCTGAAAAACTTACAAGAAAAATCTCTGAGGTGGATTAGAACATGATTGAATTTTCAATAACTAAGCTCAAACTAAAAGTAAATATTGATATGATATTTATATATTACAAGTATTAGAAAATTTTGATTTTTAAAAATAACTTGTATGTTAGAACTGATTCAGTTTAGATAAAAAAGTTAGAACAATATACGTAATAAATAACCTCTAACTTGGATATTTTGTCTGTCTCTTAATATTTATCTCATTTAACTATTTTTTGTGAGAACTTTTTTTGTTAAAATGGGACAAATATTAAGATATATGGGCTTCCTATCACTAAAGCATTTAAATGCTGATGTCCATTCTTATCTACAAGGCTACAATTGTATTTAAGTGTGGTTCACAAACTGCACGTATATCAAGAACTATATAATAATTGATCGATTTATAAGTTTATAAACATCCGGTGACTGGAATTCGTTGTCGGACTGAGGTTAAATTTTATTATTATTATTTTTTATGCAAAAGAGGAGAACTACACTGTGGTTAAATTCTTAGACTCAATGATATAAGATGTAAATAGGATAACTTTTACAATCAACTTGATTTCAATTGGTCAAACCCATATTCCCTGTAGTTTATATATTTCCACTATAAGATACCCTAGTTTTCGGAAAGGCAGATTGAGGATATCAAAATTGTGAGTGTGAAATCGTGTTTTTGGGCGTAAATTAGATGGTGCACACTCGGGTGCACTATTCACCCATTGGTTTTTGGGAGCAAGGATTTTGACAAGGCTGAGATTAAGGTTACCTTAATATAACAAGTTTTCTTAACCATTTTTTTGAAAAAATAAAAAATAAAAAAATAATTTTCAAATTAATTATTTAGAAAAATGAACATATATAACTTTTTCTCGTGGAATCTTTTTATTAATTTTTTAACTGAAAAAATAACTTTTAAAAAAACTGAAATTCACTGTATAAGACATCGACTTTTTGATCTTTTATATTTTTTTAGAAAGGTTATTTTTCAGTTTGACAAAAATAAAAAAATCGTTGTTTTAAATTGTGACTATTTTTTTATTTAAAAAAATAAGTCGTAAAAGTCGTTGTCTCAATTTACCCAAAACTAGGTTCATTTTGTGAAAAAGTTTAATCCTAAGATTATATGCTCCTCGAATGGATAGCTTTGTGATTTTCACGTATTAATTTTGACGGTTTGTTGTACATTACTTATGTTATGGCTCAGGTGGCAGGAAAGTTCAACTATGTGGCATAGCTCAATACGTAAACTTGGTAGGCGTATCAATTGGATATACCATTACTGCGTCTATAAGCATGGTGTAAGTCAAAGATTCCCCTTCAGTAATTTACGAGCTCAATATCAATGTCATTCAAGCTACATGCATTTATCAATCTTTGGCTTACAGTCCCAACTCCCATATACTTGAATATGAACCAGATCATTACGTTCATATTTCATTGAACATCTATGACCTAAACAAAATCCACGATTTCGTTTCGGTTTGATTCAGAAGTAAAAATACGAACTAGAGACATTTTTTGTAACCCTAATAAATTCATACCAAATTGCAATAATAAAAAAAAAAAAAGGGTACAAGAATTTACTAGAGTAGTTTATGAAGAAGGGATTTCTATTAACTAATATTAATATGGATATGGAACAGAGCTGTGAAAAGGTCAAACTGTTTCCACAAGTTTGGGCATCATGTGAAGTGTAACACATCAAACACTCCGTTCATGATAATATTCGGGTGTATCCAAATAGTGCTCAGCCAAATTCCCGACTTTAGCGAGCTTTCTTGGCTTTCTATTGTGGCAGCTATTATGTCTTTTGCCTACTCTTCCATTGGCCTCGCTCTTTCCATTGCTAAAGTTGTTGGTACGTATTCCTTGGACCATCTTTCTCTATATATTCCTTCTTTTCCGATTATTTATCATGTGCGTCCACTTTATGCTACTTTTATTCTACATAAAATCTATCTAATGTAATATATATTAATATAAAATTAAACATATAATCTTTTATTATATATAGTTCAGTAATTCTTTCTTATGGTTACAACGTAAAAATAAAATATAGGGAATTGAATGGGTTTTACCCAGAAATAGGCTGGAATTAGACCATTCAAAACTATTTATTAATAAATAAAGTTAAACTCTATAATCACCAAAAATTAATTTTCTTATATGCGTACTTATTATTGGTGCTAATTCGTATAAGGGTTTCTTAACATTATTTTAACACAAAATCTTATATACACATGAGACACAATAAAGTTATAGTATTTCATATGCATACAGGATCTTTGCTTATTTTAATTAATTCTAACTACTTTGATTTTATAACAACTAAACAATATTTTCCCCCTTTTTTGTACTCTATTTGTATTTTAATAATTATTTGGGAAAAAAGGTAGTAGTATGATGATCAAATCTAATATCGATTTTTGAAAAATATTTCTTTCCAAAACAAATTATATCAGTGAAATAGCTTAAGCTAGCTTTTGAGTAATAGTAATAAATATTATAGGGGAAACGAAGATATTAATTAAATTTGTGTTTACTATTGTTTTCATCTGTAACTTTCTTGTAACGGTGGTCTAAACTCTGAAGTATGGGTTATGAAGGTAGCGGATTGGGGAAGACATCATTGACGGGAGTAGCGGTGGGAGTGGACGGCTTGACGGCTATGGATAAAGTGTGGAGGTGTTTCCAAGCTATTGGCGATATTGCCTTTGCCTATGCTTACTCTAATGTCCTCATCGAAATTCAGGCAAGTGTAGATAACCAATCATCTTTTACGATCATCTTAATGCTCCCTGCATTCTTAATTTTTACCCTATTTCTATTTAAAAGAAGCCGTTAGAATAGTATTAGATTTATTAATAAAAATAAATATTATACTTCTGAAAAAAAAAGAAATTCTAATTTAATCTTTGATTGTAATATTAAAGGAAGTAAAACAAAAAATAGCTTACATAAAAGTGATTAAAAAACAAAAATCTTGAAATAAAGGTTCGATTCTGTATTTATTGGGAGATAAATAAGAATTCAATATAAAAAGAAAAAATGAAATAAGAGATTGAAGAAGTATCCTAGTCTATAGACATTTTGAATGAAAATTATTTTTTCTCCCCAATGATCATATAATAATAATAATAATAATAATAATAATAATAATAATAAATTCCTCATCAATTAGACTGAAGAACGTGTATATGCACAATGTATCTTATAGAGAATAAGGTTTGCTATATGCCGAAACATTTTCACAATACTCGAATCCATGCCCAAGTATCTGCGTAGGTTCCGTAATTACATGGAACATATATCATACTCTTTCCATTCTTATTTTTTTCTTCCTATTTTCTCTATTCACAATTTTCAAAAGTTATTTTCATTTGAAATATTTTTATTTTAGTCTAATATTGTAATTAGATGGAAACAAATTAATTATTTAATATCATGTATTTTAGAGATTCCACTACTTATTTAATGCTCAATTCACTTGCATTATTTTTTAATGGAATCTAATCTTATTTTTTGATTAATTTAAATTAATTTTATAGATTATTAATGATATTTAATATTATCTTGATTTATTTCCTGATTTTAAATGGGAAGAAGAAGAAAAAAAACGAAATGAGTATATGTGTAAGGATATTATTAGCCAAAGTTGGTAGACATAGGTGGTGAGATTCCCTTGTTATCCCCTGTTTCAAAAAAGGATAGTATGAGTAATGTTAAGTGAAATTAGGAATATTAGTAGACTCCACTAGCTTAGGATCTTTCTATTACAAAATTTATTGCCACTTCATTTTGAAGGACACAAGTCCAAAGTAGTTGATATTTGGTGCAAGAATTTGGATTCTTATGCTTAAATTAGGGTCCATAAAATTAATGATTCTTGGGGTCATAGTATGTATGGAGGAGGTTGATAATTGGTATGGTGTGTCGAATGGTTGCTTGTGATGCACCTAACTAGGGATGTTACTCGAATTAACTGCTCTTGTTCTCCGTCACGTTTATTGACACGACCTTATTCTTAACTTGTTCACATTTCTAATACGCTCCCTCTCCGTTGCACTATCCCTGGCTTATAAAGCTTTTTCTTTAACACACCCTCCTATCGTCCCAACTATATGTATGTTTCACTTCCAAATTATTTTATTCCTTCGTTTCTATTTATAAATATAGCACATCATTTATTGGGATGTGCCTATGGGGTCTACTTTTCATACAAGTGTAAATTTTACACCTCATACTATATGCTTCTTTTAAGCGGCATATTGTGTAAAATCAATATAGTATAAGTTAAAGTTCTATACTGAGATTGTCGTTTCATCTATTTCACATCTTAAGTAGAGTCACTGAAAAACTAAACTATTTGAATTATCGACCTGAACTTGTAATGATTTGAATCCAACATGTGTCCATTTCATATGTGAAATTAGTGTCACGTAACACGACCTGAACCCAACTTGATATTAATCGACAATCAACTTAATCTGATATTGTATAATCCAAATCCAAACCTGCACCCAATCAAATATAAACCCATAACCGAATTGAAGCGACTTGACATTGACACTAACCCAAAATGACACTCGACCTGATAAGAACCCCAAACTGATTATTACATATCACTTATGGACCCAACTTATGGTGACCCGTGACCCATTTTATTTTAATCTATTATTGACCTACCTATTATTGACCAAAGTCATAATAACCTATACCTTGATTTTATCCTATCCTTTGTCGTTGATCATTCAGTCATCGGACATTTACTTGAAGTTATAAGTCAACTTAATCTAATTTTTTATTTGATCCAAATTTGATTAAAACATATTTAATTAATTAAAATTAGACTTAAGGTTTAGTTTATTTATAATACTAAAAATATGAAGAATTATACCGATAAAATTAGTTTACTTGATATATGTTTCAATTTTTATACACTAGCATGTTGATAAATTCAAAAGTAGATGATGAATCATCCCAAATTAATTTAAACCTAAACTAACATACTTGATAATTATTCGATCCGATAATATCTTACCTATGACCTAAACCCGAAGTTGAACCGAACCCGAATTAGACAAATTGTTCTTGGCTTGTACCCAAAAGGATAAACAATCTAACACAACCTTAACTGAGTTAAACCCAAATTTGACTTGATAAATACTTAACCTAATATGAATCAATTCAAATATAACCCGAAATCCAACATGAGTCGACCTGAATCCAACTTGAACATCCGGATTGAGAGCTTTTAATTTCAGTGGATTGGTCTCTCTTCAAGTTATGTACTTAAAAGCAATTTTCTAAATATTTTAAAATTTCTAAGGGATTTGAATAAAAGGCAATGAGCCTACCAAGATAGACTTGAATAAGAGTAAAGTTCATCACAATTCTACGTTCATGCCTAAGGATGGAAAGCTAATTAAATATTACCCATTCTGGGTAGTTATTCTCTGACTTTTGCCTTCTCAAGTCAAATCGTCTTCAAAACAAAAATGATGCGTCTTCTTTCCTTTCGTTAGAGATATTCAAGTCAACAACAAACAATACTCGTGCTAGCAATGTCTTTATGTGTGGTATTGATGTCGTCAAAACGAGGTGTCTTTCAATTATTTGACCTTGTTTTGTCAGAAAGATTAATCATTCGGCCACTACGAGTCAAAGTTTAACTTGGATTATCTTCTTCGATTATTATACTTGAATAACAAGGTTTGAAGTCTTGTCTAAGAGGCTAAATAATTATTGATCTTTTTCAATTATAGGGGCATATTGTTATCTAGATCTATTTTGCGAGCAAGGTCGAGGCAATAATTGCATATTATTTATGTGACCCTGTTTAACTTTTCAAAATTAAAAACTTGAACTCGAGACATCTCATGTAGAGTATAAGTATTCAAATCAATGTTTTAACTACACTTTTATGTTATTATACACTTTTATGATACCTTATTCCGTCGAGCACTATACACATACCTAGAACCGCCTCTGTTTGAGAGTTTTATCATTTTTCTACTCCGTCTAAAAGTAATGTTTTTCGAGGGATTGGTTTTGGAGAATGATCACTATCCCATTAGAGTTATCGGTTCTCATGAACGAGGGAAGGATATTCTAGATTTTCTTTGACATTTTAAATTAATTAGAATGTAGAAGTAGCGTAGAAACTTTATATGTCTATCTCCTAAACCATCGAACTCAACATACATTTCCAAGTCCCAACCTAAGATAGGACCGTCCTCTTCTGATAATTTGTCTCATTTTCATATGTTCACTTTATTAAGTTTTAGTTTGATAAAGTTTATAAGAGAAAAAATTATTAAAACCATAAATTATGTATGTGAGAGAAAACGTGTGGTTCCTTGTAATCATTTAAGGTACAAAGTAATATATTGAGGAAATCTATTTTTAGTATACAATGCAAATAAATAGGAATAAAGAGAGTAATACATATCCATTATATCTTAAAAAAATTTATTCATATTTGGTAATAGTAATAATGCAAGGATTGAAACGAAAGGAACTTCCAGTAATAAAGGGAGTGCTACATTGCGTACATAATTCGAGCGGTTGCATAATTGCAATCGCAGATGCGCCATGTGCTGTAGCTCGTCATCCATTGAATTCAGCAACACTGACCTTTGTTTTCAACTGTCGAATTTTAATTATGCATTTTTTTTCAATTATAGTTGATGAGTCTAGTCCTCCCGACCTAATTTTAGCCGACTTTCCGTTATTCATGACCAAAAAGGCATAACGCTTTATTCGGCGTAGGACTAAATGTCAATAAAACATAGATGACGAGCTATGTTGCTATAAGTTACATTTCAAAGGCTAATTAACGATTATCATTACTTCCTTTCTTGGGTGTCAAATCGGGTTTATAGGTCGGTTCTTATCGGTTCAAGTTAAATCGGATTAATTTGGTCTGTTGGGTCGGGTTTGGTTGAGTCAGGTCATTATCTGGTTGGGTTAAATCGGTTATTTGTGTGCTCGAGTTCGGTTCGGTTCGGTTTCGGGGAACATTAGAACAATCAGTACTAAATTTTAAAACAACGGAATAAATGTTAAGAACAATCTATACTAATTTTTAGAGCAATAGAATAAATAATCAGAAGATGAAAATTTTCTAATATCACGAAAAACGAGGTACTGTAAGTACATCATGACTTTTGAAAAGTTATGAGAAATGTGTTGTACATTGACAGTGGAAGTACAAAAAAGTTCTAATAAATTCCGCTTTTGCCATAAAATAGCTGAAACACTTTGGGCAATCAGATCTTTTTATCAACGGTGGGAGATGGGTTCTCATATTTTAAAAGATTCTCATATAAGAAGAGGCTTCTCACATGATCCCTCCCCTATATATATATATATATATATATATATATATATATATATATATATATATATATATATATATATATATATATATATATATATATATATATAACAATTATCAAGTTCAACTATTCAAATCATTCAAAAAGCGTTTTTAATAAAACATTTTAACATGGTCTTACACTCTTATTAGTCTTAACTCTTATATGATATGACTTATACGAGTCATACGATTGTATGAGTACTATATAATTTACTAATTTTGTAATTCATAAAGAATTTCACTTGGGGTGTATCTTGGCGCATAAGTTTTACTTGCAAAACCTATATACTTTGGAAAAATATTTACACCATGTCTATTTTCAAACTGGCCTAATTCAACTTAAATTTATTATGACCTGAACTAATTTTACCAAATTTTTTTTGACCAAAACTCGTTTTCAAACCGAGCGATATCAACACGAACCAATTACAACCTGACTCGAATGATATCCGAACCAATTATGACCCAAACCGATTACAACCCGAACCGTCTAGTACCTGAACTGTTTTGACCCAATAACCACTTTAAATCGGCACAACTTGCTTTCATACCGACCGATTACAACCCAAACCGATTACAACTCGAACCGATTAGGACCCGAACCGAATAGAGACCGCAATAAAAAAACCAAACTAAACCGACCTGATAATTTTCAAAATCAACACGAACCAAACTGCTAAAGACGATAAACCATAAAAATTGATCCGTTAATAACCGAAAATCGATAACCGAATCCAAAACTGAACCTTATAACCGATTGACACCCCTTGAGTAACACATTCTTTTTAACATGGGATTCGAAAGGGTTCTTGGTCGAGATAAAAAAAAATCTTTTAAAATGATTTATCATAGATCATATATTAAAATTGGACCACAGAATGTTGATCTTCGGCCGTAAATTATGCTTTCTTTCCCACCTTTTGCGAATGAATTTAAGAACATTAGTTTAGAGAAAACTACTTTCTTATTATGGTAGCTTTTGGCACCTCATAAAGGTATAAGAATGGTTAACCCAAAAGGTGGGTTGAACCACTTAAACATGACCTTTTGGCAAATTGAAACCCCATTCAAGATTGGGTAAGATTTGTTCTCTCATTTTTTAGCTGTTGCTCGAACTATTTATTTAATTTTGTGCGAATTAAATCCAAACAAATTATTAAACAAATCACACAAAATGATTAAGTCCGAATGATCAAATTGGAGATATACGGTCAAAGATTAAACGAATCACACAAAATCAAGATTAACCTTAATAAAACATATAGATTCCAAGCAACGGAAACTACACGAACAAGACCTTAAACAGATGAATACGAGGCTTTTCTAATTCATATTGAGTATAAATCCCTATTCAAGGGTTATTTTCGTAATCTTATTTTTATACCTGAAATCATTATTTGAGATCATTATTTTTGTACCTAATAGGGTCATTTTCATAATTTTATTTATAAACCTAAGAATATACTACTTACATTTAAAATAATACTACTTATATTTGACATAATAACACTTATATCTGAAATTTTGAATAAAGAATTTTTAATCTTTTTCTTTTTTTCATGAGATAATACCACCAATGCCTGATATAACAACACATATATCTAACATATATATGATCTCTCAGTTAAAAAAAAAAAAATTCTTTTGCTTTTTTTACCGTGATATAAGTTGTCAGATTTATATCCGGTATAAATTATGAATTTCTCTCCATTGGATCACTTGTGATACGTGATCACTTGACGATATATATACTTTTACAAGCAGTTTAGCCAACTTTGTGATCATTGATTCGTACTTTGCTTTGGTGTATCGAACAATTTAAATATGTGCTGCAACGGAAGCATAGTTAAGCACTTGAGCTAGCTTAGCTATGTTTGTTATAGCATATGTAGTTGAGCTTAGTGTTTCTGCTTCCCTCCCACCCTTTTAATCTATTTTAGTTCTTAATCAGACTCCTAATAATTGCATTTGCAATGAACTCACGATGTTCTTCAATTTGATTAATGTTAACAGGACACACTTAAGTCATCCCCTCCGGAAAATAAGGTCATGAAGAAGGCATCCTTGGTGGGAGTATCCACCACCAGCCTTTTTTACATCCTCTGTGGTTGCTTTGGTTATGCTGCATTTGGTAACAAAGCCCCTGGAAATTTCCTAACCGGATTTGGGTTTTATGAGCCCTTCTGGCTCATTGATTTTGCCAACGTTTGCATTGCAGTCCATCTGGTGGGTGCTTACCAGGTAAAATTTCTCATCCATCCCGGATGATATCTATGTTGCATCGATACAAAATCCAGATATGGATACACATACAGATACGGATTCCGATATGGGTACAAAAAATAGCAAAATCATTTAATTACTAGTGCGCTATATGTGTTGCACCGATATAAATCCAGATAAAAATACGAATACGGGTACGAATACGAATACGAAAAACAAGATATGCGAATCTGTGCAACATAGTTGATAACCTCGTCAAAAGACAAAGTAATAGCGTATTGATTGAGATTTGCAACATGTGATCATAATATTGTGTTGTGCATTTGCATGTAGGTTTTCACCCAGCCTGTCTTTAGTTTTGTTGAGTCATGGTCGAAGAAGCATTGGCCCGATAACAAATTCATAACAAGGGATCACCCAATCGAGATCCCCTTTGGCGAAGGAGTATACTACTTCAACTGGTTCAGGCTTGTATGGAGGACATGTTATGTCATAGTAACAGCAGTTCTAGCCATGCTATTCCCATTCTTCAACGACTTCCTGGGGTTACTAGGATCATTATCGTTTTGGCCACTGACCGTGTTCTTCCCGGTCGAGATGCACATCTCACAAGCTAAGGTGCCAAAATACTCTTCTAAGTGGATAGCTCTAAAAACTCTGAGCTTTGCCTGCTTGATAGTGTCGTTGATCGCTGCAGCTGGGTCGATTCAGGGACTAATGAATTCTGTCAAGAAATATGAACCCTTTCAAGCAGCACAAGAATAAGATGTAGCGCGATATTCCAATCATGGTAACTTCAAATGTTTTTAACTAGTTGAGAGCATTTAGGTTGTGCCCCAAGTGACGGTGGCTTTGTACTAGACAGGTTGTAAGCTCCTGAAATGAGTGCCTTTGTTGTGTAAATTAGTGGCACAAGCCAGGTGATTGGAAAGTTCAATGAAATGGTGTTTACATGTCTCTACTGTGGTTGAACATACCCTTTATCTTTTGCCTCATTTCAGTTGCGAAAATTTAGAACGTTGAATCATTGATAAACCTTAAACAAGATAACTCAATTAAATATTATCTTGATCAAATAATGATATAATCCAAACAGGAAGGATAAAATAGTTCAAGATTATGTGACTAAAAAAATATCTAAACGTAAAACAAAATGCAAAGTGCAAAGTGGATGCTAGCTTCTTCTAATTAAGCATAGCATATGTGTGTATTATTATTTTTGTATTTACTTTTATAGAATATGTTTCTATCCAAGGAAATGAAACGGGTTGCTTAGCAGTCAAGTAATTGAGTAGGGTTATTGTAGGAGTAGAATTGCTCGTGGACCTTTGAAAAAGTGTGTCTTTGTTCTTGAACAAGTGAGTACTTGCACAAACAATAGAGAAACAAGCCTCGGGGTGGTGCTATGGGGAAATTCACTCTAATGTCTAAGTCAATTATTACTTTTAGATCAGCCAGTGCTTAAGTTTAATATTTTTTTTTCTTAATAAGTGTTAGAAAGAATGTTGTAAATGTCTTTGTAATATATGAATTCAATACCTTTAACCCTTCGTCTATAAATGAATATTTATAGTCCAAGAGGGCTTCATGAGAGGTGTAGGCTTAGAAATGTCACTTAATGAATTGTATATGATTTAAGCTCATTGGATCTAACTCAATGATCATTTCCATGTTTAGAATCCATGTAATGTTAAAAAGCTCGCTATCTATGGGCTAATACACGAGCCTAAATTGCTTATGGCCCATGATAAATGGGTTGACTCATACAATATACCTCCTAGACCCATTAATCTGTTGGCAGATTAATGAGAGTAGTTTTATAGAGTATATTTTGTTCATATGCATATAATGGTTTGCTTTTTTTTTTTTTTCCTGAGAATGCAAACAGGCCAAGTAGGCTTGATCATTTATACTGTCTGCCCCTGCTTTCAACCCATCAAGCTTAGCCTTGAAGGACTTTCAAACCTTGGATTATTTGAACATTCCCTAGATAGTAATGTTAGTAAATATCAATAGTTGCTTGAGCTAGAAGAGTATCCCTTGCCCACTTTATTTGCGAAATCCTAGGCTACTATCCCATTTATTTACACGGGTTTTTAGGCAACCAATTCCTCTTGAATACCAACTATTGATGCATGTGCATTCATCTATAAATTGAACAAATTGGCCAAACTTTTGAGATTTTATCATTCTCAAAAAATTCACTGGCGCCCTCTCTTTCTGGAGCAGAACTTGATTTTCTGGTGACTTGTTCTTCAACAATCTTTCCAACTGTTGTTCAAACATCAAACTGCTACTCAGATTTGCTTGACAAAACTTCTCTTTGCATGTTCAAGTAACATTTTCTTTTATTTCAAATTTCTCTCTGCACGTCTAAGCAGCAACGCCATTGTTTGTTGTGTTTTGACGGTGTCGGGTGTGATCCGGTTGACTCTGAATTTACCAGCTTGATTTCTGAGAATTTTATTCCAACCCCTCCTCCTTTAATGCTAGAGGGGTAACGTTGAGCAAGCTTTTGAGTTGTTGAGGGAAATGGTTAGGAGGGTTGAAACCGAATGTATAGTCATATACGACATTGATAGAAGGGCTTTGCAAGAAGGGATGGACAGAAAAGGGCTGTATGTTCGGAGTGATGGCTATAAGCCGAATGAGTTCACTTATACTGCCATGATTAATAGGTACTGCAAAGAAGGGTGAAATGAATCACGCAGAAATGTATAATGTTAACCGAATGAAAGAACAAGGATTGGTACCCAATGTGGACACATATACGACTTGTGGGGTATTCAGACGCCAAATTTTTATTAAAAAAAAAATAGGAAAATCAGGAATAAAATAACAATATAAGACCAACACTGCAAAGAAAGAATAACGTTGCCGAATGTGAGCTCTCATTACCCAAACACTAAATTCATATAATGAGTATGTTGAAAGAGAGTACACGGGATCTAAAGTTACATTTTGCAGAACAAATAGTGCGTACTCCGGATGGCTGCCCATGAGGAAAAAGAGCAGCCACATTCTTTTTTTAACTCATCACGAAGATTCATTCTCGAGCATGACAAATGCTTGGATGAGACTCTGTGCAGCATGAGTTTGTTCAGGCGTTCCAGAGATGATGATGACAGTTTCAGGTGCACCCGGTTTGGGTTCCGTGATGATAACCTTTGCATCGGAAATCTGTACAAGAGACGACATATGGAGCATTCACCCATAATTAGCGCAACAAAGATCATGATAAAAGCATTAAAATTTCATAAACAAACTCACTACCAGAAGTTAGTATGTTCAAATCGAAATTGTTAGGAGCAGGCACAACAAGAACAATGTTTTTACGTAACAGATCAATAAACTATTTCTTCCCTTGCATTTGAGAAACAATTTTCTTATCCAACTCCCAAAGGTATATTCCTCACCAATTAATCATTCAATTTATCCTACAGCCATCACCACAACTTCCATCCATCCTCCCTTCCTGAACTATCACATAATACCAACAAGCTACTGCCTTTTGACCCTCCCCTCTTTTGCTGCTCTCTCATCTCATTCTTTTCCCCTCATTATACACAAAAGCAGCAAAGTCTTCCAATCCCTTATATCCCCCCTCCCTCGATAACTGGTATAACATATTTTAGCATGCTCTATTGAATTAATAATAAGCTGCATACTTCCTCTCAGCCAGTAGCAACGGCAAACTGGGAAAGTAAAGGAATTGAAAGGCACAAAGAACAAGCGGAAGCAAATTGTTTCTTTCACCATGGCAAGAGTATGCATGGACATAGAAACATAAGAGTATCAACAGCATGATCTTCGAGTCAACTACCCAGTGCACTCAGAATTCAAGCAGAAGCAAGAATTAATGAACTACTCCGTATAGGTTATTGATCTTCAATCTGGAAGATACAATAGAAACTTTAGTTGCTTGTTTGGTTGGTTCAAGTGCTAGAGTCTGTGCAAGGCACTTTTCTTCTCGTTGTAAGAATATATAAAGGAATCAAAACAGAAATCCTTTTAATGTCTCCATTCTTACTATGCACCCTGCTTTTATGTTTACTAACCTTGTTTTTCCTCTACTCTATCAATGATGTAATGACAGCAGCCAACATCCCTCTAGAACCAAGGGTTTTCACCAACTATTTTTTATGTCAAACTTCAGGCCTTGTTTTTCATATTTTTCATATTACAACTATTCAAAATTTCAGGAAAACATTTAGCTGGTTGCTGGGTTCATTTTTCACAACTAAAATTCTAAAAATAAGAACAGATAAGGGGTTTTTGGGTAAAAATAATGAAACCAAAATCCTACCCTTACTCAGCACAATAATGCATAGATTTCCAAAACTGGTGTTTCCGTCGTAGTTTTGCCAGCACATATTAGAATATCAAAAAGATCTTATTCTGGAAAGACATGATTTATTTAATGGAAGTAGACAACAAAATTCCATCCAAGCCAAAGATGTAGTTTTTTTCTTTTAAACAAATCCAAGATAAGTTCATTTTACATTCAAGATAAAGCTTTGACCATTTTTCCTACCTCAAAAATGCTTCGATGTCAAAGTAAAAAATATGCATTTAATGAGGACCACAAATGACAACTTGATACCAAAATACGACTCTAACATAAACTCGACTCATCAATCATAGTACACAATCCTTTCAGCCCACAATAAAGATAAATGCAGCATGATGATATGTCATAAAAATACCCGTCGAATTTCTCTCAAGCATCCACCATCCTCTCCATATATTATAGGAACAAGAGAATTGGGAACTACTACATCCACAGTCGAATTTGTGATTACAGCTTGCGGGCTTCCTCTGTATCAAGCGATAGATAAGGGAAATCTATTAGCAACAAATAATTAAAGGACTCAGAGCAGAAAGATCAGCCGCTGAAATCTATAAAAAAAATACCCTCCAAATCCAGACATCCGTCTTTGTGGGTGTGCGCTATGATCCAACAAGCCCATAGGACCACCTTCAATTAAATTCTACAAGCCAGTGGAAAATCAAGTCAGTAATCAAAATCCCCAATGTCAATACGACAACCACCATGACGTACAAAATTCAAATTAATACTACAGCAGTAAGGCTCAACTGATGCAGCAAAACAATAATAAGACAGGGAAGTGTGTGTGCGTTTTTTATTATAATTTTATTTTCGGGGGGGGGGGGGGGGGGGGGGGGGGGGGAGGAGGATTGGTTTTAGCACATATCTGTACCTGGGTGTGCCAGGGTCTTTCAGAAATATTGGGAATCCCTTGTCTGTGAATGCCGTGCAGAAATGGCGGATGTTCATCATGAAAATGAAAACCACCAGGCAAAGGAGGACCACCAATAGAATCTAAGTTTCTAAATGACGGACCAAATTTTGGAAACATTCCAGGGGGAGAGCCTTCTCGTCGTCCCATATATGAACGAAGAGGAGGTCCTTGATCTGAGAATGCAAAATTTGAAGGATGATTCATGGAAGGGAAAGCATCACGGAAGAAATGATGCTGTAGTCTTGAGGTTATCTGCAAAAGTGCTTCTTGAACAACATCCAGTTCTCCATCAATCTGGTTAAACAAAATACACAGAACATAATAATGATAACTTGCATAACAAAATACGAAAGTGCAAGCTTAAAAGCTTAAACAGGGAAATACAAAACTATACTGTATAATAACTAAGCAAGATAGTCCATTTCTTAAAGTTCCCAAGCAAACAGTTGTGTCTATACAAACACAAAAATAATGATTTACCTGAACTACTTCTTCATTTTCAGATGCACTCTTAGGGGTATGATCTTTCCCCATGATACGAATATAAGCCCCAGTAACTTTCCGCATCTCAGTAATAAGAGAGCCACCTTTACCTATGAGGCAGCCAACTTGATTGGAAGAAACAAGAACCTTTGCTGTTACACCCTTCTCCTTGCTATCAGGTATAGCTTTGGCTATGCGATGCTGCACACGAAGAACTGCATCCTGAACAGCTGAGATTCTATCATCTGGGTGCTGCACAAATTAGGCATCGAAAATTAGCCACCTCAAAACGAAGTATATGATCAACCGCACTAAAATTAATGTTGTCATACTAAGCGTGAATTAGCTGATAATAGGCCGAAACAATACCACTGGACCAGATACAACTATCATACGTTCCTCTCCATCAGAAGGGCCTTCAAGAATTTGAATCTCACATCCTGTTTCATGCTGAAGGGTCCTAATAATTGCCCCACCCTTTCCAATCACACCTCCTACCCTCTCAGTAGGACAGAGTAATCGAAAGCTTAATACTTCAGGAACATCCATTCTCCCCGGCATAAAGTTTTCATGGAACTTGGGAAACAATGGGGGAGCACCAGAATAAAAATCAGCTTTATCACGAAAACCACCACCAAAAGATGCCCCGTGGGAGGGAAGCGACCGATGGGAATACGATTCAGGCCTTGTAACATGATTACTGTGTGATTGAGATGTAGGTCCAGAGGGATTAGATGGGAAGGAATCATTCCCCTGAGGTGCACTTTCCAGAATCCGAACTGAAATAGTTTTGATTGCTTTCTCTACTGCATCAGCAAGCCCTGTGATCTGCAATTATGAGGAAATTGAATTGTATAAGCAACTACTGTAAATAAAACTAAGCTAAATAAATATTTGCTGCCACCCTAAAGCACCCAAGTGTAACATTTACATCCCCTATAGTCCCCTACATATTCTTTGTTTCTCATGTTCATGATTTTGTGGCCAGTTGAGTCAAAATGGGAGGAAAGTAGGAGCTGCTATATTTAAGATGAATCAACAGCAATATCAGAAACAAATTCTCAGCTCTATTCAGATATAATGTATCCAAATAGAAGCATAAGATTGCCATCTCTGATCAACAGAGCACATAATGAAAATCTTGCATCCAATGTCTCATAATTGAATAAACCAAAGTTCAGGCATAGCAAAAATTGTGCAATCTTCCCATACCAACCTTAAAAACATGCCAAAATTTGGAACAAATCATGCTAACAACAAGACATTGTGAGTTTGTGGCCATTTTGCAACAGAAATTAAAGGAAAATGTTAAACAAAGATATGGTCAGGATGCTGACACAAGATGCTTAAGCAAATTGGTGTGCTACCAAGAACGTGCGGACAATGCACTAAATTGTGATCATTACTCACCTGAACTACTTCATCAACAGAAGAGGCAAATTGAGGGACTTTGTCTCTGGGAAGAACACGAATCTCAGCACCACTTTCGGCAGACATTTGCTTGATGATAGAGCCACCTAACCCCAAAAGGCATCCCACCTGACCAGAAAGCACAAGTAACCTAAAAGTAACTGTAGCAGATCCATTGCTTTCTTCATCGGTGTCTTCTGTCACCCTCTCCCCATCAAAATATTTTTTAAACACAAGTATCAAAGCCTTCTGTACAGACAAAGTTCCTCTCTTGGACAATAGACCTTCAGCTTCAGCATTTGTTGGAGTTTTCTTGCCAGCAGCATCAGCATTGTCATCTTCAGAATCACCTTGCTTTTTGGTTGACTTATTGTCCCCATTGTCATTATTGCTGCTTTCAGCTCCCTTTTCGGGACCCATAATAAAGATTATCCTCTCCTCACTTCCAGGAATAGAGTCATCAATTCTGACCTTTGAACCAGTTTCTTGGTGTATTTGGGATATGATTTCACTCTCCTTTCCCATCACACTTTCAATCCTTGAAGATGGGCAAAGCACACGGAAAACAGCATCTCCAGATGATGACTTCCAAGGCTGTTTTATCGAGTTACGACTTGACGATTTTTGAAACTTTTTCCCGTTTAAGTTCTCATGGCTTTGACTATGTTGTCTCTTTGCAGGTGTTAAAGAAAGAGACATAATGAAAAATGTCCCAAAGTCAGCACTTATCTGCACAGAATGCAGCACAAATGTGAAAATTTTCCCACGGCGTAAGTCGACTTGAAAGCAGCTCAAACGGTAGCAATTTAAGCCTTGACACTTGGTAGTTCAAAATAAAAGAATCACTAGCTATTGTTTATTTGCTAACAGCAAGCAAATAACTTCTCCATTTACAAACTAAATTTAGCTAATTTATATTGTAAAAGGTAAATCAAATATCGGCCTTCTTTTATCAGATAGTATAGAGCATTAGCCAATAGTTTATATGGCTTACATAGCATATTATAATCTCATATGTTACCATGACCTATATGAAATCAAATGGGATCAGAGTTGTTGAACTACACCCTCTGTCCCATTTGTTTTGCCCAGTTGATAAGAGAGAAAGTGTCGAAACATACAAAAGAGAGAAATCACCTTCACTATTTACTAGTGTTATAGTTACGAACCAATGTGCACTGTTATTGAGGCGTAATAATACAAAAGCAAGTCTTATGAGTTTTAAAAGATAGCAGTCAGAGCACAACTGCTCTTGTTTCATAGCCACATTCTATGGGGAAAAAAAAAAGATGCACAGCAACTATATCCGCATCCAAAAGTAAAAACATGTAAAAATTGACATCCAGATCGATCGTCATAAATACAATAAACAAAACTGGATCCTACATCAACCCTTAGTTTTAAAAAGCGCGCCTGAGGCGCTAAGGCGAGGCGGTGGCTGAGGCACTTTGTTGCAGCTGGGCGAGGAGAATCTGCAAGGCGAGCGCTTTAGAGCACCTTGGAGCGCCTCAGTGAAGGCGTTGGGCGCTGCTAGGCAGGCGCCTTAGGTTTCGGTACTTGCTGGCCCTTTTTTTAAAAAAAATTTGGCAACACTTGCTGGATTTTATTAAGTAAAAGGCTTAAAGCTTAAAGTCCATATTTTCTAAGCATGAGCAACCTAAACCTAAGCAGCTAGCTAGCCACCCACAAGCATCATCAACCAACAGCACTAAGCAGCGACCCAGCCACCAACTTCTCCACCATCTCCACTGAAAGCAAGCCACCATCTCCGCCGGCAACAAGTGACACACTTCCACCATTACAGGTATGTTTTATTTATTTTTTCAATTTTTTTTATCTTCTTCCTCCTTCACTAAATTTCCTTTTCTTCTTCCTTTTTCTTCCCCCAAGTACCCAATTCTCTTTTTCTCTATTTTTTCTAGTTTTTGTGGTTTTATTTATTTATTTTTCGGGGTTCATACTTTTTCTGGGTTTATTATTTTTTTATAGGTTTGGTTTTTTCTGGATTTCTAAGTTTTCTAGGTTTATTATTTTATTTTTGGGTTTTGTTGTTGATTGCTAAATGTGTGGGTTTTGAGGTATGTTGTGCATCTTTCCTTTCGCCAATTTAGTCTTCTTATACATTTAGTTTTGTAATAAGCAAATTCTTCCAGTTATAATAAAAGATTGTTGCTTTTGTTTTTTTCTATTTGAATTACTTGTGCGTTTGTTTCGAATCTGATATATTGATTCTTGTATGTTCACATTATGATGTTGGAGTAATCACTGAAAATTAGTGCAATTACATTTTCTTTTAATGAGTACCAAATTAATTGCAGAGTAATTGTTTAGATGTTTAATTACAATTGCTAATGTTGCCAAATAAAATAACAATAGTATTTCTCTCATATGATTGTTGATGGGAAATGGCAATGCGCCATTGTCACTATATTCTAGGAAATGTTACTTTTAATTTTCCTTCTAATAAAATCCAACTCCCTGACTAATTGATATCACACTCAAATTAATTATCTTTCTCGATTTGTTTAAGGGTGTCTTCAAATGAGCAATCATCCCCGGGATCAACAGATATAACTTGGATCAACAAATAACTCATATCACTAATTACATGAGTATTATGTTGTTTTGAGTACAAAATACAATTTACAAACGTTAAATTTGATTTTTGGCATATTCGGAGCGCCTCATACCCAAAGGATAGCGCCTTCGCTTTGGCGCCTAGCGCCTAGGCTCCGGGGCCTTAGGGCGCCTCTCGCCTTTTTAAACTAAGCATCAACCATTATTACCAAAAAAGTGATGCTAGTACATGTCATTATATAGTTATATTTACATCTTTATTCCTAAAACCTAAAGAACCAAGAAATAAACTTGTCAAAATTGAGAAAACCTGACAAATCCCAAAAGAGTGATACTAGTACATGTCATTATATAGTTGCTTCTACATCTTTATTCCTAAAACCTTAAAGAACCAAGAACTAAACCTATCAAAATTACAAAAACATTACAAACAATAAAACAATTAAAAGGCACTTTCAAATCCTAATTCGAATTTTATCGAGAATTAGACCCTTACCTCAAATTAGCTTGAAAATTTTGAAACCATCCCAAAATAGTGAAATTTGTGAGGGTTTGTGAGAACTAAATACTATGAATGAATGGAGTTGAAAGAGTATCCTGCCATTTATCTTTCAACATTTTTATTTCAAATAAGAAAGTGGATATTTAAGAACTGTAATAAATTTAAAATCCCCTTTTTGGCATAGTGAAAAATAGGTGGGACCAAATTAAGAGTATGTGAGAGTTAAGGTGTTGTCCACGATGGCCATTTGTACTATGGGGCAAAATCAAATATTAAACCAAAAAGAAAATAGGAGCGAAAACTAACAGATTGAGTAAGTATAAGCTATAGATATATGATAAAAGAACAACTATATTAAATCCTTTGAAAGTGTTTAGTAAATATTGGTGGAAGTATATATATTAGAAAAGAAATTCATTATATAGAGAAAGAGAAATTTCAAAGATAGGTAACTAATAATCAACATATTCACCAAAAACACAGAAAAAAAAAAAAAAGAACTTCAAACTTGAACTTAAATAAAAACGAGAATATCTCAGCTTGAGCTTAAAGAGAAGCTAATTCACCAATTGATCAATTGATCTTAAGATACCAAAGGAAGAATCCCCAACAAAAAGATCTCATAGTTCCTTTCCTGCCAAAGTACAGTTAAAAAAGAAGGCCTCCACAAAAAATGCCTTTTATGCGTTCTAATCCTCAAACATTTTTTGAACATGTAAACTGTAAAGACCCAAAAAAAAAAATGGGACTGAATTGATTCACCAATCTTAAACTATGTTCCCCTAATTCCTTATCACAGGGCATAAAAGGCATATGACAGGAGATAATGTGTTGTTTGATTTTTCAACATGTAGTCATGTACAATATCATAAATTTTAGATTTCCCCAATAGCAAATAAAAAAAAGCTTTCACCTGCTTAGGAACCTTATCCTTCAAAAGAAAATTAGAAAGAGGAAAGAGAGTGCATTTAAAAAAATTCATGTGTGGTAATTGAAGCACAGACAAGAAAAGGACACCAAATCCAGCCAACCACACTCTCCTATCATAATTTTCCTAACTCTCACTCATAAGAGTCCTCCAAGTTCCTATAATGAACTGTCCCAATAAAGTTATCACCATCCCTCACCAAAACAAAAGAAGCAATAGAAATTTACAGAGAGGTGACAATTTTTACACAATGAGGAAAACAGGATACTAGAAGGCTCTTCCACTGCTCCCTTTTAACAATCTTGAATCTAAATAAGGCAAAGAAGATTAATGAAATCTTGGTAATGAAATTTCAAGGGTTTCTAAAGAGAAGATGAGACAGCAAGCATCCCAGCTATTTCTGTGAAAAGCATAACCACTCCAAATTACTAGACTACAAGGAATATCAATAAAAAAAATAGAGGGGGTAACCACTATTTTGAACCTTTTTACAATTGTTATTGTTTAAACAATAGAAACAAACTTATTCCTTGGTTAAGAACCCATGAAACTCTTTATGAATCCACAACTTCATGTTTCTCAAATTACATCTCACCCTCCTCGTCCAATATTACCCTCCCTTTTCCATTCTTATCCCAATTTCCCCCATGTAGCCTTCTACCCTAGCAATTGCGAGACATCCTAACACAGAAAACTCTCCTTCAACATCATCATCAACACCACCCCACTGTCTCTAAAAAGCACCCGGCTACCAGCAGTAGCATAAGAGGTATCAAATTTATAAGACTCACCCCTACAATATCAAGGAGGTTGTTTTCAATTGACCCTTAAATCCAAACATAACATAAAGCTACTCCTGCCATTATCAACACTATGTCCACAACAATGCCTCTAAAAAAACCTTCCAATCACACCACACAATGCTTTGTAATTTTCTCTGATAAGCAAAGACCTACTCTTATTCTAAAACGCAACGCTACGCAATTTTCTCTAATATTATCCATATCTGACTACCACATCACACAAACTTCATCCAAATAATCAACCCCATCAAAGATAACACGATAAATCCAAACCCATCGCATTAACACTGCTACAATTCTACAGTCCAACATATAAAAATTCTAGCAACTGAAATGCATAAACCAAGAAAGGGTAACCCTCAATTGAAAAATCTCAAAATCATAAAAACCCTAAAATACCAAATATGAGGAGATAAAATTGAATTAGTTAAACCCTAACAAAAGGGAGAGTAGGACATGAGGGTACCTCGTTGAAGATCAAGAAATGGTGAAGTGATACGGCCCGTGCTTCTTCTTCTTCTTCTTCCTCTCGTTATTTTATTGTGTTATGCGTTCTTAGCTCAGTGGAATGAGACTTGAGATCATTAGAGAGGCTCGGACGCTGTGAAAATATAGTGTCAATTCGGGTTATCATAGAGGATTCGGGTCAAAGAAAATTGATTGGGTCATGTAGAATCAAGTTACTTTCTAATTCAGTGTGTGTCGGGTTTTGATCAACTCGGGTTTTGATCAACTCGGGTTTAGGACATTGTCTAGTTAGGGTCTAAACGTGTAAATATTGAAATTAGCTCATGCCATTTTTAAATTGAATAATATAAAGTGAATTTGGATTGAGTTCTTAACGATCTTTACAGGTCCAATAGGATTCAAATCATTTTAGTAGGGGATTTACTTTCGGATTTGGACTAAACATAATAGAATCATATGCTTGATGTAATTAAGCAAATACTTTATATCGAGTCATTTTCGAGGGAGGTCATTATCTAATTGTAGATATGAAATTGTGTTTCCCCATGTAGCGGTCCAATGTCGAAACAACTCTAATGAGCGAACTTAACTTATGTTAAATTTGAGTATGTGGAAACCCAAAACCACCTCAAAGTCGAACCCCCAAAAGGCCTTAAACACCAACTCGAGCCCAAGACACTTACCTTGGCCAAAACACATAACCAAAGTCACAAAATTACACCATCAAAACACCAAAAATAAACTCCTAAACTGTGCAAAACTAAGGCTCGGATTTCTTATGCTGAACGCTTGAAGTAAGAGTCGAACGCAAGAAGTAAAGCAAGCAACCAGTCTAGGCATCCAACGCTCACACTGGATGTCCAATGCTCACTCTAGGCATTCAACTTCTAGTGTGCGTCCGACATACGACTTTGACATTCACCTACTCCTTTCCTGCTCATCCCCCTACAAGCATCTGACACTTACCCCGTGTGTTTGACGCTCAAAAGCGCTTATGTCTCATTTCGAGTCTCTTTTCAACCGAGTAAAATATTCCTTTGTTGAGTGTTTGACGCCTAACCCGAGTGTATGACGCATGAAGTCGGCGTTTAACGCTAGGGAAACCAACTCTGTTTTGCATATAAATAGCCCCTCTATCATTTGATGAGAAAGGGTCGACAAGTCTTACTTTCTTAAGGGTCGTCACTCTACCAAAATATACTCCCAAAACACTCTCAAAAATAATCAAAGCCTCTCAAACATCCTTCGTACTACCAAGGATCATTCAAAGCATATTTTGACACAATCAAGCAAGAAAACCTTACCCATTCAACACATACTCAAGCAAAACTCAAGCAAAACTCAAGCAAAAGGACTCCCCTTAATGGTAAACACCGAGGGCCCCTCTCAAATCTACTCTATTTCTTTTACTGTTAGTCCACTTCTACTCCATTCACCTTCCATTCTTTGGATCTAGTGATTTCCATCCACTCAAGACCCTTAGATTGGACTCTCTTTTTATAATGATAGCAAAAGATGTAAATCTTTTCCACATTATTTCAAGTTTTATGCAATTTTTAAAGATCTTTGATCAACCAAAGAGTCATTACTCTTGATGATTTCTTGTAATTAACTCTTATAACTTTATTTCAATGTCTCTTTTGCTTATGATATGAAGAGTTAGGAGTAACTCGTACTTTATTAGGTTAAGTTTCAAAACCCTAACTTTGAACATCATGATCAAGGAACCATCCTCATGGATTGGTCTCTTCTGATCTTAACTTATTATCAATCCCTTTCTCTTGCATTTTACTTATTGCAATTTATTTATATCTTTGTTCTTTCTTTAGTATATGATGTAAAGATATGGACATCTCCAATCTTACTATACTTATTATTTGACCCATTTTTATGAGCAAACCCTAAGTATCTGTCATACTTTAATACATGTTTAAGAGTTATTTAATGGCTCATTTCTTGCTTTAGATTTCGTAAGTCATACTTTGATCTCTATATTCCATATTCAAATCTATAATGTTCTAAGGCAAAGTCATAAGTGCCACTTAAACTAGAATCATCTTTAAGTTTGGAGTGAACCATGAGAAAAAGTCTCCATAGGCTTCCTTCTCTATTTGATTAATCAAACTCTCCAACTCATCATGCATCATACTTACATTGCATTTCAACTAACCTAACCTAGTGTCTCTTGTCTCTTAACTCTTATTGCTTGTTGTGATTGTTATAATCTTGTTATATAATTATTATTTTGTATTGAGTTTGAATGATCTCCTTTGTTTGTGCTATAATCAAGACCTATTGATTGCAAATCACGCCTAATAAGATAAACAATGGACAAATGAACTTAGGTAGCCATTATTTCGAGGACAATTAACAAAGTGGTCACCTAATCTAGATTTTTGTGCATTAATCTTAACTTGCCAAACTAACTTAATCTAGAGTGTGTTTATCACTTGATTATGCATGTTTTACTAGGACTAAATATGATTTGTTCTCTATCTTTATGTCAATTGCTTTCACACATTCATGAATTAAAATAAGTTGTCTCGAACCTTCTCATGGTTAGACCACTTGCATGAGTCAATTTTGGGATTCAAACCTAAGGGTGACCAAACAGCCTATAAATGTTGATGGCGACTCCTTAAACCTTTTCAATGTCACAAAGTCATGTAGCCAATCCTTATTGACGTGCAAATATAGTAGGGCACTAGTGGGGGAGAGTCCCTTCCTTCTTCTTCACCGAAAAAGGAAGGTTGGATTGTGAAAACTAGGCTTTCTAGTGGTGATTCACTCAATTACTCATCCACCAGAAACCTAGTTGGGTTTCATGTATTTTTTGCCCCTACAACACTGATGATCAATAGTAATTTACAATAAGCTAACACATTTAATTCGATTAGATGATAATTAGTAAAATTATTATGATATTATTTAACTACAATAATACATAAATGAAGAAAGTATGAGTGTATGTCTGTCTCATATTAACTAGGAGACTAGGTATAAAAGATCACACTTGTATTACTCTGCCGTCTTGACATTTATGAGAGTCATGTACATTTAATAATTTATGATGATGAAATAGTGTGGAACACTTTGTTCAGCTTTGGTTAATTTGGCTATCGTAGATTAATAATATTTGAGTTGTCACTCACTATGAGTTGATATTATAATATCAATTTATGATGAGGAATTTATTAATCTATTAAGACTCTTTAAATTCTACTATGTATAAGTTAAGTTTTCAAATATCATATTAGAAATGAATCGAATATTGACTAAGGAATTAAAATTTGTTTGTGTTGTAATGGGTCAAGTTTAGTCGAGTTCACATTGATTTGTAAGAGACTCGGATGAGTTCTCAAAGGAATCTTCTATGTTCTCTCTCAAAAGTGCAATTTGCAAAGGAGGTCAAAGCCTAAGAGAAAAATTGCAAAATATAGCAAATACAAACGAGTATGTTTTATTTATCTTAACGAGGGCCATCAAATAGAAGTGAGGGCAAGATTTAGTGCAAGTCTTGACGAGGGCCATCAAATAGAAGTGAGGTATGAGCAATGCGTTTGAGCATCCCTAGAGAAGATTCAAACTTGGGTGAAAGGTAGCAGTGAGATTGGCCATTGGAGGTTGCAATTTTTTACTTTTTCATTTTTGCTTTTGGCTTATGCTTATAAAACTGATTTTTGAAACAATATGATTTTTGCTTTTCCTAATTGCCACTTGTTGATGGTTTAGCATGCACTTTCTTTACTTGAGGAAAAGAAAACATTTAGTGTGGGGGAGAGACTTAGATTGTCACCAAACACCATATAATTTCATTTTAGGTTGCATTTTCATATATAATAGTGTTTAGTTCTTTTTTTTCCCTTTTCTTTTCAGTGTATTGGCATATTTGGCTTTGTAGATAAACCATCTAAAAACCGTCACGAGATTAAACTCGTCCACTAGGGAAGCCTAGGGTTTTTAAGGACTTCTTGCACATGCTAAGTGCAATTGTAATTCCTATGATAGTGATTACCAAGATTCATTACATTGCTTTCTTAGGTTAGTCACTTTTAGTTAAGTTTAATAGATGACGAGTAAATATTAAGTGTGGGAAAGTTTTATAAGTTATATTTAGTGCATTTAGGAGTTTTTTTTATAGGGATTTACATGTAGATCAGATGCATTTAGTGTAGTTTTAGTTGGTTTAAGCTCATTTGCTCTTATACGATTTGGTGTATCTGATGCATTTTTATTGATTTTAGAAATATTAGAGCAATACTTGAATTTTAGCGTTAGCTTAAGGCATGTGGAAAGATCTACGAGGCCTTAATAGTTGTTTCAAAGAAGCTCGAGCCTTTGGAGTGAAGAACTAACTTTGGTATGGATGTATGGCTTGAAGACTTGGACGCTTCAGGGCAACAACAGAAAGGCAAGATTGAAAATCCGAGTGATGAAGCATAGATTTAGACATGTAGAAATCCTACACATCCGTGCCTCTTATCTTGTGAAGATCAGAACCTTTAAAGTGTATAAAAGAGAAGGGAATTAGATGAGTCTGCAGCTAAGTCATCCATGTCTTCCCTAGAAATAATTTTTTAGCATTTCGAGAGCAGACCCACCGGTGTCTACTACCTAGGCCTATTTTTCACTGTTTTTTTTTTCAAGCCTAATGTAGTTATGGTTTAATATAAATAGGATTTTAGGTTATTTTAGAACATTTTTTAGATTTTATTCTTATCCTAGCATTAAGATATCGTCAAGCTAAGGAATGCTCTTTTCATTGTATGCATCATTGTATTCAGATTATACTTCAATACAAGTATTCTCTTTTCTCTTTTAGTCTTTCAATCAATCTTGTAATTATGTTTTCTCCTATTTATTTCCTTGTGTCATGATCACTATGAGGGAGTAGTTCCTGAAATTAGGGTTTTGATTAACCTTAATATGGATTAATGCATGTTTAAACCCAATTCTTAATTTCCCTCATTTTATTTAATTATTTTATTCTAAGGCTGGTGGTATTTTCATTATCCAACTAGACATAGTATGTTTAGTGAAGGTGATTAGGTTTACAATGATAGTTAGTTCTTAATTGAGTTTAGAACCCTATTTTAAGGTATGAACGTTATCACAAAAGTAGATGACGGGATCATTAGGTCTGCTTAAAAGTCTTGCTTAATGTTTCACTTTTTCTTGATTCCTCGACAATGGAAATAATAACATTTGAGGGAATCTATTGGTAGTCAAAAGAGATATTATTTAGGAAGCATTCATCCTAGAAATTGTCTAATTGTGCAAGTTTTAGGGGATTAGGAGTGTTAATTTAAATTGGTTCATATTTGAAGGGATTCTTTACCCTGGATGTTTTTAACCATTAATTGTTCAAGACTTGGTTTCAATTTCTATAGTAGAATTAGCTTTAGAACTATATTTCCTAATATTTTGATACCCATTTAGCAGTAGTTAAATTTAATTGTGTGAGCAGTCAGTCTTATAGGATTTGACCCTACTTGATGGATTTACTACATTTTGTTGAAGGTATTGTTAGAAATTTTTGATAGGTTGCAATAGCCTCATCAATAAGCCTAGTAGTCACCCCATGAAAAGTCCAAGTGTTTTAACTTTTTAGATATTAAGAGCAAAAGTGAGGTAAATTCTATTGTCTAATTGAACAACTAATGCTATTTATTTATTTACTAATTCATTTATACTATTTGCTTTTAAGGGAGAAGTAAAAATATGAGTGATGGTCATCTATCGCTCATCAAATCATAAGAAAAAGGGTATAATTAATATAGGGATATAGGTATAACTATTCATTAGGGAAGATAACCTATACTAATAGAAAATAACAAAATATTACCGTACTATAATAATTGTGGGTAATATAATCTACCTAATGGATTAATAAAGTTTATTCCTATATATATTCCTAAGGCAATGTTTTTGACCAAAAAATTAAAAAAATACTTCAAAAAAACAAAAGGTGGTGGTGGAATTATTCGAGATTCAAGCGGCAAATGGGTCCTTGCATTCACTGTAAATTTTGGGGGTATGTAATGCTGATAGAGATCAATGTCCAGCTCTCCAAAATGGCATTAGCTTAGCTAGAGAACTGCAAATTACCAAACTCGAAGTGCAACTTTAACATTAATTTAAATTATTGTGTAACCTTTATAGCATATTACATAAAATAAAAAAAAAAAACAGAAATAACAAACATTGATAAGCTTGCTCTTCATGGATATAAAATAAAATAGGTAAAGACCATATACTAGAGGTCGAAGAGGATGCCTACTTGGGTTATTTTAATTTCCAATTCGAAATATGATGACTAAAACATCACTGTTTCCTCACGTCTATCGTATTAATTAATAATGTATAAAAATAATTATACATCGGAATATCAGAGTAAAAGTACATGTGTGCATATTTCACGTTCTAACCCCTTGGTAATGGAAATAATAATGAGTAAAAAGATTTTTACATAATTTATAAGATAATTTGTGAGAACCAATCTTACAAATGGAGCACTAAACATGCCGTTGAACGTGAAACTTGAGGCCTAAGTTTGAATACTAGAGCTATCAAAAATCAACCCGAACTGTTGAAATCGAACTACTTCGAAAAGTAACCGAACCATTGAGAACCCGTTTGTTGAAAATTAAAAATCAAATCGACCAATTAGAGGAAATCTGAAACTGAACCGAACCGTATTTTGGAAAACCGTTAATGACCCGTAACTGTTATCAGGTTGAATCGGTACAACCCAAACCGAGAACAATCCGAACCGATTACGTCCGAACCCGATAGTAACCCGAGTCGATGTAAACTGAAACTGTTAAAACCCGATAAACTCGAACCGTTTACAACCCGTAAACCGTTATGATCGAACCGTTACAAAGCTAGTAAAATGGTAGGATTTGAACAAATAGTGATAGTCACAAAAATTAGTATAGCAAATCTGGACCATTACATTAAAAGCACCTAAAGGCGCTAAATCAGTACATCAGATCTAGAACATTACATTCCACTGATTACTAACAAAAATCTGATCCACAAAAACTTTTGATTAATTATATATAGTTTTTGTTTGTCTCAAACTCTTAACTATCAAGTTCAACTGTTCAAAAAATCATTCAAAAAGCGTTTCTAATATAACATTATAACATGGTCTTACACTCTCATTAGTTTTAACTCTTATATGATACGACTCATACTAGTCATACGACTATATGAGTAATGTATAAATTACTAATTTTGTAATTCATAAAGAGTTACACTTGGGGTGTATCTTGGCGCATAAGTTTTACTCGCTACTCTTATATATTTTGGAAACACATTTACACTTGGTCTATTTTCAAACCAACCTAATTCAACCTAAATTGATTATGACCTGATTTAATTTTATTAATTTTTTTGAACCAAAACTTGTTTTCAAACCGAGCTATATCAACCCGACCAATTACAACCCGACCCGAATAATACCCGAACCGATCATGACTTGAACTGATTATGTCCCGAACCGATTATAACCCGAATTGATTATGACCCAAACCAATTACAAACTGAACTGTCTAGTACCCGAACTTTTTTGACTCGAAAATCGCTTTGAGCCAGCACAACTCGTTTTTAAACCAATCGATAATAACCCGAACTGATAATGACTCGAACCGATTACAACTCGACTAATCATGACCCGAATCGAATAGAAACCGCAATAAAAACAAACCAAACCAAACCGAACCGACCCTATAATTTTTAAAGTCGACCCAAACCAAAAAATGGTAAACCATTAAAAATCGACCCGTTAATAACCGAAAACTGATAAACCGAACCCAAAACCGATTGACACCCCTACATAAGAAGGATGAAAATACATCTTGACTCTTCATCTCTTAAATCCAACGGATAATATTTTATGTACTCATAATGATCATTTTTTAACTCATAATGACCAAATAATTTTTTTTCACTTATAATGGTTCTTTTTTTTTATTATAGTAACTCTTTTTTTATTATTATATTGAATATTTTTTATTGTTATAGTAACCAAATTTTTTACGTGAAATCTCTAGCGTTGGATCTTACCATTTGAATGACCAAAATCTCTTCTTATTTTAAGCACCCTTTTTATTATATATATATATATATATATATATATATATATATATATATATATATATATATATATATATATATATATATATATATATATGAGAGGGAGATCATATTAAGAGCACTACCGGCAGTGAGTAAAATTTTCCCTACGAGTAAAAATGGGGAGTAAAATGAGTGAAAAATGTATCATGGCAATGGTCACCTGTAAAATGGTTGCTAACATGCTGCAGCGGATGGTGACGTCATCCGTGACGTTAGCGCGAATTTCTGTCCAAAAAAAAAAATTTAATCTAACTAGCGCGTCAGGCGGGCAAATCAGAGCCCGACACGTGTCCCAGTCAGAATCCTAGACCAATTAGAAAAACGCTGTTTTTATATAGTTTTACACGTCAACGACTATTTTCGGCATTTAAACAATTTAAAAAAAACGTACCAACGGTCATAAAAAAAATTTCTCTATAAAATGACACCCATTTTTCTATATTTTTCCACAACTTAAAAAAATACATTTTCCTAATTGAATTCGTTTTTCACCATTATCTACTTCCCAACTGTTATCATACATATTCAACCAAACAATGTGTCAGTGTTTAGTTGTAACGTTATGAAATTTGTGTTTCAATATTTTTCGTGGAATAAAATTACGTATTCAGTTTTTCATTCTAATGTACTCCAACAGTTAAAACGCTAAATTAAAATTAATTTAAACTAAAAATATCGCTAATTAAAAATAAGCGTTATTATACTAAAAACGGTAATTAAAAACGATAATAAAGACGTTAGTTAAGACGTTAATTTAAAATGATTATCAAAAGTGATGATTATTAAAAAATGCTACTGTTAATCGCTAATTAAAAACTATAATTATTAAAAAAATGCTAATTAAATGCGATAATAAAGTAAATGATAGTTTAAAAAGGCAATTAAAAACCGATTATGAAAAACGATATAAAAATGCGATAATTAAAAACTATAATTAAATATTGTATTTATGAACGATAACTATAATCGCTAATTAAAAATATTAAGTACATTACAAATTGATTGAAACGCTAACTACACAATAATAACATAAATTAATTAATAACGATACAAAATTATTAATTATAATCATACATTAATTAGAAAATTAAGTAAAATTGGTGAATATGGAAGAGAGAGAAAATGTGGTGGGTATTGGAAAAAGTAAGAGAGATTGTGAGGAGTTTTTTTAGTCATTGCTGGGATGACATTTTACTCAAAAAAAAACTCATGAGGATAATTGAGTGGGATGAGTGAGAAAGTAGTTAGAGAGATAATTAGATGGCAAAATTTTGTCCACTACTAATAGAGGTCTAATCTTATACTCTTATTGGACCCCCTTGCGCATATTTTGAGGTCGTGCGCCGGTTTCAAAAAAGTTGTGATGTAATATGGACAATTGAATGTCGTCTTAGACTTGAAGACTTAACATAGAAGGGGTTCATTAACTTCATTGATTATACTTATACATATTGTCGGAAGAGTTCTGCCATGCTATAACTTCCATTAAGCCTAAGAGATTAGGGCTATCTCATTATATAGTTAAGAGTCATTAAATTGAGCTACTTGAATTCGATTTGGTCTAAACTCTATCAAAGTTTGACTCGACTCTAGATAGAACTTGACTTAATAAGTTAACGAGTCGAGTTGAATAAATTAAAGCTCGGCTTGAGAAATTTCTTAGTAAACTCGATTTTTTATATATAATATAAATTTTGTCCACTATTCCTACATTGTAATACCCCATATTTTTAGTGTATTTTAAAACAGTATTTAAACAATATTTATTTAATTAAATACATATTTTATATGATATTTGAATCATTTAGTTGGTCATTTATGATATAAACTAACTTAAATGATTTTTAGAGGAAAATTATATGTAAATTTTATATTAAATTAATAAAATCATTTATCATTTTAACTCCTAAAATATAAAGATAATTTAATAAATTAATTTTTATGAAATAAATTAGGAAAGATATTTTAAAAAAATAAAATTTACATCCCAAAAACAAACAATAACATAAAAACAAATCAAAAGAAAGATAAAATGATAAATAAGCTAGACCCTGAATTGCCCTAGCATATGCCCTACACACTTCTTGGTGATCCACTTTATTAATAATGTAGACCTAAAATTGACTTATAATGGCCTTAATGCGACGTATCGTGTTTTATATGTCCAAAATATCTATACCATCGCGTCAAGGGGTTGAGACTAGCACAAATGAGTGTTAGAAAAGCATGAAAATAAATCCATTAGATAAGCGTCATTGCAGAGCATGGTAACAAGCAAAAGCTTCCGCAGGGAGTGTTTTTAAGTCCAAGTACTCGCAAACTCGCAAAGTAGGCACCAAGCTACAAACAATCAGCGGCTAGACGTACAATTTACTACACCAGAGGGTGGAGGTTTAACACAGATACATCAACTTAAAATTAGATGCTGCAAATAAATTACATGATTAAGCGCTAGAAAATGATATAGCACAAAATTTACAAGTGGGGAAAATATGACTCCTAGAATAAGAATAAGAATACAAACAAGAAATAAGATACAATGCAAAATTTTGTTCTTGAATTCAATGTCAGCTCGGCAGCTTGAACCATGTTATACCAGAAGGGGCTCTGCTAAAGGCTTTGGCGGAGTTTCGAGTTTAGTACCATATGTTACTGCCACACCAATAAAAGCACAAATGGCTGGAACAATACCCACAGCATATCGTGTAACTGAGAAAGTTAACAAGGATGAATGAAGCTCTCCGAGATTTGAAGATATATCTGCAAACCAAGCTTATTACTGTAAGTTATGATTATAAAGAAAAAAACCGTACAGCAATGGTGTAGAGTATAGAATAGGGACAGCATACTAATGCATAAATGGTGATAGTAACAAACATATGATGAAAAAGATTTGACTAGTCACGAATGCAATACAAGAAAACCACAGTAATATGAGGTATACGCGTGTATTAAAGGAAAGTACGAAATATATGAAAAAAACACAACGATATAAAGTCAGTGCAAGTATCGGAGGGAAAGTACAGAGGATCAACGGAAATATAAACTACTTACTACTTTGGTATGATTCCAAAATAAACAGCACAATTCCACATGACATTTTATCCATGAAGCTCAGTGATCCATAGACAAAAGCGCATCCATTAAGATCTTGTCCAACAAGGACACTCTGCATGCCTATTCCAGTGACCTGCAGCAGAAAACCCAACATCAGTAATTTATGCGGATTTTTATTAACTCCTTTTGTTCCTTCTCCTTAAAGAGATTAAGAGACGAAGAGGCAAGAGGATGATTTGATTTCAACAAGTCACTCTTAAACTCTAAAACGGCAACCAAAGCCCCTTATATAAGAGAAATAGTATTTCACACCCTTAGAAATAAACAAGAAAGGAAATTTCATAAATTCATTTTTTTTATATTTTACTTTCTGTAAGAAACTGTGAAATCTGAATTACATGTTTTATTTTAACTCAGGAACCTATTTCATCAACTGTACAATTACAGAGCATTTTTGTCAGGTTTAAGCTTAAAGAGGACTTAGAATCAAGTGTGAGCTCACAAGTTTAGGATTAGGATTATGCTTGCAAATTTCTCATTTTGACACTCCTATAAAACATAGTCATCCTGAGTAAGGCAACCTTTCAACAGATACAGAGGTTTCAACACATACCATCATTAGGGCATTTGCGATGCCAATAACAACAGAGATTATATACATATAACCACTCAAGCTTTGAGGCAGAAAGAGGACTGCTGCACCGCAAAATATCCAAAGAATAGCTCCAATAGAGTAGAATTTCTTTAGGCGATGACCAGTCCAAGACATCTCCTATAAACAAGTAGAAACTATTTTCAAGAGACTTACACACAACTTATTTATTAAAATAGAGCATGAGCTATGGAAGGCACCTGTAGAATAATGGAGATGATAAAGCTGCAAATGTATATAATAGCAGGCACCTACACATATAGTAAACCGATTTCATGAGTTCACGTATAACAGAAACAAGCAAGAGACAATACAAGTTTAGGCAGGGCTGTATTTTACCAGTGCTTTTGATGATTGAGCCATTTGTAGGTCATTGATGACGTAAAAAGCTAGAAATGACTGAGAGAAAAAAAGACAACCAGAAAATGAGAGCCATATAGCAATAAGTTATTTCAAACAGGAAAAAAGTACTGGATGGATCCTTACAGGAAACCTATTCCGTGAAAATTAACTTATCTATCACAAAATGCATATTGAAGGAGATGCTTATTCACCTGTGAGACATTAGTCACTAGTCTAGTCAGTACATATACAAGAGCAACCTGGTAGTAGAGAACTTTATGGAACCAGTAGGTCCATTGAATTCTTGCACAAGCTTTTCCTGGAAAGCTATCTTTCAATCTACAAAAAAGCAGAAAGGACCAAAAATTTTAACATGCTGAAAGTATTATCTAAAGAGGTACATATCACGACAGCAAGTAATCCTAGAGAGTCAACTTTAGTAAGGTATGAATCAGAACTTTAACAAGTTGAAAGTATAACACTCGATTGAGGAATTAATGTGAACTTTCCAAATGGGGTCTATATTATGCAAGTGAATATAAAATATATTTTTGATTCACAGTGATAGAACCAAAACTTTGAACATCGATTAAACCACCAAAGATGAATACTATGGACACGGAAGCATGACTAGTATATACGCACCTCGGCTCTTTAGTTCCAGAAAGGAAGATGCAGACAAAGCAGCATCCTATAAAGATTGACACATAAGCAATCCAGCGGTACTGCAAAAGGCAGAAAATAAGCATTATATTCGTAGAAAAAGATGCACCGTTTAGAAAAAAACATCCTTGCATGGGTTTACCTGATTTTCGATATCATCATGAGTCCTTGATTTACCAAGACCAAAGACAACAAAAGCCACTGCATACAAGCTTAGGTTTGCAACCTGAATATCAATTTTGGGGTCACAAAGAAATCAGGAAGAGAGAGGAGGACGCAGACATGCTTCAACAGTATTAAGTCTAAACTTATAATTAATCTGGAAAAAATGTGACGGGCATCACCATGGTAAATGCATTCCGACAGCTGGCTAGCACAACTCTACTCGTTGGATTTAGTGTCATGCAGTTCACCATAGACCTTCATCAAAAAAGAAATATTGATATGTTTTTGTTGGGAAAAACATAGTTCTACTAATAGAAAAGAAATTATTAAAAAGTTATGTCATTTTTGACAAGTTTATATATGATGCACAAAGTGTGAGCGGATTTACATGTGTGACACTTGAGTGGCAGCCCAACCAATATTGAAGATAGCCGCAAATAGGCTGTATCCGATTGTCTCCAAAGTAGATGAATCTGTGCCAAATATTTTGCATGGTAGACAACCACCAAAAACTGAGGAAAATGATACAGCGACTAACAGAGATCCAGCACCATGCCAAACTTTGAAGTGTCCAAATCGGTCTATCTAGCGCACAGTGACACGAAGAAAAGCAAAACAAAAAAATGAGGGTTCACCAATGTTACAGCGGAGCAAGTAATTCAATTGAAAAGAGATTTCAGATACAACACTTAGCAAAGTTAGGGATCAACCCATGCCCGTACAACATTTCTTCACTCAGCCTAACAACATTCACCAATAAAAGGTCCAATCCATTAGGACCATTACTCCAGTGCATAAAATTCAGAGATAAATTTGTCACCAGAAATGTAATGACTAAGAAATGAACATCACAAATGAAAACTACATAATTGAACTGTGTATCTAGATCAGGGACAGAACTTTTCGTAAGAATTTCACTAAGCATGATCTATTTCATATAAGCCAAATAGTAGAGCCCATCAAACAGTAAATTTTTTGTTTAATTTTTTTTATAATTATGATAGGTAAAGCCTTTAGTATAAGAGGTCAAGAGTACCAGAGGTTTGAATTGATAATCCATTAGCATTCTTTCCGTTAGGATGACAGGTTACAGATAGTTAAACTTCTTATGCATTACTACATTAAGCACAAATCACCTCCATCCCTAATCCTCAGCCATGAGTGTAAAAGCTCTGCCAGCCTCTATTTCAACTGACAAAGTCACCATTGCATAGCCTTAAGTTACAGATAATTTTTCAGTCATGAATACAAGCCCAATGATTAAATAAATACATCTTAGTCCGCCAGTCTCTTCAAAAATCTGTAGTTTCAGTATGTAGTTAAAAACGATTCATCTCCACATAGCTTTTTACTGATTGATTCAGTCAACCAATTCAAAGGAAGACCTTTAATACACACCCTTGATACTATTCACTAAATATGCACTCAATTCATACCAAAACATGTATATTATGACGTACGTAAAATCAATAAAGCAATTAACTACCTACCCCAGTCAAAAAGGGATATCATCTAACAGCTAATTACCAAAAAAGTCACATAGGATAACTGATGCAACATAAAAATCTAGACAACAAGTAGTTAAATACCAGCTCTCCAGAAAATGCAGTCATAAAACCATCTGCCACTTGCCCACTAAGCATCACGATTGCAGCATCCCTATCAACAAAGGCCATTGTGTAAGTGAAAGCAGCATACAGAAATCATGTGTAAGTGCAAAACTTGATAGACATTGATCAGAAAGATGTATGTAGCTACAGAAAGTGAAATAGAAACTTCAATTAAAACCATTTATGTATTCAACTTTCAAATGAAAAGCTCTGCAAATAGATTTTCTATAAGATATACAACAATAAATCATTTGTCATAGCATTGTCCAAATAGAAAATAATCCTAAGTTCTAAGAAAGTCCCTTAATTAGGAAACTAAAAACATGATTTTTTTCTATATCAAAACAAATAAAACAATAGAAAAGCACAGTTGTTTTTCAGTACAGCAGCACCATAATGAACACTTTTGCCTGTTTTCAAGAAAGTATGCTGGTAACCCAACATTGAAATAGCAAGCTATTCTTCATAATAGATAACTTAAATCAAGCGTCCCACCAACAACAGTACTCCCACAAAATCTGTTTGGTAGCAGGCCACCTTTCATTAACAATCAAAGCTCTAATAAAAATGGCACCTGTGTTATCACATTAGTAAAGCAACCTATATTAGTCCTTTTCTACAATCCGCTAAAGCCTCATTCATAATGATAAAATATATCATCTTTCAGGGGCCTATGCTGAAGGTCCAAATCATAATTCACACTCACAATAATAAGAACTATACATGACAGAAACAAACCCTTTTAAGAAGGAGAAAAGGTAACAAATGAAGACATAGAATGAACAGCAGAACTAAGAAGCATACCCTGGGGAAAGTCCTATATCTGTCAGGAAAACTAACAAGTAAGTAAACCAACACGCTGACGTAATGTCATTAAGCATGTGGCCTACACCATAAACGAAAACAGGCCATCGGCCAAGCGGCCTGTTGAAATACTCTTCATCTTCCATATCACTGATCATGATTGAAATGATAACTTACGTAAGGACTTCAGGCACCTGCAGATTGTTATAATTCAGCACAATCATCAGAACTGATCCAACTAAACAAGTGTTTGCACGACTGCACGAATTTAACTAACAAAAAAAAATTCAAGCAGCAACAATATACATTAATGAGAGCACTTCGAGCACAATTCTAACATACAACACTATAATCATTCATCATGTCAGATTTTATTGATTCCTTCGATTAATTTTTCACAGAAGCAGCATATGACTATTGAATACATGCAACTGTCTTGCCCCGCATGATCAGGCAACAATCAAACAATTGATAGTGTTTCATAAAAGGCGTGCACATTCTTAATGACACATTTGAGGGTATTAGCAAGCCCATCATGAACCCCTCCTGCCCACATGGCAGCAGACAATACTAAAACATAAATGATTTGACAAATATGTTAGTCTAGGAAAGGGGAAGACAATGGGAATTCAGGTTCCACAGTGAACTCCAATTCTAATCATTGCAAAGGGATTACATCCTAATTAACATTTGTATCGGCCATTCAGATTCCTGCCTTCGTCAATTTCTAATCATAATTTATAATTAGGCCTTTTTTTCCCAAATGACAAATAATTAACTCATAAGAAATCAACCAATCAACCGACCAATCAACCAACCAACCAAAATTTGAAGCATAATCATTATAAATATCACTTCAAATAATAGTGCTCCAAATAATACAAAATTCTAAACATTTTACACAAAATATCCCGAATATAACTGAAATCCAACTTTTAAAGGCCATTTACAAATTACAACTGCAAACATAATCATAATTAATGCAATTTTTCCCACACACTTATCAAATTAAACCCAAATATAGAAACATTCATACCTACCCACTTCGATTTAAAAACCCATTTGTATAATCAAATGAAAGATAAATAAAATCAACAATATCCTTTGATTACATGAAACATTAGATTAAAAAAAATTGTTGCAAAATTAAGGGGTGTAAATAGAAAAATATGGACCAACAAAATGACAAAGAAATCATACTTGTGATGTAAAGATTGAATCTTTTTATCTGGGTAGTTACTATTCTTGATAAATTCTAAAAATGTGAAATCATAGAGGTAAAATCTCGACGATTTTTACACGCACAAAAAATTTCAGAGATAGCTATGAAAATTATACGAAGAACAGAGATAAGATGAAGAAAACTGAGAAATCATACTTAGGTTAATTATGGGGAAGTGTGATTCTCAAAGAATTAACGAAGTATGAATTCTTAAGATAAATAAGATTCGTGACATTTTTATATAATTTGAGCCCACTAAAAAAATCTGGAAAAAGTGACGAAAAGTGGATGTGAGGTGGTAAGGCACGTAACCCAAGAAAATGAAGATGAAGTTTAAGCGACAATCACTGTGTTACGGGATATACAGAACAAACTGATAAGAACTTAAGAAGCTTCCACTTTACGTGACTTGCTGTTACCTGTTACTCTGTAGGATTGAAGGAAGACTTGTATTTTTGTGACCATATAAATATATTCTGTATGTATAATAAATATATTCTGTATTTATATGTATATCTCCTAGTTTGTTAAGTAGATATTCTAGGCTAATTGTGCTCTTGAAGTATGTATATATTGTCTCAATACCAATGACAAAGGCACGATTTAAAAAAAAAAATCACTGTTTTAATGGAAAAAATTGACAAACTTTTGATTGGCCCCTATTGTTTAGTTGTTTAACTTGTTTTGATGTGGTATTCTTTATCATCTTATTATGGCTCCACTGAATGTTTTACTTTTGTATCAAATCCTTCATCGCATAAATACTCTCCTTTTCTAATTTTTTTTACCCCATTTAATTTTTTGCGGTTTTTATGATACGATTTTAAATATTTTTTTATCTCAAAATTCATAAAACAAAAACTTATGAAAACTTGATATTCTAAACATTGAGATGTTCTCTAGCAAAATCTCACTTTGAATATATTATATCTTATGAAAGGAGTGAGTACTCCCTAATTCTTGAAGTACTTTTCCTCAATAAAAAAAAAATATTTTAATAATTTGCTACTAGCCAGGTAATTTTAATGGACTCAAGTACTCAACTAGCTAGAAGACTCGAGGCTTTCTCCCATAAAATAATACAATACGTTCGAAGTACATGTTAAACAATTTTTTATGGATTTATTAATTATGCTTACTTATAAATGTAAGCTTTGAAAAGGTAGAAAAATGTTATGATGCATGTCACGTTGAAACAAAAAAAATTTAATTGTAGATTTGATTTGGACCATCTCGAATAACACGTCAATGGTCGCAAACAATTTTTCGTTTTAAATATCCAAACTATTAAGCAGTAAATGGGCTAAACAACTCAAATTCATCATGTAAAATACAAGAAATAATTATGTAAAAAATAAAATCAGCAAAAGAATAAATAAAATGGAAAAAATAAAAATTAGGATGGAAGTACCTAATTAATAATATATAGTATCATACGAAAACAGTAAGTATTAGACCTTACTAAGTTTCTTGACGACCAAGAAATTACGGAAAACCTACCTTATCTTTGTACAATTAGTGAAGAAGATGGGAATGGAAGGAGAGTATGATTTGATTATAGATTATTGAAGGGAAATTAAAGGTGAAGATTAAACTTAGGGAAACTTGCTTGCCTTCAAATCTTCAACTTCTAACAGAATATATATAGTAGATCATCATGGTATATAGTGTTCCCTTAGGGTTCGTTACATATGTTATGATGTTACGAAGGTTCCTAGTTTTTCCAAGTCCAAAACCTACGCTATTAGGGTTTTTTTTTCAATTTTTTATTTAGGTGAAATATATTGACTAGATAACTTTCATTATTTGTTTTTAGAATTGTGATGTAAGCTCTTCGTATCATGACGAAATATAAATACATGAAATTGTTTGATTGGGATATCTTAACTTATCACTAATACTAGCTCGTACACTGTTAAAGAGCAGCAAATTATTTGGTTGGGATGTCTCCAAATTTTCTCCTTCCAAAACTTTGTAAAATAATGAAGAGCATCATGACAGTGGCTTTTCAACATTCAAAAAAAAAATTTATTTTGTACTATATATACCTCACTCTAGCATAAAAAAAATAGCATTTGCCCTACACTAATCTCCGTTATGCGCTACGAATATTATAGCCGTAAAAAATTGACCTGATTTAAATTATGGACCCAAACCTGCAATGATTTGAACCCGATTTATACCCGTTTTAAATGTAAAATTGGTAACATGTAACATGACCTGACTCCGGCTTAATATTAACAGATAATCGACTTTATCCTATATTATTTGTCCAAAACCAAAACCTGCACCTAACCCGATAAAACCGATAATCGACTAAAATCGACTTCACAACGAAGCAAATCCAAATGACACTCGACCTGAATGTAACCGAAACAAATTATGACCCAAGATAACATGTTATAAACCCGGCCTATTGTGACCCATGACCCTTTTTATTTTGATTGTTGTTGATCTGATCCGTTATTGACTTAAGTTGTAATAACTTTTAACCCGATTTTGGAGAAATTGCATTATGTTTGTTGAATTTTACTTTCAAAAATATATATATAAAAAAATATAAATGTATAATGGATCAAATAATACATTATATGGACTTTCGACCGACTAACATTATTTGGTGAAGCCCGGCCAAAATAAGTTTTTTGTTACTAATCCCAAGTATGATTCAGATTATTAAATGTATATGCTTTCTCTATTTTGTTTTTTCCAAGAAAGATTTAAATGCCTTCTATGAAGTACCCAAATTTGACTTTGCATAATGTAGCATCCTACTTAATAATTATTTTACCTAACTTTGATTAAATATTTTGTAATGTTTTGTTACTTTGTAATGGATAGGATTTCTTTTGAAACTTAATGTTCTATCGTGTTAGTTATATGACCAAAATCAAACTTGAAATATAAATAGTTGATTAAAAGTCTCAAATATTAAGTCAATCTCGGTACTATCCGACTTGATAATTATCTGATTCGATAATATCCAACCTAAATATGATAGTGCTAAAACCCGAGTTAGTACAACCTGAACCCGAAATTGAACCGAACACAAATTGGCCGAACTGAACCCAATTTGTACTCGAAAAGGTAAATAATCTGACATGATTTGATCTGAGCTAAGTCCAAACTTGACTCGATAAAGACTTGACTTAATATAACCCGACTCAAATATGACCCGAAACCTGACATGACCTTACTCGAACCCGACTGAAGCACCCAAATTGACAACTATAGTTATGATCAAATAGTTCTAAGATTCCTAACTAGGGATGGCAACGAGTATTGGACCCGACCCGGATCCGTGGATCCATATCCGTTTTTACGGATATGGGTCTTCAAAATTTAGACCCGACGGATCCGGGTCCTATGACTGAAAAACGGATCCGGGTACGGGTCCAACCATAATACCCATTTAGGACCCGTTTTGGACCCGTCTTGAAATATTTTTCGTGATACTAATATATTTACAAACCAGTAACCAACAAAGAAAGGAGAGAATGATAGTAAGGTAAAGTTCGACCGTTAGTAAGAAGTATTCAAATAAGGTCGATTTGGATATCTATTAAAAAAGAATGAAAAATTGATTTTGATAATATTTTTTTAATTTGTCTAATTTGAAATACTATAATTTGCTTTATAATTCGATCTGAAAAATAAAGTTCTTTTCTCATTAATGTCTAGGCAAATGTTCTAATGTGTATAATAAAGTCCATAATTTCAATTATAAATTCATTTTTCTAGTTATGGAGTATTATAAACAATAATATAATAGCACAAAAAATGTCTTCCCGCTCAAATTATCCCTTATGGTGGTAAATACACCTAAATATGCAAGATCCGTTTTGGACCCGGATCCGTTGGATCTGGATCTGGATCCTTACTTTTCATACCCAGCGGATCTGGATCTGGATCCATCCTTGAAAAACGGATCCGGATCTGGATCTATAAGGACCCGGTCCAGATCCGGTCCGTTGCCATCCCTATTCCTAACTATAATCTCAATAATCGTATACGCCCTCTGCCCATAACCATCCCTATAGTAATACTTCTAATATTACTACTTTCAACCTCTGTCCATATTTGTTTGTTATATTTGACTTTTTCACGTCTATAAGACATAATTTAAAATATTTTTTTCTAACTTAGTAAGATAAAAAATTATGAAAACTTGGTATTATAAAAATTAACATTTAAATGCATTTCATATGATTTCATTTAAATATATTATTTATTATAATACAATTAGAATTAATGGTCAAAATTTTTATACTTTAACTCCAAAACTAAAAATATAGCAAACATATAGGGACAGAGGAGTACGTGTTAGCGGTAGACCTTGGAAAAGTTGAAGCAACGGCAAGAGACGTTGTGCACAAAATAAGAGGCTAATGTCCGAATCAAGTATCTCAGAAGTTCATAAAGTTGTAAACAAAGGTACGCACGTAGCTTGTAATAGCTAAGCTGTGTTGATGTGTGAAACCTTTGAAACATGTACAAGGAACAATATTTGAACTTTGAGCTGCTTGCATTTTTCAATTTAAGTATGCTTGTGGTAGTTGTGTCTCCCAAACTCCAGTGTTTGGTAAGTCATCACAAGTAAGTTTATGCACAAAGGTTATGCAAATATTGAAAAAACTTTATAATATACACAGAAACAGTGTTAATTTATATCATGATTATACTAATCAAGCCTATTATCTTGACCTAACTAACAATATTCTTAGTATCACCAACTCCCTAAGGGATTAACTTAGCACTATAAAACATAATTATTGTTGAATCAATGAAGCACTCAGCTTGACTTTGCCACAAAATATATGGTAGCTAAAGGTACAAATGAGCTTTGTCAAGAAAAAAACTAATGCACCACAAAATAAATGAAAAAGTACCTTATAGTTCTATGAAAATTTTCAAAAAGTAAGCTAAATAAATTATCTCCCCATGTTTTTTCTTTCCATTTTTATTTCTCTGTTACAGATTTCAAATTCAAATATGTTCATTTGTAAAAATTTTAAAAACTAATATTTGAAAAATATACATTCATACGAATCTATCGAGATTACAAATAAGTATGTTTTTCATTTAGATGAGGAATAATTTATTGTTAAAGTTTAGCTCTAAAATCTATAATATTAAAAAAAAAAAAACAGACGGAGTAGATCTTATTGTATGAACATTGAAAGGAAGAATAAAAAATTGAAAACAAACCTGCAGAGGTTAGATGCTTGACGCCTGAATAGCTACGAAATCAAAAACGTGGAGAAACTTTCCTTGGATAATGGATAGTGCACGAAAATACAAATGCTTGTGTTAGTTGACGATCAAAGAGGTGAAGAGCATGAAAAAAATGTATCGGTGCATTCCCATCCCGACGATGAGGGAAAAGTGAAGGAGAGAATAAGTAAAGTCTTCCAAAGATTTGCGTGCCTTCAACTTTTGTGCCGAATGGGATGGAATGATGACATTCTGACAGTAGATATAACTGACTCTGACGACTGACGGTCGAAGTCAGTGTGAATATGTGAATCAAATATAAATCCTGTTATAAATCTAGGCTAGATTCAACTATGAACTATCTCTATTCTCTACAGTTGAACTGACCCTTTATACATTTTAACTCTTTGTCTGAATTTATATTTATGTAAGATAAGATAATCTAAGATAGGGTCCTGCAGTTATTTTGAACTTATCAATTCAATTTTGTTTGTGCGTTTTTCTGTGCTATTACTTCAACTCTTGTTCCATGACATGGTTCTTTTAGTCGTATCCTTTCATTCGTGTTTTAAGGTGTCTAAGAATAATATATCTAGATGAGGTGTCTAATTTTTATACTATTTCCGTTTAGTATAAGTTGCAACAAACACATAAAATACGGATTTATAGGCGAAATTTGATAATGGTGTTTATGTGATATGCATATGATAAGTAGACAGAAAATGAAAATAATTAAAAGTAGGCATGTGAGTAGTAGTGGACCTTTTTTCCCAAAAAATTTACTAAAAGGGGTAAAAAAAAAAAAGTAAAAATATTGTATTTTATTTCAAGCATATAAAAATGATAAATGTTACAACTTTTAATAACCAGAGATAATATTTATTGTTGTTCTCTTGTCAAAAAAAATAATAATAATTTTACTATTGTACGAAAGTATTGGAATCTGATTTGGTTTAGTCATCTTAATAAAAATCGATTTCTATCAAAATAAGGTAAATAAAATCAAATGCACACATACTCTGAGTTACTAATCAATATTCCACCTTAGTATAATTTTTTTTTTTTACATCCAATAAATTAAAGAAACCTTAGTATAAAGTTAGTTATTTATATTACGTGCCCATTATACATATACAGATAAAGAAAAAAAAAAAATCAAATCCACCCTCTTTTTCTAATATGACAGATAAATGAGTAGGATTAATGTTGTCACTGTTTGCTTAAACTACGTTTAGTGCATCACTTCGACTCATAAATGGTTTGTATGAATCCCAACCTCTTGACAATTTGTATACCAAACTACACTGCCGTAGACTCTGCAATATCAGTGGATATAAAATTTGAGGGTTATAAATATATAATTTATGTACTCAGTGCATCGTGTATTGCAATTCTTGTCTTCTCCTCAGACAAGTCTTCACCATATAAAAAATTAAAAAAAAAAACCCACCACTATTTTAGCCAATGACTTGATCTTTCGCTTCTCAAGTTGACATTGGGATGTTTTATTTGGGAGGGACGGACGTGTCTTCTAATTTCCTGTTGAAGCCATTAGCCTAAATTGACCCCATCACAAGATAATTATCTTAGTGGCTTCCACTTGTATAAATGTTATAACTATATATTTACATATTTTGACAGTTGATCCGGTCATCATCTCATCTAACTCGTTACATTCTGAACACACCATATTTAGTCTCTTCGGGAACACGATTCATTGATGCAGAGACGCATAAACCAATGATTTTTCTTGTATCTGCAGGATCAATTACACCGTCATCCCAAAGCCTAGCTGTAGAATAATATGGTGAACCTTCTTCATCGTATGCCTCTTCCACCTTTGCTTTGAATGCTTCCTCTTCTTGGGCTGTCCACTGAACAAGTATGCAAGATTAGGTAAGCATAGTGGTCCAGCAAGCCTATGAACAGTAGCAATGTACATGCAGCATTTCCATATGAACATTACCTGGACCCCTCGCCGTTTCTTGTTGGCTTTTTCTACTTGAGCCAGGACACCTGCAGCCTAAAGAATACCATGAGAGAAATTAGTTCTCGTTTTCTAGATATCATCACGTATTCACGTCTGATTGTAGTCCTTAAACATCATTAAAATAATTTGTCAGATTATAGATGGAAGGATCTTGAGCTAAGGCATTATATTCTCGGTCTCTCAACCACAGAGGGTGACATCTTCTTTCTGACCATTTTATCCAATCCCCCCCTCCCCCCCAAAAAAAAAAAAAAAAAAAAACTGTGGATAACACTCCAAATATATCAGTGTGGCAGTGGGAATGCTCTGCATTCTCGGGTACAATGCTTACTTGGATTCTTAATTAGCTCTTCAGGTTACCTAGGAGTACCCTTTGGTTTGAGATCTTATGTGCCTCTAGGACAGCATGTTCTCTCATACTCTCTCTGAGTATTGTCAAAGAAGAGAGAAAGGGACTTCAGGGAAGCGCAGATGAGTGCATCCCAAGCCAGGCACAATGAGGCCATCCACCAGAGAAAATTTCTTTTTCAAGAGAATAAACCAAAGCACATGAATCAAATGTGGTCCAAGGAGAATGATTGACAAAGGTTGTCTTCTCATCTGTCCAGACACCAGAGGTGGCTATAGTGATATGCAACAAAGGGAAAACTTAGAATGCTCAGATCAGAATCATTCAGTTAAAAATGAAAGCAGCACTTTCCAGAGATCCACCTATACGACTGAAACTACAGTAAAAGATAAAAATCATCAAGCATTTTGTTCGTATTTCCATAAATGAATAGAATAACCTGACAAAAGCAAGCAAGGCTGGGATTTTCCAATTTAATGCTTTTGAGGCATATCATACTCACCACAACATAAACAAAATACGGAAGAAGATAAAATTTATCAAGTATGTTGTATGGGTTACCATAAAATAGCAGAATAACCTTACAAAAACAAGCAAGGCTAGGATTTTCCAATGTAATGCTTTCAAGGCATATAATCCTCACAACATAACAAAGTGATTCATTTCAGAACAATGAGAAGAATTATCAAACAACCATTTTAACAACGGATGGCAAAGAATAAACCCCTATGGATTAGCCTTCTAGTGAACCCACAGCTTCCCCAGACTGTATGGCCACCAAATCTTGCTTCCCTGTCATCCAATTCCATCTATAGGGCTGGAGAGAAACCAAACCCAGTCAAAAACTTAGAGCAGATTAAATTAATTTTGACCGAGTTTGAGCACAGAATTGTCTCAAGACTCAGGCTAAGCTTAAATGTCTTATTTCAAGTTTGAGCTCTCACCTAGAGGATAAGAATGCTCAAACAATTAATACACTATAATAACATTGTTGGCGTTGCTCGGATTTAAGATATTGTTCGGCTCGCCAGCTAGGCAAGTTGTGCTAAGTATAACCTTATCCATGTGAATATAAGGGAAGTTCAGGTCTTAGGATATAGGATATATAACAATCTCATTATATTTGAAAGATATGCATTGAATTCATAATTATATGAATCCCAGTTCCCAATCCAACTGTGTTTGAGTTCAACTTAGGAGATCAATCTATGATATGGATTTAAGCTTATTTAGTACTCTGTTTTTATCGCTCCTAAGGCCATAGGTAGAGATCAGGTCATGTTAAACCTCATCCTAGCCCTTCTCCTGTCCCTACTGCCCCTAAAACCCCTCCAAATCACCTGAATTTTTCTCTCCGTACTTTTACTACCTCCATAACATTACCACCTCGAGTATTTTCAGATGCTTCTGTGGTGAACCTCATTGAAACCAACTTTACAGGTAGTCTTCTAATGGTTAATCACTCATGCAGTAATGCCAGAAGATCCAAAGAACACTCTCAAAGGACAATGTTTGTGTAGTTACAACATAGGATAATAACATTTCTCTATAAAACTATAGAAGTAGAGTATAAAATGAAATGTGTTTATATTGTTTTCCCTTTTGTTTAGAAAGAAAGGATAAGAAACTGAAATGTGTTTCTCTACATTATTTTGTGTATTCAGGAGACTCCATAACTGTAAACAATTACAACTATTTTTTAATGTCCTGTTACTAAGAATAATTGACATACTGTCTAACCTTTGAATAAACAATGACACACATCATTTTTCTCAACCTCATTCATTTATTCTTTTTCTCTCATAACTTATGTAACAGCCGAATTGTTCAACAGGATAACAAGGGAAATTAATGAATGTGGTAGAGAGACAATGTGTGTCATTGTTTATTCAAAGGAAAGATTATGTCAGTAATTGTTTGTAATAGGACAAAATATCACATAATCATTTAGGGCCATGTATTCAATTATTAATAAAATTCAATATAGAGAAACACAATTCCGTCTATTATATTCTCATTCTTTAGATTGATAGAAATGTGTTGTCAGCCAATTTTTTTTCTACACAAAAGGGAAAAGTCTATTATTTCAGCAGCAAGAATAATTGCGATAATTCCCAACATTTTGAAACTCTAACCTAAAGCCACTAACAGGCCCTATTCTGTGACTTTGACAAGAGGAACAAAGGTACACATTTGATTCTATGTGAGTAAGAGAGAAATGCATGGCATTCCAAAGTAGAGCAGCAGAAAAGCCAGGCATATCAGAGATATTTAAAAGGAATAAACTTGAATTTGAGCTCAAGTGGGTCACACTGTTCCTCTTGATTGTCAGGATTTACACATGGACTTAAATAGAGATGGAGCAGAAACATCAATCATCAATACAGAATAATACTTTCGACACACAAAACAACTAAAATCAAAACGACGTAAAAGCATAGTGATTACAGCAAACACCATAATTAAATTATACCTGTGCCCCTCCCATTACAGATATTCTTGCATTTGGCCAGAAGAACATGAAATTAGGACTATATGCACGTCCACACATAGCATAGTTTCCAGCACCAAAACTTCCACCAATTATAACAGTGATTTTTGGAACCTGCAAAGAGCTATAGCTTTAGAAAACATATACTTACCACTCATTTTATGTATTCCTGCTCCACCAAACCAATAATAAGCAAGCATAAAGGAAATTAATTTTTTTTGAAAAGGGTCCTACTACTTAACCAAGATCTCCTAGGATGTCAAAACCTAGGTTACAGTTAAGCAAAGATAAAGGAGAGATGAAGAATCCTAGACCAAACAAGAGACCTACTGCTTAATGATACAAGTAACAAAATAAAACAGTTTTGCATCTACTCATCCAAAATCTGGAGTGTAACAGACAAACAGCGAATCAACAATTCCGAGCCATCTTGCTTAACTTTCAATATTTTCCTGCCACTTAACTGTCTTTCATCAAGAAACCTTGAATGACTTATACACTTACCAAATATTACAATCAAAGAGCCTAATAGAATTGAAGAAACAATTCACATGAAAGATGTCCAGATAGACAATGAGCAAACTGATAATATAAATCCAGTTTTTTATATTACAGAATAACAAATTTGTTTTAGAATTACAATTAGGGATGCTGTCTCCCTAGAACAGCTACACAGACACCCAAGGTGACCTCTTTAGTGTTACAATTTTCATTTGGGCTGCTAATTACTTTGATGGTCATGGTCCAAGGTGGCAAGCTCAATCATAAAACAAAGATGATATGATTCAACAGCTAGCAGTGTAGAACGGGCATGAAGGATGTCTTTATTTTATAGGACTCTTAGGAAAAACAAGCAGGAATAACCAACAGATTTACAGACTGGAAAATACAGTCAAGGTGACCAAAAAGGAGGGCACTTGAGGTAGTGGCAGTATAAATCTGATACAGGAAGCTTATGAAGGAAGATTGAAAATTAGTCTAGAAAAAGAGGATGTTAACAGAGATAAACTCAGGAAGAAAAATTATTACTTAGTTTTTCAGCTTTGGGAGTATGTTGTGTCACTAAAAACTAAATCAACTCCGTTTAAATTTTATTTTTGAAACTCAATCTTCACCCTATTAACTCCATTTAAATTCTACTCTTAAAAAACTCCATTTGGGCACTGTCCAGCTACATCACTTCATAGCATAATGAAGTAAATATTCTCCTCGTAGCTAATGATGTACAAAATATCAATTGCTAGTGAACACTAGAGTTGACTAACATCTACAGCATAGAATTCCAAAATTGAGCTCATTTGCTATTAGCTTGCTGAAGATAGTAGTTTAAAATCATCTCTATATCTAAAATTAAAGTTGAAGCTTAATATAGTCGGTGTGTTGAGCAAATATGATGACAAAGAACAAGCTACAAATCATAAGTTACAAAATCAATCTTTAACATCACTAATGAAACCCAAGGAGCATGACCGTTTTTGAATTGTTTATCATGTTTCTAACACCCAACTCTTAAACTACCTTACACAAATATGACATTACAGCCATTTACAATATCATTTTTATGTATAATATCGAAGTTAGGACAACAGTCTTTACAAGGTATTCAGTAACTGTGATGCTAAATCAACAATGAAGTTGATTAAATGTTAAGCTAAACTGAGCAACAGTAGCTAAGCCCGAGCTTGGTCCCCAAGATCCTTATTGATAAATAAGCACTAGAGGAGGTTATTAAAAGAGGATGCACACAAAATGATGTTATGATGAAATTGTTTGGGCTTCTGGTATTTAAGTAAGATGGACAGGAATCAAAAGAAATCTGGTTTGAAGGCCAACAAAACGATTGTCACAACTCACAAGGAGAAAACAAATTCAACAATAAAGGAATACAACAAGAGAATTCAGCTCCTTTGAACAAGAAAGTCCATGCAATCAATCATGCACTCATTTGTATAATATATGCAGTTATGTTACAGCAAGAAAGAAGTACCAACATTTTGATTTAGTCCATTACAATTAAAAAAAGTATTTAATCTTTTGGCTCTCCAGAAAACAGCTAATATTATCAAACTCTTTACAGATCTCATCGATATAAATAGATTTCTACAAATTGCCACAAAAATCTGTGCTTAGAGAAACTACACATCAAATATGCGTAAGTGAGAGACCTAAGTGATAATGTAATATTCAAGAAGACTACATAATTCCTTGAAATTCTTTCTTTAGAAGTCATAGATATCCCCATTCACAGAACACTCTAAAACATCATTCATAATCCACTGCAACTCATATATTGGATTATATAAGTAGATACTGAATGAAAAACCTAGTAATTGCACAGAATTTCTACTTTTATCAGGAAACACACACACAGACACAAACACAAGGAACATATAAACTTCAATTGTTACTATAAATTCACCAAAAGAAATAGCTATGAAAAAGTAAAAGGAAATGGAGTGGGGGTTACAAAGTGGAGTGCATAAGTCTAAGTTGAACAATCTACCTTTGCACAAGCAACAGCCATCACCATTTTTGCCCCAGCTTTTGCTATACCATCAGCCTCAGCCCTTGATCCAACCTATCAATGATCCATGAGTTACTGACTGCATAAGGGAAATACTTGTCCATTTAATATTACTCAATGTTGTGTTTAGAGGACAGCCTTTCAGAAAAAAACAGCAACTTTAATAGAAATGTTACATTTGTAACAGATAAAGCGGATACAAAAGGTTGAAGACTTAGTAAAGTTGATAAAGAGAGAAATGGACACAGAGTTAGTGATAGGAGGAAATAAACTTGTAGAGCTAAGAAAATGCTGCACCAGTTGAGACTAAAAATCACACACTGAAAAGTATAAAATACTATTTCTGGAAGAAGGGGAGAAAAGTTAAAAAAATGCAATTTAGGTAGAACTAGTTGCCACAAATAACTTGTAAATGAATTTTTTTATGGGATGATAAGTGTCAGGAACCCCCCCACCCCTTTCTTTTATAGTGCATTGTTTATTTTATGGTTAACAAATAATTCTACAGAAAGGATGAACCTCATAAACATAAAATTAATTGTTTAAATACACCTTATATATGTAAGATACACAAGCTTAAGAATTCAAGAAAGTTAGAATTATGACATCTTTAAAAGTAAAGATGAGCATTAGAGGTTCAAGAAATACTCATTTTCCTGCAAAGGATTTAAGAAACTAATCACAGAAAAGAAGTCATACCATTTCTCACTTAATAGTTTGAAGTTAAGAGAAGACAATTATAAAAATCTTTTAATTGGCTTGATCAAGTCTGACAAGTCTCTAACTTTTTGAAGTTGTGAAAGAACAACCCTTCAGGATGAATCAAACTACCAAATATACCGGCGACCTATTCTATATGCATTTAGAAGCTAAGGAGTAAAAAAATCCTCACTATAAAATAGTACCATAGGAAAACTCATCTTGCTGAAGTTTTGATAACATTTTATTGACTTATAGTAGGCTTGTGTCACCAAAATTTTTTTTGAAGCAGAGTACATAAGATAAAATTGTTTCCAACGTATCCTTTAGTCCCTGTAGTATCTGGTAACCATGCTCCTATACCATATATCCCTTTAATTCCTATATCGTCAATTCATAAAGTAAAGATAAAGGAAACACCTCCAAGCAGTTTTATTCATATTTAAGCAATAAAAGAATCTCCCCATGGCCCATACCATAAATCCTGTAATGTTCTGAAGAAAAATCAAAGGAATGCCACGCTGTGTGCATAGCTCAATGAAGTGGGCCCCTTTAAGAGCAGATTCGTGAAACAGAACTCCATTGTTTCCAATAATGCCAACAGGATTCCCAAAAATTTTGGCAAAACCTGTTACGAGGGTCTGCAGAAAATAATAAACAAGAAAATTCTAATCAAAATTCCCTCTCAAATGAGTAAAACCTGTTATGAAGGCCCATACAATAAAAATTTGAAACAAAGATCAACTTATGGCCCACAAATTGAAGTGGTTGTTGTTAAGTGATTCTAATGGGACTCACAGTGCCGTACAATTTCTTGAATTCGTCAAATTCACTCCCGTCAACTATACGAGCAATGACAGATCGTATATCATATTGTTGCTTATGATCCATTGGGGCAATTTGTCTGAGCTCTTTGACATCATAAAGAGGTTCCTTAGGTTCAGCTGTCACATAATTCATGGTACCAGGTAATTCGTCTCCTCCAGCCTTATACAAGTTCTTGACAATACTCCTTCCTGTATGGAGTGCATGCAGTTCATCTGCAAGGAAATGCCAAAACTATTTTGAGGATAACATGACTTTGGTTGCTCTATCTTCTAGAGGAGAGAGAGAAAAGATAAAAGGAAACAGCAAAAAGAGAGCTGCTACAATAAGCTGCAGATTGTCATACTTCTACTGTATTATTTCTCCTGCAATATCATGCAAGGACTCAAAATACAATTTGGAAAAGAACAAATTAGAAAGTTTCACTTCAGCCTCAATAAGGAATATCTTTGACAGGAACAATCGAGTAGGAAAAAACGGAATACATGTAGTGCCATTTCAGCATTGGGAGGAGGCCAAGAGAAGATAGACAATTTTCGTACAAGAATACAATAAAGATCGCATGGATATCACTGCTTCCAACAGACAGCATTTCCTTAACAAGTTAACAACATGTGATAGTATATCACGACGGGAATACAAACACATAAACTGAAAGTTATTTGAGGGGACTTTAAGTTACCAATTTTTGTTCCAGTAACCTAGAGAGCATAAGTATAAATATGAAGGTACACTGACTAGATGTGAACCATCATGTTTACAAGATATAATTCCAGTCAGGGCTTATATTCTCTATAAGCTTAAGTATTGTTGTTTAACAGCAGTAAGGCTTTTTTAAAATGTCATAGAATTAGTTTAACAATAGTTATAGAGGAACCAAAGGTGACATGAAGCTTACAAGGGAAAGAAGTCAAGAAATCATTGGTCAACCAACTCTTGTTAAATAGAGAGGGGGGGAAAAAAGGTGTTCTGCACAAGAATACCTTCAGCAAAATAATCAGACACTCCTGATATCTTGCAGTGCACAGCAGCACCTCCTAAATCTTCAGCAGATATTTCCTCACCAGTAGCAGCCTGTATTAATTTTTCCATCAGTAACAGACATATACACACATACAAGATTGCAATTCTCAATAGCTCTGAAAACTATTATTAGACAAACACATTGTGGTGGAAGAAACTGCATGACACCCTATCCAGAGACTAGTCTATAATCCTATCACAAACCTTCACAAGTGGAGGTCCAGCAAGAAATATTGTTCCATTTCCTTTAACCATGACACTTTCATCTGCCATTGCAGGTATATATGCACCTCCGGCAGTACAAGAACCCAAAACAAGTGCGATTTGAGGAATGCCTTGCGCAGACATAATGGCCTGGTTATAAAAGATTCTGCCAAAATTCTCCTTGTCGGGAAAGACCTCAGCCTGTTTGGGGAGAAAAGCACCACCACTATCTACAAGGTACAAGCATGGTAGTTTGCATTGAGCAGCAATTTCTTGTGCCCTCAAGTGCTTCTTGACTGTGATGGGAAAATAAGTTCCTCCCTTGACAGTGGGGTCATTGGCCACAAACATACAAAGTTTTCCATGAACAGGTCCAATTCCTGTGATTATTCCACCAGATGGAAGCGATTCTTCATATAGCTCATGGCCTGCAAGCTAATCACATCAATTTCAGCTTAGAGGAAGTATAGAGTGTTTCCCTTGGCATTTCATTGAAACAATCATTTCTGGAACATATCTTCCTAGAAACAAACCGAAGTTGATTCAAATAAAATGAGAGCTGTATAATGCTACAGGTCAATAAAGAGATCATGTCAGGATATCAAAATTCAAATACATCAAATCAACCATGGAGTACAATTCACTCAAGCAAGTAACCCAGCATAGTGTCCTCACAGGATAACATACCTATAGTATGAATAGGTACCCATGTGATACCAGCATCCTCAAGGAATGCTCTCCAGGCCTTGACAGGATTAATCAAAAGTATTAGCAGCTAGCTTAGTCCCTTATCCCTGTTCAGCCAAAAGTGAGGAGTTACCTAATCCTACAGACAGATACTAGGGAAGTCAACTACCAGTCGAAACAAGTAAAGAGGTTGCTTCATTAAGCACATGACTACAAAGTATAAACGGCTTCCCTAGACTATGATGTGGGATTTTCATTTTCAAACAGCAGTATTCAACACCGAAAGAAAAGACACTCCAGTACCCGAAGCTCTAATCATTCACTCAAATGTTACCTTATCCATTTCGTACTGCACGACTTTCTCCTTGAAATGTCTTTAATTAAACTATTGTCCTTGAGAAACATAGCCAAAATGTGGTAGAAATCTATCTACACTACCCCCACAAAATCAAACCCCAAAAAAAAATAAAAAATAAAAAATTGAGTTGGTCATATCCTTGGATAAACCTTACAAACATAACCTCCCATTGCGCTTACACTAAAGTAGAAATTGCTCAAAATTAAGCAGCACTACGACATTTTAACTTGTAAATAAGGTAAAACCCACCAACATTAACTTACTCCAAATCACAAAACTTGAAACAAAAGTATATCAATTTAATTGAAGAATAATCAAGTAATTAATTGAACTGATAAACAAATTACCTGAGAAAGTTCTAGAAAAGAAGAACCGGGATCAAGAATCCGCTCAATTCTCTCTCTTGGAAGAAGCTTCTTCCTACTCCTGTTCCTCTTCACAGCCTCCTCTCCTCCACCATTCATTACCTAATATAATAGTTGATAACATCAGGGGTTACTAAAAATAGAAAAATTAGCAAGGAAGTATAAAGTATCAACCTTGTCGATGTGGGAATGGAGTTGGGAGAGTAAATCCTGCATGATTTTAGAATTGTGGGCAGAAGCGTCGGAATTCCGGTTAAAGGCGTCGGGAAGTACGCCAAGACACATTTGTCTTCTGGGCTGAAGAAGTGAAAGCGACGGTTTCAGAGCCCATGAATTGAAACATGTTGTTGTCGATGAAGTTCTTCTAATGATGCCCAACATTTTCGGCGCTCCAATTGAAATAATTTTTTTGGATTGATAGTTTAGCCTCTTTCTCTCTGAATCAGTAGTATTTACAACGCAACTCTTGATTCAACTAAATAAGTACGGAGTAGTGTTTATCCAATGATTCGTGTTTGTGTTGTTGTTGACACGGAGAACTCATCCATTGAGTCTCATTTTCATGTCCACCTCACCGTCACCTAATGGTAATGGGTCGGATTTAAGTCTGGTCTGATTAGACTCAAACTCATACCTATTATTTTTAAATTAGACTCATATACGTTCTAGAACCATTGAGTTCTAAAATTTCATACCCTTATCCAAATCTATTGGATCTTATGAATCTCGAGTCCAAAATGAATCCTAATATATTTTTAATATTATGTGCTTATTATTCATATGTTTTATAATTGAATTTTTTTTTCGCATTTCAAATTTTAGAATTGTTTATCGAGTAAGTGTTATAAAGGAACATAAACTGCATTATTATGTCATATGAGATAAATTAATAAATACTTTCTTAATCACACAATTTGTATCGTTGAAATACTTGCAAAACAATCTTTAATTCAGTTAGTGGAAAACAAGTATGCACTAGAGTTAAAATCCAACACTTAATCAAAAGTTTTAAACTCAATACTCTGTCGCAATGTTTTTAAGATCAAGTGTATCGCTACTTGCAAGTTTTAAAATCACACAAAAGCTAGTAATTTTAAACCAAGTTGAATATGTTTGTGAGGGCGTAACGTCGAGAAGCCAGTAATTACAAAGTTTACATCAAAATTATATGAATATATTACATGGCGAGTGGCGATGAAAAAGTATTGAAGGCTTGCAGTAGACTAGAAAATGGAGGATGGAGAGGAGAAGAGGAAGATAACGGAATAATGTGAATGAACCTTTAGTTTTATTTATATATAGAGATTAGATTTTATTTTTATTTTTTTAAAATGTGCGAGTTTATGGGTCAGATCTATCATGATGCAAACTATGTATTAAAAAACACTCTAAATCGGCCAACCTTGAAACGTTAATAATATTGTTACAAGCAAGTAGATTATTGTGTTTATTTAATTGATAAGGAGACACAAAGCAATAGACGTCGTATAATAATAAGTCGACAAAGTGTCCTAATAGTGTTAGGAACATCTTTTTTATAATCATAATATAATTATGCAATTGTTTTATTGTTTAGAGAAGATCCTCAAGACTGTAGATACTAACTCTTAAATTAATCCAATTGCCCAAGTTAGAACACTAAAAGGCGATTTGTCAGGTTGTATCAATTTTGGGTTGTTTACGGGTTTACAACAGGTTGGTCTTAAATATATCGGCTTAAATCGGGTTGAGGGTCCCTATCAATTAAGCCTTGTTGTATTGTAGTTAGGTTGAAGTGATTTCAGATTGTTACGTATATTGCTTATTACTAGGTTTGTTGTTAACTTCGAATCCACAACATTGAGGCTCAAGCACAAGTTCAGCTTCAGTCTGAAATATAGTCATTGCTGGAGAAGTATGCTGAAGTATTTTCTGAGCCCAAAACACTTTCCCTATGAGGAATCAATTTGATCACAAAATTCCACTCAAGGAGGGCACCAATGTGATAAATATAAGGCCTTACCGACATTCAACTATTTAGAAAGACCATAATTAAAGAGCTAGTGCATCAGTTGTATGAACAAGGCACTATTCGTGACAATAATAGACCATTTGCGACTCCGGTTGTCTTAGTCAAGAAGAAAGATGGAGGGTGGAGGATGTGTGTGGATTATCGAGCCCTTAATAAAGCCATAATCAAAGACAAATTCCTTATTCCAGTGATCGAAGAGTTGCTTGATGAATTGAAAGATACTCTTTACTTTTCAAAACTTGACCTCAAATTTGGTTATCACTAGATTAGGATGCATTCTCATGATATTCACAAAATTGCATTCAAAACACATTTTGGGCATTTTGAATACTTGCTTATGCCCTTTGGGCTACCCAATGTTCCTTCAACTTTCCAAGCACTCATGAATCTAGTGTTTAAGGCACACTTGAGGAAATTCGTCCTTGTTTTTTTGACGATATTTTAGTATATAGTCCTACTTGGATGGAGCATTTATATCATTTACAGGTGGTGTTAGAAGTAATGTAGATGATGGTTACATCTCTTTATTCTTCATTGATTGAGGAAATTCAGAGTGTATGGAAGGATAATCCCAATATATAGAGGATCGTTAAGGATTTACAAGAGGATCCTGACTCTCACAAGAACTACACTTGGGCTAATGGACAGCTACGAAGGAAGGGGAGGTTGGTTATTGGTGACAATCAAGACCTTAAGGGAAAGATAATGGCATGGATGCATGATTCATCTTTAGGTGGACACTCTGGAGTCGAGGCCACTTTCAGAAGGTTCAAGGTTTTATTCTATTGGGTTGGGTTATAGAGAGATATTCAGGAGCATATAAAATGTTGCACAGTATAAGCAAATATGATCCTAGCGCATCTCTGGGGTTGTTACAACCTATTCCCATTCTTGATAGGGTGTGGGAAGAAGTCACCATGGACTTCATAAAAGACTTGCCTAATTCCTTGAGAAAGCAGGTGATTATGGTGGTTATTGATAAGTCAAGCGAGTATGCCCACTTCATCTCTGTTGGAGTTTATCATTTAGTTAAGCTTAGTTAGTAGTATAAATATTGTCACATCGTAATTGTTTACTGAATATCATCAACAATAAAAAAAAAATTAGTCATTTTCTCTCTTTCTCCTCTCTTTGCTCAGTGCTCAAATAATACTCATCAATGGCTTACATCCTTCCTCTCCACCACTTCTATCCTCCATAATCACCAAATTTAACAATCTCATTGTCTCATCCATTCACTGCCATTAAAGTCGCACAAGTTTACATGGACACAATATATAAGTTGCATAGTTTCCCTAAAACTATCATATATGATAGGGACCCAATCTTTATTAGCGAGTTCTGGACTGAGTTGAATATCTGTGGCATACAACATAAAATGTCAACAACATATCACCCTCAAACAGATGGACAATCTGAGGTCCTTAACAGATATCTGGAGACATATCTTCGCTGTATGTGTGGGGACACACCTCATGAATGGGCAAGATGGTTGCCATTGGTTGAATTTTGGTATAATACAAACTTTCACTCTGCCATCAAGATGACACCTTATGAGGTATTATATGGTCAGCCTCACCCACTCCATATACCGTATTTGGCAAGAACAAGTAACGTGGAGATCATTGATAAAAGCATGCAAAGCAGGGAAGCTATGCTCTAGTTACTTAAGGGGCATCTTAAGGCTGCACAAAACCGTATGAAGCAATTAGCTGATAAACGCAGAAGTGACAGAAATTTTGAAGTTGGGGATTGGGTGTATTTGAAACTTCAACCATACAAACAACAATCTGTGGAGAGCAGGGTGAATCAGAAGCTTGCCATGAAGTACTTTGGCCCCTACCAAGTCACCAAGAAGATAGGCAAGGTTGCCTACACTCTACAGCTTCCCCCATCCTCAAAAATTCACCCTACCTTCCATGTATCCCAGCTTAAGGCCTATCAGGTCCTCTCCCACCTGCCACAAGCTTCACATCATTGCCAGAAACTTTGTCAGATATCAACAAGCATCCAGTGGCTCTCATCAACAAAATGTGTATAAAAAGAACAATCATGTGGTTGTACAATGGCTGATTCAATGGTCTAACTCAGCTCCGGTGGATGCCACTTGGGAAGATGCAATAAAGATAAAGCAAATGTTCCCTATTTTTTATCCTTGGGGTCAAGGATCATCTCATGAGGAGGGCATTGATGCAAATGCAAGTCAACATGATGCTGCTGTGCACGTGATATCAGGAGAAGAAGGAATATATTGGAATTTTTTTTTATTTTTGAGCCAAAAAAATTAAAAAAATTCGAAAAATAAGCTATTGTTTAAAATAATTTCAAAAATAAGCCAATTTTAGGTTCGGATATAATATGCTGCCCTGGACAGCGTTATATTTAATAAAAAAATGCTACCCAGGCAGCGTTCTACATGAGCTAGATTTTAGGGTAAATTTATGGGTCATGAGAAAACGCTGCCTAGGCTGCGTTATAGTTAAAAAAAAAAGCTGACTAGGGCAGCGTTTTCCTTTGGAATATTTTCAAAGTTAGTGCAGCAAGGGCAGGGAATCAGTGCAGCGAGAAAACGCTACCTCGAGCAGCGTTATTGGTATTAAATGAAACGCTGTCCTAGGCAGCGTTTCCCTTGAGGCCCGGTTTTTTTTTCTTTTTCTCCCTTCTTCCTCCCCATTTCTGTCTTCTTCCTCCATTTTCTCCTGCGCTTCGACTGCTTCACTCACTGCCTCTTCGAACCTTTCATCCCAAATTCTTTCATTTTCCTCCCAAATTCTTCCATTTTCTTCCATTTGACAAGGTATGTTTTTAATTTTGAGTTATTTTAAGTTTTTATCATTTTTTTTTCATTTTCATGTTATATTAATTTCGTTTTTTTCATGTGAAATTATGAGTTATGTTATGTTATTTTTTTAATTTTGTAAATTTTGAGTTTTTTTTTTTAATTTCGTGAATTAATTTTTGTTAGGTTAATTTATGTTAATTTCATGAATTAATTTTTGTTATGTTATGTTAATTGGCATGTTTTGTGTATTATCTTAATTTTTGTGAATTAATTTTATTAATTATGAATTATGGTATGGTATGGTATGTTATGTTATTTTTGTTAATTATAAGTTTTTTTGTTGTTATTATTAATATTTTGGTAGTGTATATGTTATAGTATTTTTGTTTAGGTATTGATATGGATTTAGTTAAGTGAACTTTTATTTAGGTTAGTAAACTGTAAATTAGGTTAGTATATTAATTTAGGTGAGTTTATTGATTATGTTAAGTTAATTAAATTTGTTTAATATTTAGGTTAGTTAATTAGTATAGATTATTTTATTAATTTTGTTTAGTTTATTAAAATAGGTTAGTTTATTAGATTAGATTACTTAATTAATTTATTGTAGTCGATTAATTTAGGTTAATATAGGTTAGTTAATTAAGTAAGGTTAATTAATTAATTAAGATTATTTTACTAGATTAGTTTATTAAGTAAGGTTAGTTAAGTTAGTTAATTAATTAAGATTAGTTTACTAGATTAGTTTATTAAGTAAAGTTAGTTTAGTTATTTAGATTAGTTTATTAGGTTAGTATATTAAGTAAGGTTAGTTTACTAAATTAGTTTATTTTATTAACTTAGTATATTTAGGTTAATTTAGTTTATTTTATTAGGTTAGTATATTTAAGTTAATTAAGTAAGGTTAACTAGGTTAGTTAATTAATTAAGTTTAGTTTACTAGATTAGTTTATTAAGTAAGGTTAGTTTATTATGTTAGTTTATTAATTAAGGTTAGTTTATAATTTAGATTAGTTTATTAGGTTAGTACATTAAGTAAGGTTAGTTTACTAGATTAGTTTATTTTATTAAGTTAGTATATTTAGGTTAATTTAGTTTATTTTATTAGGTGCCTATATTTAGGTTAATTAAGTAAGGTTAATTAGGTTAGTTAATTAATTAAGATTAGTTTATTGTATATTATATTCTTGAATATCATTGAATAGTTTTCATTCTTGTAGGCTTCATGAATACCAATGTATACCCATTGTTATATCGATGGGATGGAATATTGATAGAATAAGATAACACAGTTGGGTATGATGGTGGACAGTGTAGACCTATCGTGATTAGTGTTGAGAACAGTTTCTCTGATATTGTTGACATGGTATTTAGTTTGTGTGGGTTTGATAGACGGTTGGTGGAACTGAAATTGAGAATGAAGTATCCTACTAGGCCGTCGACTTGTATGGCATTGTCATTCACCGATGACTATTCTGTTAAAGTATTATGGATGTGTATTCAAAATTATCCACAATCTGGCATTGAAATATATGTCGAGCAAGTACCCTTACCATCTACGTATACTGGTTTAATGGATATCTTATCTCAACATCAGCCCTTTTCAATCATTCCATCCACAAGTCAAATGCATCACGATGATAACTCAGAACTAGCTACTTCTAGTGTGAATCCATTAAACAGTACGCTTCTCAGAGATGGGTTTGGGAATTACCTTTATGGAGAAAGGACTGGGCAATCTGAGGAAGGAATAAAGGAAGAGGAAGTGGATGAGGAAGCGGAGGGGGAAGAAGATGCAAAAGACGGGGAGCCCGTTGACCTAGATGAAGAGGACGACGTTTATTTGAACATAGAGTTAGAAGTAGGGACTGGATCGGAGGCCAACGAGATTGCAATTGAATCTAACATTCCATATTACAATAGTATGTTAGAGTATGAAGAGGACGATAGTTGGACGATGATGGGCACACCATGTAGTGTCGATAATCAATTCGTTAAAGGAATAGAGTTCACTAATAAGAGAGATCTCATTGAAGCTGTCAAGATGTATAGCCTTAGGTCAAATACATCGTACCAGTGTCGAACGTCGAACACTAGTGTGTTGGAGCTCGTTTGTAGTAATAAATATGCTTGAAGACTACGTGCTAGGCAAAAGAGTAAGGACTTTTATTTTAGTGCATAACAACATACAAAGGTCCACATGCTTTGTCATGTGTCAGTGGCAGTCAGAATCGAGGAGTTCGTCATCTTAGTGCGTCACTGATAGGCAATTTTATTAAGGATTGTGTTAGAGTTGATCCCACATTGAAAGTGGCCGTAATTATAGAGATGGTGCATAGGAGTTTCCACCATATCGTACCGTATCTGAAAGCATGGTACGGTAAGCAAGTCGCAATAGCAGAAATTTACTGCAACTGGGAGTCCTCTTATGGAATGTTGCCCCATATTATGCAAGCACTAATGGATACTCACCCTGGGATGGCCGTGGAGTGGTGTTACAAATAAGAGAGTCCTGATTATAGGGTGTTCCAGCGGTTATTTTGGCCATTTAAACCGTGTATAGAAGGGTTTAAGCACGCACTTCCCCTCATTGTCATCGATGGTACGCATTTGTATGGAAAATACATGGGTAAGATGCTTATAGCAATAGGGGTTGATGGGAATAATCAACTATTCCCCCTTGCTTTTGCTCTCGTCGAGGATGAGAACGGAGAGAGTTGGAGTTGGTTCATGGCATGCATCAGACATCATGTCACGAATAGAAGGGGACTATGTGTACTATCTGATCGTCACCCGGGTATTATTCAGGCTATGAATGACGTTTATAGTGGTTGGACGCCGCCAAACACATTTCACCGATTCTGCGTTCGGCATGTTGCTTCGAATTTGAACACCCACGTCAAGAATGCCTTAGTAAAGAAAGCATTCATTAGAGCTGCTTTCCAGCGAAAAACTTTGAAGGTTGACAAAGCCATCATACGAATTGCTCAGGTGTTCCCTGAAGCTGCTGAATATATCCAAGACATGTAAATTGATAAATGGTTGCTTGCTTACGATGGAGGACATAGATACGGATATGCGACAACGAACATGGCAAAAGTGTTTAACGGCGTTATAAAGGGAGCTAGATTTCTGCCAGTTTCAGCAATAGTAGAGTTGACATTCTACAGAGTGAACAAGTGGTTCGTTCACAAACGAGAGATAGGTATGGAACACGTAGCAGCAAACCAGCCTTATACTCATTACGTTTAGCAGAGGATTGAAGTTAACAGAAATAAGGCCAGATTCCACACTGTAGTGTCGTATGACATTAGGTGCGACGTATACGAAGTGACAAGTGGCCGAGGTGAAAGGTTGGCATGTAAGGGCGAGAAACATTACATGGTACGTTTCGCTGACGGTACATGCACGTGCAACAAGGTCCAAGTATATCACTACCCTTGTTCGCATGTGTTGGTCGTGTGTCGTGAGTTTCATGTTTCTGAGGCACCATTCGTCGATCTACATTTCCATAGTATGGCATACATGTGCACGTACCAACCCCAATTCCACTCACTTCTTGATGATACGGTGTGGAGACCATTTATTGAACCACGAGTTATTGCTGATGAGACTCAAATTCGGGCTAGAGGTCGTCCACGATCTAAGAGGTTATGAAATGAGATGGACGACAACACAGACCGAGGAGTCACATGCAGTGTTTGTCACGTTGTTGGACATAATAGAAGAAGTTGTCCGCAGAGACGAGCAGTAGTATAGAATGTTAGGGTTTTCCATTTTGTACTCTTTAGCCCAAATGTACTAGGTTCTTTTATGTTATGAACATTCCCACTCTTTATGTTATGTTATGCACATTTCTGGTTACGGACTCTTTTATGCACATTTTGTACTCTGTTATGTTAGATTTACAGGATATGGAACCGGGACTAGTAGACCCGTCTGTTCTCAGCCTGCAGCAGACGCATCGTTCCCAGGCGCTATAGACTGGAACGTTGGATAGTGCGTCTATGCATTACACTCGCAACCACATATTTGAGTGGCCTGTCGATGACAGAGTTCTCCGGTACGTTCGACGTGCCGGGCTTTGCGGGATCCATCGGTTACGGCCGTTACGAATCGACCGTGGCCTTGTGACGGCCTTGGATGAGAGGTGGAGGAAGGAGACACACACCTTCCACCTACCTGTTGGGTAGGCCACGATCACCTTACGTGATGTGTGCATCCTGACACGACTACCAGTGACGGGTAGGGCAGTGTCTGGACCTAGCCCCGCACCATTTGCCATGACGATGCTCCGAATGTTTGGAGTTTCCCCACCTGAGGGTACCGTGGTGGGGTCCACTGTGAGATTCAGTTGGCTACATGAGACCTTCGCCCATCTCCCACATGAAAACGCCACTGATATGGATAGTCCTTGTTTCTTGTGTACTTTTTGCGAACAAGTCGGGGAATGAGGTGCAACTTATATACTTGAATTTGTTCGACCGACCTGGGATAGTGTAGCTAGTTATAGCTGGGGCAGCGCAACTCTATCCTACCTGTACCGAATGATGAGCCGTGCTTCTCGAGTTCGACGGGGTCGGGCAGCAGTTGAGATAGCCGGAACACTAGTCATTCTCCAGGTATGTATATTCGTGTTTTCATTCATGTTAAGCTAACAAAACTATGCAACTAACTCATTCCATTTATTTAAATTACACAGCTTTGGGCATGGGAGAATCTCACCGTTTGTCGTTTGACCATACCCACACGACGCAGACGAGCTCAGGAGGTCCACATTTACGTCGAGCCGGGCCACGCTGGAGATAGAGAGGCTAACGGAACCAGATGGCTGGTCGACCGTCTTACTCGCGTTCACCTCGCGACTGGGGTGAACTCTCTGCGAGATTTACTAGATAGAATGACAGATGATCAGGTACTATTCCAACTCATTAGTAATTCGTACATATATTTTACATAGATTTATTTTCAATATCTAATGTTGAACTGTCATTTATAAACAGATAGTATGGGATCCGTATCTCAAAGATGAGGGTGAAGAGGATGAGTGGCGTGTCATTTTGCCACTCGTATGTTTTGAGTGCGTTGAGTTCCATTTGTCGACATGAGTGATGCGGCAATATGGATAGCGTCAGGTCATTCCCCCACCTGTTGACACGAGCGAGGACTTACACAAGGTAGACCGACGTGGGAAGGCTGGAGTCGATTGGACGGACCATCACCAACAATTTATCGACGTGTGGGATAGGCGTCTACAATTCGTAGTCCAGGTCGCCTTTTCTTCCGGCTGCCTGTGCCACATTTCTCTCTTGCAGCAGTGCCGTTACACATCGTGGTAAGATTTCTAGTCAATTTAATTGTTCAATTTTATATATAGTACACAACTAACGTCATTTGTATTTCTTTTTTGTCATGTAGACTGAGGAGCTGTTGCATATTCGTGACTACGTTCACGACTCCAGAGACATGTGTCCTCCCATGGCGAACCACGTGTACGATCTCGTCCAGGAGAGCATGGAGAGGATACGGCAGCCTTACCGACTTCGGCCGTATCCATTACAGACGAGTTGCGACGCATCCACCCCCGCTACACCCTTCACTATGCCGGAGATCCTTGCTATCGAGATGTCTAGTCAACATTACACTCAAGATCAGTCTTCCTCATCGGCTTACACATCTCCAGAGGCCCCATTTGCACACTATCCAGGTGGGACCCAGCAAACACAAACTCAGAGTTCGTATCCTTATTTGGACATCATTTTCGAGGAGCAAACTCCGGGTCTAGACTCTTAAGGCTTATTCAGTTTTCATTACGTTATTTTATATTTCAATTTACTTTGAAACATTATACATTTTGAATTTCAAACTTCATAATTTGTTATGACCTTCTTCCCGGTTTGTGTTTATTTCGATACTTATTATTTGAATTTGTCTTTAGATATTTATATTTTAATTCATACGTATTTAAATATTGATGAAAAATTATATACTGTATTTAATACGTATAAATTTACGACATTTTAAAAAAAATCAATTAGAAAAACGCTGCCCTGGGCAGCGTTTCCTTTACACCCAGAACTCACCCTCCAACCCAGCCCCATGTAAAACGCTGCCCTATGTAGCGTTTTTTTAAGCTAAAAAGTTGCCTTGGGTAGGGTTTTATTTCCGAACCTAAATTGACTTATTTTTGAAATTATTTTAAACATTAGCTTATTTTTCGAATTTTTAAATTTTTTTGGCTCAAAAAAAAAAAAAATTCAATATATTTTCCTACCACTGATTTGCTCTGAATTCAACCTTAGTCCTCGTGGAATCCTTTCAATCATCCGATTTCCACTGGCAGGGTTGATCCTAGTGCTTGTCTAATATCCTTAGACTTGACTAGGTCCCCTATTAATTCTAGCTCACTCGCACATTACTCGCTTCCCATCCTACGTTCATTGTTCCATTGCTTGTGCAATCCACCATTTAGCCCAGTTTTGCACCAATAAAATAGTTGCACCACTACAAATCCGGATACCGAAAATTATAGGTAGGTATCAATGTGTGCACTATTGTTGCGGAAAACAGCCAACTACCCATGTTGAACAGGATAAGAGAAGGACAAACAGATTGCCACGTCAAAGGGGATGATGAAGTACAGCAAAGCGAGTGGATTACCTTGTTTTGTGGTTGGAGGTGCAACACAATCAGTTAAAAAAAAAAAAGCATCCAGCAAGGCCAAGAAGAAAGCTGATCTATACAGGATTGCAGGAGAATACTAGCTTATGGCGGCACACAAGGATCGCAGACCATGGAAGTAATAAAGCATAAGCGTAGAAAAAAATTTGTGTTGGTAATTATCAAGCATCTGGCCGGTGGGTTTAATTGCCGGAGATTTTTTACTTTGGTTGATCCCAAGATTTAACCTGCTCTTGATATATAGATCACCATATTTGAATCTAGTTAATATTAATCATCCTGACAACGTATTGAATATATTCATAAAAACAATCCTGCTGCTAGAGTTTATCAGAGAATCTCTACAATGTTTGCTGGTAAGCTAGGGACTTAAGGATGCAGATTTCGCCTTTAATTTTGATCCACCAGACCTTGTGCTGCAGTCTGAAGCGTTCTTGCAGGCAACTTGTCTGTCATAAGGGAATGCACCAGTAACCCTGTTGGACAGAGAAGCCGATAGGTAAGCATAACAAAGAATGCAGAAAAAACTTAGCAACTAATGTGTGTGATACACTGGTAATAGTAATACATCAACCTCTGAGATTTGACAAACTAGCAGACAGACACAAATTGAGGTTTTCCTGTATAAAAGGGGGTGTTTTTGAAATAATAACATTTGAAGTGCTACACAGCCACTTTTTTTTTTAAAGTAATTTGATAAATAAGCTCCGAACCAAAATATTTTCAAACACACAGGGTCATTTAAGTATCAATGAAGTTATATGATATGACATTGGGCTTCAGCTATTATACTTGATTCAGCAATAAGCTCACTGAAGTTGTAGTCCTCTCTAACTATTATGAAGAAAGAAAAAGGGTGAGAAAATTGATGCTGAAGGGCCAAAACAATTCCTAAAGAATAACAGACTTGTCACAAGTAGAGCTCAAGGGTTTTTGTTATATCTTTAGCAAATGTATAATACAGTAACATGCATTGCAGTTTTGTATGAGGAAATGGTTATCAAGATAAATCTCTAGCAAATTGACTCACTAGTATCTACTTTCCCTTAATGTTTGCCCCATTTTGACCAAAAAGCTCTCACAAAAAATGGTCAAATGGGGCAAACATTAAGGGGCAGAGAGAGTAATTATCTACTAATTATGATGCTCATTACAGTTATTAAAAGGTTGAGATGGGTAAAAGTTGGGGATGGTAAGACTAAGTAAATACTGATGCTGTAGTCCAAATAGGCCAATTCACAAAACTATAGAAGCACCACTCTAGTTTGCCAATATTCATCTTCCATTAATTTCTTGGAAACAGACTGCTACAGGTCTGGACTATTAGGACTCCTAGGAATATGAATATGTGCATGTGAACCTCCTTGGACACAGTCAATAGCAGGTTCATCTTGTGTTACTTTTCAGCAGGTTCATATTATGGAACAATTACTGATTAGAGAAATATCTTTAAACATCATCCATTACCTCTGGCTGGTCAAAGAGATTTTGGATGGTATTGAATCAGAATTCTCTAAACAAAGAGGGTTTTCCAGCATAACACAATCCACTCTGACACAAGGTAGACTTTCTACTGCATGAAATTGGATTGGTGAGTTTATTCCCCTTTTAATCTCTTCATATGGAAGCTTAATAGGTCATCTATGAGACTATGAAAGAACCCCCCACTGCCCCTCCGAAACATTCTTGTGTGAGAACACGCATATCCTTGTACTAAAACCAATGGAATAATCAGAATTTGTAGAAAGCTTTAGGCCTCAATCCTGTTCACTTGGGTCTAACATGGTTAAGTACTTTGAAAAAAACAAGTGCAGCAGGCAAGGAGTAAAGATTATAACCACAAAACGCTTCTCAATCCAAGGCTAATTCTTTCATTTTTGTTTCATCTTAGTGCATCGATTACAGAGAAAACACATTTACTTAGTTATAGCAGTGCTTACCTCTCTTTTCGTTTCTCCAAGAATCTTGCAAGAGATGCTTTTCGAGCCTGAGGTACAGCTGCAGTAGATGACATAAAGTCAAGCTTTGAAATTTTCAAGAAGCTGAAGCTATAACTCAGGATGAAATCAGCTGGTATATACTAGTATATCAGAGGTCATCAACTCATCAATAGCTGGATGCAGAAACTTATATATGAAATTAATGGAGGATATACCTGATGGATTTGCTTTTACACCACCAGCTCCCTCAGAGGAACCTGAGTTATGCGATTCAGGGCTCTTAAGATGAGCAGGAGTAGACAAAGTTGGTTTAATTGGATTTACTTCAACTGCACAACTAGAAGCAACTGCAGGAATTGAACTGACAGGCGTAGGCAAAGAAACAGGGAACTTAACATAAACGGGAGATACAACAGTCCTGATTGTATTTACTTCAACTGTACATCTAGAAGGAACTGCAGGAAGTGAAGTGACAGGAGTTGGAGTTGCAGTTGGTTTGATTGGATTTACTTCAACTGCACAGCTAGAAGCAAATGCAGAAAGTGAACTAACAGGCGTGGATAAAGACACTGTGCTTAAGATTCCTGAAGACTGATTCAGAATGGTAGTGTCTTTTGTTGGCAACCTTGGCAGTGACATTAGTGACTGTACTTTGGGTGGAGACGGAGGTGCAGCAGCCAAGGCAGTAGGATTCTTTGATTTACCATCTCCAGCCAGTAACATAATGGCCTGAGCCTGAATAAACATTGACTGTCAGAGAAAGCAGAAAGAAGAAACTGGTGAGATCGTCGAGTGAATAGAACGATTGAATGACGATACCTTCTCTGGAGAAACATTATCATAGACACATACCGATCCATTATAGAAGAGGGTCAACTGACAGGAACCGTTTTTGATACTTGGAGAACTCCTGCAAACATCATTAGGCACTTATTTACAAGGAGTCAACAAACTTTGTTACTGATATCGCAAAAAAAAAGGTTTCATAATGTACTTGAGATCAGTAGAGCCAACTACAGGACCGATTGGATGCGTAACAGAAACATTAGGCATGGTTGAAGCAGCCCCCACGGCAGAACCTATAGTAAACGGAACAAATTCATCTGCATGACCGGCTGCAGGAAAAGTTCTCACTTCTGGGGACTGGTTTGCTGAAAGTTTAGGCAGCCAACGAGGCCTAGTAATAGGATATTGACTTCCATCTGGAACATCCAACCCCAAGTTTCTCTGCAAAAATATACATAATATAATATCTTAGAGTATCAAGTATTATCAGAAACAAGTATGAACGACATAAACGTTACCCCAATGCCTCTAAAGAGACTCCTGCCGCGACCCGAGTAAGGGTACAAACCTGTGAAAAGCCAGGAGGGTATTGCTTATTAGTTCCTCCTTGATCTTGAGCTGACTTGAAAGAAAGAAATTCGGATGTTGAAAAAGACCATTGTGAGCTAGATTTTTTCATATTTACAACAAAAACAAGATTAGCTGTTGAAGATTAAGAACACGATTAATTTCTCCTTGTATAATTAACCACTTTCATACACATTCAGTCAGCTTCAACGCCTGTAATTAGAAGCTAAAATGAACATGGATTTAAGCTAATAATGAGCATCATATACATTGATGCCCCCCTTCGACTCTTGAAGAATAAACCAAATTTGGTGTAGTTATTAAATATTTTTAATGCATAGTTTTAACATTGCTGTCAATATATTAGTTATTCAAACAATAGGGAATAAAAAATTCAATCATTATTATTAATATTAGGGAGCATAAACCATGTATTATTTCGTACATTATACAACCATGCATCCGAGCATCAATCGTTCAATGCACTCAATTCAATGTCCTATCATCACATTTAATAATTATCGTTATTGTTGCCATACATATTAAATAATACTAAGCAATATGGAACAAATTTTACCATGATCTAGTAGAGTGTACGACCATATTATAAAACGAGAAGCTTCATGCATCACTGACTATTGACTACATCATACAGTTGATTTGGTGATAACTGAGCTGTAAACCCACCAAGTAGTTTCATCAAGTCCTTTTGTAATGCACGGTTGTTGATCAGTGATCACTGCCAAGGTCCACGTGATGCATAATGACACAAGTACAATCATGTTTAAGAACACATGAAGAGGTCTACGTGAGGTTGGAGAAATGTCAAATTATATCGAAATTTCGAGGTTAAGTTGAGTTATATGTTATTGAAATTGCACTAATTTGAAAATAAAGTTGTACTGTAAAAATATGATATTGTATAACTTTTCACCTTTTCAACCCAAAAGTTTTCTAAAGAGATTCTAAAAAAAAAATTTATTATAGAATTGAAGTTTTATTATTAGAAATACAATTACCAAGCATTATATTCCTAAATATATGTATTGTAGCATATATCTGAATGAATTCAAACGCCCTCCATGAGTTTGTGGTGAAATTTAGCGTGCTTTGAAACATGATCCAAACCAAACCAAACCACAATAAAGTCAAGATGCAATAAACACGACATAAAACATTTGGTTTTACTATTAGACCATGCTCAAATTTCTTTAATCAAAGATGATTATATTCTTTTTCTAAAAAATCTTGTCAATTTTATGACAAATTAGATCAATTGTAATCTCAACTGATTGCAAATTTTTAGAGCAACTTTTATCAGAGAATAAAGGAAAAACTAGAGTTAAACTTACTTGTGTCAAAGAAAAAGGAAGAAGTTATGTCATATAAATGACGATGAAACTAGTTTCTTATTATATGGGTCAGCTCAAATAGGATATCAATAGGCTATTTTGAGCTTATAAATAACTAGGATTGACATGTCTAATAGTTTGATATAATCATGAGAGTTATTGGGCTAGGCCCAGTAACATGCATACTAAAGATAATCCATGCTAGAACATTTGAGCCATAACTGACATTTAAGGTCTTTAGGTACCTATAAATATGCACTTATGGGCCAAAACTCAAAGTATTCAATTCTTTACAAAAAAGTACACAATATTCTCTTTAACCATTTATTAAGAACCGTCCAAACTAAAATACAAACTTGAAGGCATATACTTAATCATATCCTAAGATTATCTTCTAATTTAAGCATCAGAGTGGGTTTTCTCAGAGCTCCACTCCTAAGACTTGTTTATTTGTCGCTTTTGCAGATTATTTACTATTGTAGCTCAATGATTAGTTATGCCATTTGGTCCTCTAGCAATCACAACTTAACTACTTCCCTAATTGTTGCTTAATCATTAAGTAACTCATTTGAATCTCTAAACAAAAACAAATTTGGCTATAGAAGGAGGGCCTCTTGAAAACAAAGCCACTAATCTATTAAGCTCATACCATTATGGTGATTATTGTGCACTCTATGAAAACTAAGTCATCTCAAGGATCGCCAAAGCATGCTTTTGGCAGCCCGACGCATATTGGCATAGCCAATAACACTCCACTTTTAATGAACCCTACTTCTTATCAAGTAGGGGAACTATGCAATAGGGGTGGACATGTTAGAAGGTTAGGAGAGACCCAAGGTCACTCCACCCACTCTGGGAGGAGAAACGAGTTTGGTACTAGCTAAACCCATTAGATGGGGGCACTTGAGTTGACCCCTGAAGGAATTGACGCAACAATCTCAACCCTACTAAGGCAAAAGAGCTCTAGTCAACAACTAACGATATTAAAGAATCAGAGTAAACCACGTCTGCTAGGACACATTCACAAGCGAGGCATGGCTAGGCCTATGAAATGGCTACTATAAAGACTTAGAGAAGGCTTGACCTCCACTCAAAGAGATCTAGGAGATATTCAGGACATCAAGATAGGAAGTCAAGAAGTAAATTCTCAAATACCCGCTTAAATTCAGACTAGGAAGAGTTGATGTAGGATATTAGCATGCAAAAGAGGGGACATCCTCAACCCCAAATGATTATGAATGTATGATGAGGCTTATTATCAGAGTAGGTAGTCTAGTAAACCAAAAGCTGCCTATAGAAGATCTAAGTACGAGGAATAAACCCTAGAATCTAAAGTAAAGAGGTCTATTGCTGAGGTTAACTGATTCTGCCTATTCTCTTCAACAAGGGCCCAATCGAGATCGAGGCCCACCTTTGAAAGGGAATAAGAATTAGAAGATAAGGCAAAAATAAAACTTAAAGAAGGTAAAATATGAAATTAAGGTAGTCCAGAGGGCCTGTCGTACCTTAGGAAAAGGTGTTATTTAAATTGCCAGTAGCTAAGCATGGCTCTAACCTAGCCTGAAATTGTCCCAATAGGGAAGCTAGTACTTGGCAGGACCATAAGTTCTTGTGCATAGGGTAAGGCCTTGTGCTGGTGAAGTATTGTCATGCCATTGTCTTGTGGGTAGTCAGCATGCTGGGATCCAAGGACACCAAATTTATAGGCTTGCATAAGTTGAGCGACCCTTAGAAACTATAGGGATGGTCTAGACTAGTGGGAACTCTTAGCCATAAATAGTAATGGTGCCACTTCTTCTAGTCATTCAAAGCTAGAAAGACAAATATATATATTTTCCCTTCCATATAGGTGAAGACCCACCAACCATTGTTGTTAGACCCGTAGTTGGGTCCCAGTCTGAAGAAGGTCTTGAACAAGTTCATAGGAAAAAGGTTACTTTTTAAACTCATAGACCTAGATGAAACAAGGACTTACCTTATTCCATGGGGAGTGACTTGCACTAAACTTAAATGATATTACACTAGATACTCTTGTAGGAACTAGTGTAGGGAAAAGTGTAGCCCAAAATCTAGATGAGGGGAGGATAAAGCAATACAGTCCTTAATTAGGTGGATTGCCTAGGGTTGCTGTAGATCGAGTCAAGAAGCCTCAACTAATACCCTATTAAGGGCCTGATGTTATAGGCTATCATGGCTAGCTTGAAAATATTTCTCTCGACAAACATATCATGAATCTTAGTGTTGAACACCTCTTTGGCCACACCCTTGTTAACTTGGTAGTCTAGCCAAAAGACCCATTGAATATGTTGGTCTACAGACCTCCCAGGCATGGGAATGTCTCTAAGCTGAGTCACATTCTCTGCTAACTCAAAGTGAACCCATCCCTCTAGGATGATGAGTAGAGGATGGAAGTTTTCCAGAGCCTAGCCAGAAGTAAAAGCCTGAGCCAAGTAAGAACGTTGATGTTTTAATCAACATAGTGTTGTTCAAATTACCAACTTTAAGATAATAATAAGAAGATTTATTATTTTATACTTCTTGAAAGGGAGAGAAGTAGGTCTCTTATTCTCAATAATAGGCTCAAAGTATATGAGGTAACAGATGAAAGCTTGATAACCCAGACATAATGTAATAAGGTCAAATATAAAGAATTACATGAGATCTTGTAGCAAAAAGTCAAAGAAGAACTTTGAATAAAGTTTTAGAATGTTTGGCTAGATTGTTTGCCAAGTAAAATTTACTAATATAACTAGCCAAAAAATCCATAAAGGATTCAAAGTAAAGGTCGTTGAGCTGCCAAAAAATCTAGAGAGAATTCAAAAGAAATGAAAAAAGAGCATATATTTTAGGTTAAAGTGAATAAAGCTTTGAAAAGAACCTAAGATCCATATTTATAAAGGTTTCCAATAGCCATAAAATTTTTACAGTAATGGTACCAGGATTCTTGCGCATATGGATAAGGCATTTGCTTAAAATAGTTCGCGAAATTCTAATGTGGAGTTATTGCAACGGTTCCACATAACTGAAATTAAAAATCTTGAATGGATGATTTCCGAAAGATTATTCGAAAGTTTGAAGTTTGAAGTTTGAAGTTTGGAAATTTAGGTGCCAAACAAGAACAACTTGTACCCTAATGTTTAGTGCATGCGCTCAGTAGGCTTGTAGTCTTAAAGCTTAGTTATGGACCTCTTTATTTGAACAAATTGCCCATTATAGTATTATACCTGCCAATTCATTACTAGATTAATAGGTCTGGGGGGAAATTGATGTGAATCTAGGTATTGAAACCTTAATCCACACAAAAGGGATAGAACTAGATAGAAAACCCTCTAAAGCTACGCACCAAAGGTTTAAAATCTAGGGCGAAAGTTTAAGAATTGATTAAAGCAAAGCACCCTCAATTCCTACACTTCCTCACGTGAATCTAAAGCTTTAAGCACCAATTCACAACTCTTTGTTACACACAAAGAAAAACAACAAACTCTCTAAGTTTATTGAAGAATATATAGAAAAGAATCTCCAAATCTGATTTTTCCAAGCTTGGGTGCACATCTATTTATACCCATAGCTTGAGAGTTTCAATCATATTATGACTAGGCCTCCTACTTCTAAAAGGACTCCTAATAACCAATAGGATAATGCCACCTATTTATTACATAATCCTACCAAAACTCTAACACTATCTTATCTTAATTAGAATCTTATCCTATCTAAAAAGATAATATTACAAATTAACTACTCTAATCCTATTTTATTTAAAGTAAAACACTCAATATCCAATCCCATGTGTGTAGCCACGTCCATACCAATGCCATGTCACTTAAGTCGTAATAAAGCACCGATAAGATGTAATAAGGACATCTCAATGTAACAAGCACCTCCCCTTGTCTTAAAATTTTCCTCCTTGGTCAAAATTTTCAATCTTCGAAAATTACTCCAAGATTTTAGCTTTTGATCAAGGCCTTCCATCAATCATCACCTCCATGGCTTCCACACATTATAGAATCATAAAACCTGAAAATGGAAAGTTCAAAAACACACCTATGCCTAAAATGAGAAAAACCCTATCAAATGAAATGGGAGAAAACTCATAGGCAAAACCAACTTATTCCCCATGTCCACCAATCCTCATTTACATTTGCATGTTATCATGCACATGCAAATGTTCCCCTTTGATGCACCTAGAAGATTCGTGTCTCCATAAGCCAACAACTCTCCCATGGTAGCATTCTTCTTTAAAGCTTTAACCAATCCTTCGAATTTGGCATCCTCTATCATATCAGAAATTGTAGGGTTAGCCCAAATAGGATGGATCATAAGCAAATTTGGGCCTAAGAATAACTTAAGGACGACAAACCCAATGGTTTGATTCAATCATGTGAGCTGAAACGACCACCTAGATAGGAGTAATTGGCCAAGCCAGTAACATGCGAGTGGCGATGAAAAAGTATTGAAGGCTTGCAGTAGACTAGAAAATGGAGGATGGAGAGGAGAAGAGGAAGATAACGGAATAATGTGAATGAACCTTTAGTTTTATTTATATATAGAGATTAGATTTTATTTTTATTTTTTTAAAATGTGCGAGTTTATGGGTCAGATCTATCATGATGCAAACTATGTATTAAAAAACACTCTAAATCGGCCAACCTTGAAACGTTAATAATATTGTTACAAGCAAGTAGATTATTGTGTTTATTTAATTGATAAGGAGACACAAAGCAATAGACGTCGTATAATAATAAGTCGACAAAGTGTCCTAATAGTGTTAGGAACATCTTTTTTATAATCATAATATAATTATGCAATTGTTTTATTGTTTAGAGAAGATCCTCAAGACTGTAGATACTAACTCTTAAATTAATCCAATTGCCCAAGTTAGAACACTAAAAGGCGATTTGTCAGGTTGTATCAATTTTGGGTTGTTTACGGGTTTACAACAGGTTGGTCTTAAATATATCGGCTTAAATCGGGTTGAGGGTCCCTATCAATTAAGCCTTGTTGTATTGTAGTTAGGTTGAAGTGATTTCAGATTGTTACGTATATTGCTTATTACTAGGTTTGTTGTTAACTTCGAATCCACAACATTGAGGCTCAAGCACAAGTTCAGCTTCAGTCTGAAATATAGTCATTGCTGGAGAAGTATGCTGAAGTATTTTCTGAGCCCAAAACACTTTCCCTATGAGGAATCAATTTGATCACAAAATTCCACTCAAGGAGGGCACCAATGTGATAAATATAAGGCCTTACCGACATTCAACTATTTAGAAAGACCATAATTAAAGAGCTAGTGCATCAGTTGTATGAACAAGGCACTATTCGTGACAATAATAGACCATTTGCGACTCCGGTTGTCTTAGTCAAGAAGAAAGATGGAGGGTGGAGGATGTGTGTGGATTATCGAGCCCTTAATAAAGCCATAATCAAAGACAAATTCCTTATTCCAGTGATCGAAGAGTTGCTTGATGAATTGAAAGATACTCTTTACTTTTCAAAACTTGACCTCAAATTTGGTTATCACTAGATTAGGATGCATTCTCATGATATTCACAAAATTGCATTCAAAACACATTTTGGGCATTTTGAATACTTGCTTATGCCCTTTGGGCTACCCAATGTTCCTTCAACTTTCCAAGCACTCATGAATCTAGTGTTTAAGGCACACTTGAGGAAATTCGTCCTTGTTTTTTTGACGATATTTTAGTATATAGTCCTACTTGGATGGAGCATTTATATCATTTACAGGTGGTGTTAGAAGTAATGTAGATGATGGTTACATCTCTTTATTCTTCATTGATTGAGGAAATTCAGAGTGTATGGAAGGATAATCCCAATATATAGAGGATCGTTAAGGATTTACAAGAGGATCCTGACTCTCACAAGAACTACACTTGGGCTAATGGACAGCTACGAAGGAAGGGGAGGTTGGTTATTGGTGACAATCAAGACCTTAAGGGAAAGATAATGGCATGGATGCATGATTCATCTTTAGGTGGACACTCTGGAGTCGAGGCCACTTTCAGAAGGTTCAAGGTTTTATTCTATTGGGTTGGGTTATAGAGAGATATTCAGGAGCATATAAAATGTTGCACAGTATAAGCAAATATGATCCTAGCGCATCTCTGGGGTTGTTACAACCTATTCCCATTCTTGATAGGGTGTGGGAAGAAGTCACCATGGACTTCATAAAAGACTTGCCTAATTCCTTGAGAAAGCAGGTGATTATGGTGGTTATTGATAAGTCAAGCGAGTATGCCCACTTCATCTCTGTTGGAGTTTATCATTTAGTTAAGCTTAGTTAGTAGTATAAATATTGTCACATCGTAATTGTTTACTGAATATCATCAACAATAAAAAAAAAATTAGTCATTTTCTCTCTTTCTCCTCTCTTTGCTCAGTGCTCAAATAATACTCATCAATGGCTTACATCCTTCCTCTCCACCACTTCTATCCTCCATAATCACCAAATTTAACAATCTCATTGTCTCATCCATTCACTGCCATTAAAGTCGCACAAGTTTACATGGACACAATATATAAGTTGCATAGTTTCCCTAAAACTATCATATATGATAGGGACCCAATCTTTATTAGCGAGTTCTGGACTGAGTTGAATATCTGTGGCATACAACATAAAATGTCAACAACATATCACCCTCAAACAGATGGACAATCTGAGGTCCTTAACAGATATCTGGAGACATATCTTCGCTGTATGTGTGGGGACACACCTCATGAATGGGCAAGATGGTTGCCATTGGTTGAATTTTGGTATAATACAAACTTTCACTCTGCCATCAAGATGACACCTTATGAGGTATTATATGGTCAGCCTCACCCACTCCATATACCGTATTTGGCAAGAACAAGTAACGTGGAGATCATTGATAAAAGCATGCAAAGCAGGGAAGCTATGCTCTAGTTACTTAAGGGGCATCTTAAGGCTGCACAAAACCGTATGAAGCAATTAGCTGATAAACGCAGAAGTGACAGAAATTTTGAAGTTGGGGATTGGGTGTATTTGAAACTTCAACCATACAAACAACAATCTGTGGAGAGCAGGGTGAATCAGAAGCTTGCCATGAAGTACTTTGGCCCCTACCAAGTCACCAAGAAGATAGGCAAGGTTGCCTACACTCTACAGCTTCCCCCATCCTCAAAAATTCACCCTACCTTCCATGTATCCCAGCTTAAGGCCTATCAGGTCCTCTCCCACCTGCCACAAGCTTCACATCATTGCCAGAAACTTTGTCAGATATCAACAAGCATCCAGTGGCTCTCATCAACAAAATGTGTATAAAAAGAACAATCATGTGGTTGTACAATGGCTGATTCAATGGTCTAACTCAGCTCCGGTGGATGCCACTTGGGAAGATGCAATAAAGATAAAGCAAATGTTCCCTATTTTTTATCCTTGGGGTCAAGGATCATCTCATGAGGAGGGCATTGATGCAAATGCAAGTCAACATGATGCTGCTGTGCACGTGATATCAGGAGAAGAAGGAATATATTGGAATTTTTTTTTATTTTTGAGCCAAAAAAATTAAAAAAATTCGAAAAATAAGCTATTGTTTAAAATAATTTCAAAAATAAGCCAATTTTAGGTTCGGATATAATATGCTGCCCTGGACAGCGTTATATTTAATAAAAAAATGCTACCCAGGCAGCGTTCTACATGAGCTAGATTTTAGGGTAAATTTATGGGTCATGAGAAAACGCTGCCTAGGCTGCGTTATAGTTAAAAAAAAAAGCTGACTAGGGCAGCGTTTTCCTTTGGAATATTTTCAAAGTTAGTGCAGCAAGGGCAGGGAATCAGTGCAGCGAGAAAACGCTACCTCGAGCAGCGTTATTGGTATTAAATGAAACGCTGTCCTAGGCAGCGTTTCCCTTGAGGCCCGGTTTTTTTTTCTTTTTCTCCCTTCTTCCTCCCCATTTCTGTCTTCTTCCTCCATTTTCTCCTGCGCTTCGACTGCTTCACTCACTGCCTCTTCGAACCTTTCATCCCAAATTCTTTCATTTTCCTCCCAAATTCTTCCATTTTCTTCCATTTGACAAGGTATGTTTTTAATTTTGAGTTATTTTAAGTTTTTATCATTTTTTTTTCATTTTCATGTTATATTAATTTCGTTTTTTTCATGTGAAATTATGAGTTATGTTATGTTATTTTTTTAATTTTGTAAATTTTGAGTTTTTTTTTTTAATTTCGTGAATTAATTTTTGTTAGGTTAATTTATGTTAATTTCATGAATTAATTTTTGTTATGTTATGTTAATTGGCATGTTTTGTGTATTATCTTAATTTTTGTGAATTAATTTTATTAATTATGAATTATGGTATGGTATGGTATGTTATGTTATTTTTGTTAATTATAAGTTTTTTTGTTGTTATTATTAATATTTTGGTAGTGTATATGTTATAGTATTTTTGTTTAGGTATTGATATGGATTTAGTTAAGTGAACTTTTATTTAGGTTAGTAAACTGTAAATTAGGTTAGTATATTAATTTAGGTGAGTTTATTGATTATGTTAAGTTAATTAAATTTGTTTAATATTTAGGTTAGTTAATTAGTATAGATTATTTTATTAATTTTGTTTAGTTTATTAAAATAGGTTAGTTTATTAGATTAGATTACTTAATTAATTTATTATAGTCGATTAATTTAGGTTAATATAGGTTAGTTAATTAAGTAAGGTTAATTAATTAATTAAGATTATTTTACTAGATTAGTTTATTAAGTAAGGTTAGTTAAGTTAGTTAATTAATTAAGATTAGTTTACTAGATTAGTTTATTAAGTAAAGTTAGTTTAGTTATTTAGATTAGTTTATTAGGTTAGTATATTAAGTAAGGTTAGTTTACTAAATTAGTTTATTTTATTAACTTAGTATATTTAGGTTAATTTAGTTTATTTTATTAGGTTAGTATATTTAAGTTAATTAAGTAAGGTTAACTAGGTTAGTTAATTAATTAAGTTTAGTTTACTAGATTAGTTTATTAAGTAAGGTTAGTTTATTATGTTAGTTTATTAATTAAGGTTAGTTTATAATTTAGATTAGTTTATTAGGTTAGTACATTAAGTAAGGTTAGTTTACTAGATTAGTTTATTTTATTAAGTTAGTATATTTAGGTTAATTTAGTTTATTTTATTAGGTGCCTATATTTAGGTTAATTAAGTAAGGTTAATTAGGTTAGTTAATTAATTAAGATTAGTTTATTGTATATTATATTCTTGAATATCATTGAATAGTTTTCATTCTTGTAGGCTTCATGAATACCAATGTATACCCATTGTTATATCGATGGGATGGAATATTGATAGAATAAGATAACACAGTTGGGTATGATGGTGGACAGTGTAGACCTATCGTGATTAGTGTTGAGAACAGTTTCTCTGATATTGTTGACATGGTATTTAGTTTGTGTGGGTTTGATAGACGGTTGGTGGAACTGAAATTGAGAATGAAGTATCCTACTAGGCCGTCGACTTGTATGGCATTGTCATTCACCGATGACTATTCTGTTAAAGTATTATGGATGTGTATTCAAAATTATCCACAATCTGGCATTGAAATATATGTCGAGCAAGTACCCTTACCATCTACGTATACTGGTTTAATGGATATCTTATCTCAACATCAGCCCTTTTCAATCATTCCATCCACAAGTCAAATGCATCACGATGATAACTCAGAACTAGCTACTTCTAGTGTGAATCCATTAAACAGTACGCTTCTCAGAGATGGGTTTGGGAATTACCTTTATGGAGAAAGGACTGGGCAATCTGAGGAAGGAATAAAGGAAGAGGAAGTGGATGAGGAAGCGGAGGGGGAAGAAGATGCAAAAGACGGGGAGCCCGTTGACCTAGATGAAGAGGACGACGTTTATTTGAACATAGAGTTAGAAGTAGGGACTGGATCGGAGGCCAACGAGATTGCAATTGAATCTAACATTCCATATTACAATAGTATGTTAGAGTATGAAGAGGACGATAGTTGGACGATGATGGGCACACCATGTAGTGTCGATAATCAATTCGTTAAAGGAATAGAGTTCACTAATAAGAGAGATCTCATTGAAGCTGTCAAGATGTATAGCCTTAGGTCAAATACATCGTACCAGTGTCGAACGTCGAACACTAGTGTGTTGGAGCTCGTTTGTAGTAATAAATATGCTTGAAGACTACGTGCTAGGCAAAAGAGTAAGGACTTTTATTTTAGTGCATAACAACATACAAAGGTCCACATGCTTTGTCATGTGTCAGTGGCAGTCAGAATCGAGGAGTTCGTCATCTTAGTGCGTCACTGATAGGCAATTTTATTAAGGATTGTGTTAGAGTTGATCCCACATTGAAAGTGGCCGTAATTATAGAGATGGTGCATAGGAGTTTCCACCATATCGTACCGTATCTGAAAGCATGGTACGGTAAGCAAGTCGCAATAGCAGAAATTTACTGCAACTGGGAGTCCTCTTATGGAATGTTGCCCCATATTATGCAAGCACTAATGGATACTCACCCTGGGATGGCCGTGGAGTGGTGTTACAAATAAGAGAGTCCTGATTATAGGGTGTTCCAGCGGTTATTTTGGCCATTTAAACCGTGTATAGAAGGGTTTAAGCACGCACTTCCCCTCATTGTCATCGATGGTACGCATTTGTATGGAAAATACATGGGTAAGATGCTTATAGCAATAGGGGTTGATGGGAATAATCAACTATTCCCCCTTGCTTTTGCTCTCGTCGAGGATGAGAACGGAGAGAGTTGGAGTTGGTTCATGGCATGCATCAGACATCATGTCACGAATAGAAGGGGACTATGTGTACTATCTGATCGTCACCCGGGTATTATTCAGGCTATGAATGACGTTTATAGTGGTTGGACGCCGCCAAACACATTTCACCGATTCTGCGTTCGGCATGTTGCTTCGAATTTGAACACCCACGTCAAGAATGCCTTAGTAAAGAAAGCATTCATTAGAGCTGCTTTCCAGCGAAAAACTTTGAAGGTTGACAAAGCCATCATACGAATTGCTCAGGTGTTCCCTGAAGCTGCTGAATATATCCAAGACATGTAAATTGATAAATGGTTGCTTGCTTACGATGGAGGACATAGATACGGATATGCGACAACGAACATGGCAAAAGTGTTTAACGGCGTTATAAAGGGAGCTAGATTTCTGCCAGTTTCAGCAATAGTAGAGTTGACATTCTACAGAGTGAACAAGTGGTTCGTTCACAAACGAGAGATAGGTATGGAACACGTAGCAGCAAACCAGCCTTATACTCATTACGTTTAGCAGAGGATTGAAGTTAACAGAAATAAGGCCAGATTCCACACTGTAGTGTCGTATGACATTAGGTGCGACGTATACGAAGTGACAAGTGGCCGAGGTGAAAGGTTGGCATGTAAGGGCGAGAAACATTACATGGTACGTTTCGCTGACGGTACATGCACGTGCAACAAGGTCCAAGTATATCACTACCCTTGTTCGCATGTGTTGGTCGTGTGTCGTGAGTTTCATGTTTCTGAGGCACCATTCGTCGATCTACATTTCCATAGTATGGCATACATGTGCACGTACCAACCCCAATTCCACTCACTTCTTGATGATACGGTGTGGAGACCATTTATTGAACCACGAGTTATTGCTGATGAGACTCAAATTCGGGCTAGAGGTCGTCCACGATCTAAGAGGTTATGAAATGAGATGGACGACAACACAGACCGAGGAGTCACATGCAGTGTTTGTCACGTTGTTGGACATAATAGAAGAAGTTGTCCGCAGAGACGAGCAGTAGTATAGAATGTTAGGGTTTTCCATTTTGTACTCTTTAGCCCAAATGTACTAGGTTCTTTTATGTTATGAACATTCCCACTCTTTATGTTATGTTATGCACATTTCTGGTTACGGACTCTTTTATGCACATTTTGTACTCTGTTATGTTAGATTTACAGGATATGGAACCGGGACTAGTAGACCCGTCTGTTCTCAGCCTGCAGCAGACGCATCGTTCCCAGGCGCTATAGACTGGAACGTTGGATAGTGCGTCTATGCATTACACTCGCAACCACATATTTGAGTGGCCTGTCGATGACAGAGTTCTCCGGTACGTTCGACGTGCCGGGCTTTGCGGGATCCATCGGTTACGGCCGTTACGAATCGACCGTGGCCTTGTGACGGCCTTGGATGAGAGGTGGAGGAAGGAGACACACACCTTCCACCTACCTGTTGGGTAGGCCACGATCACCTTACGTGATGTGTGCATCCTGACACGACTACCAGTGACGGGTAGGGCAGTGTCTGGACCTAGCCCCGCACCATTTGCCATGACGATGCTCCGAATGTTTGGAGTTTCCCCACCTGAGGGTACCGTGGTGGGGTCCACTGTGAGATTCAGTTGGCTACATGAGACCTTCGCCCATCTCCCACATGAAAACGCCACTGATATGGATAGTCCTTGTTTCTTGTGTACTTTTTGCGAACAAGTCGGGGAATGAGGTGCAACTTATATACTTGAATTTGTTCGACCGACCTGGGATAGTGTAGCTAGTTATAGCTGGGGCAGCGCAACTCTATCCTACCTGTACCGAATGATGAGCCGTGCTTCTCGAGTTCGACGGGGTCGGGCAGCAGTTGAGATAGCCGGAACACTAGTCATTCTCCAGGTATGTATATTCGTGTTTTCATTCATGTTAAGCTAACAAAACTATGCAACTAACTCATTCCATTTATTTAAATTACACAGCTTTGGGCATGGGAGAATCTCACCGTTTGTCGTTTGACCATACCCACACGACGCAGACGAGCTCAGGAGGTCCACATTTACGTCGAGCCGGGCCACGCTGGAGATAGAGAGGCTAACGGAACCAGATGGCTGGTCGACCGTCTTACTCGCGTTCACCTCGCGACTGGGGTGAACTCTCTGCGAGATTTACTAGATAGAATGACAGATGATCAGGTACTATTCCAACTCATTAGTAATTCGTACATATATTTTACATAGATTTATTTTCAATATCTAATGTTGAACTGTCATTTATAAACAGATAGTATGGGATCCGTATCTCAAAGATGAGGGTGAAGAGGATGAGTGGCGTGTCATTTTGCCACTCGTATGTTTTGAGTGCGTTGAGTTCCATTTGTCGACATGAGTGATGCGGCAATATGGATAGCGTCAAGTCATTCCCCCACCTGTTGACACGAGCGAGGACTTACACAAGGTAGACCGACGTGGGAAGGCTGGAGTCGATTGGACGGACCATCACCAACAATTTATCGACGTGTGGGATAGGCGTCTACAATTCGTAGTCCAGGTCGCCTTTTCTTCCGGCTGCCTGTGCCACATTTCTCTCTTGCAGCAGTGCCGTTACACATCGTGGTAAGATTTCTAGTCAATTTAATTGTTCAATTTTATATATAGTACACAACTAACGTCATTTGTATTTCTTTTTTGTCATGTAGACTGAGGAGCTGTTGCATATTCGTGACTACGTTCACGACTCCAGAGACATGTGTCCTCCCATGGCGAACCACGTGTACGATCTCGTCCAGGAGAGCATGGAGAGGATACGGCAGCCTTACCGACTTCGGCCGTATCCATTACAGACGAGTTGCGACGCATCCACCCCCGCTACACCCTTCACTATGCCGGAGATCCTTGCTATCGAGATGTCTAGTCAACATTACACTCAAGATCAGTCTTCCTCATCGGCTTACACATCTCCAGAGGCCCCATTTGCACACTATCCAGGTGGGACCCAGCAAACACAAACTCAGAGTTCGTATCCTTATTTGGACATCATTTTCGAGGAGCAAACTCCGGGTCTAGACTCTTAAGGCTTATTCAGTTTTCATTACGTTATTTTATATTTCAATTTACTTTGAAACATTATACATTTTGAATTTCAAACTTCATAATTTGTTATGACCTTCTTCCCGGTTTGTGTTTATTTCGATACTTATTATTTGAATTTGTCTTTAGATATTTATATTTTAATTCATACGTATTTAAATATTGATGAAAAATTATATACTGTATTTAATACGTATAAATTTACGACATTTTAAAAAAAATCAATTAGAAAAACGCTGCCCTGGGCAGCGTTTCCTTTACACCCAGAACTCACCCTCCAACCCAGCCCCATGTAAAACGCTGCCCTATGTAGCGTTTTTTTAAGCTAAAAAGTTGCCTTGGGTAGGGTTTTATTTCCGAACCTAAATTGACTTATTTTTGAAATTATTTTAAACATTAGCTTATTTTTCGAATTTTTAAATTTTTTTGGCTCAAAAAAAAAAAAAATTCAATATATTTTCCTACCACTGATTTGCTCTGAATTCAACCTTAGTCCTCGTGGAATCCTTTCAATCATCCGATTTCCACTGGCAGGGTTGATCCTAGTGCTTGTCTAATATCCTTAGACTTGACTAGGTCCCCTATTAATTCTAGCTCACTCGCACATTACTCGCTTCCCATCCTACGTTCATTGTTCCATTGCTTGTGCAATCCACCATTTAGCCCAGTTTTGCACCAATAAAATAGTTGCACCACTACAAATCCGGATACCGAAAATTATAGGTAGGTATCAATGTGTGCACTATTGTTGCGGAAAACAGCCAACTACCCATGTTGAACAGGATAAGAGAAGGACAAACAGATTGCCACGTCAAAGGGGATGATGAAGTACAGCAAAGCGAGTGGATTACCTTGTTTTGTGGTTGGAGGTGCAACACAATCAGTTAAAAAAAAAAAAGCATCCAGCAAGGCCAAGAAGAAAGCTGATCTATACAGGATTGCAGGAGAATACTAGCTTATGGCGGCACACAAGGATCGCAGACCATGGAAGTAATAAAGCATAAGCGTAGAAAAAAATTTGTGTTGGTAATTATCAAGCATCTGGCCGGTGGGTTTAATTGCCGGAGATTTTTTACTTTGGTTGATCCCAAGATTTAACCTGCTCTTGATATATAGATCACCATATTTGAATCTAGTTAATATTAATCATCCTGACAACGTATTGAATATATTCATAAAAACAATCCTGCTGCTAGAGTTTATCAGAGAATCTCTACAATGTTTGCTGGTAAGCTAGGGACTTAAGGATGCAGATTTCGCCTTTAATTTTGATCCACCAGACCTTGTGCTGCAGTCTGAAGCGTTCTTGCAGGCAACTTGTCTGTCATAAGGGAATGCACCAGTAACCCTGTTGGACAGAGAAGCCGATAGGTAAGCATAACAAAGAATGCAGAAAAAACTTAGCAACTAATGTGTGTGATACACTGGTAATAGTAATACATCAACCTCTGAGATTTGACAAACTAGCAGACAGACACAAATTGAGGTTTTCCTGTATAAAAGGGGGTGTTTTTGAAATAATAACATTTGAAGTGCTACACAGCCACTTTTTTTTTTAAAGTAATTTGATAAATAAGCTCCGAACCAAAATATTTTCAAACACACAGGGTCATTTAAGTATCAATGAAGTTATATGATATGACATTGGGCTTCAGCTATTATACTTGATTCAGCAATAAGCTCACTGAAGTTGTAGTCCTCTCTAACTATTATGAAGAAAGAAAAAGGGTGAGAAAATTGATGCTGAAGGGCCAAAACAATTCCTAAAGAATAACAGACTTGTCACAAGTAGAGCTCAAGGGTTTTTGTTATGTCTTTAGCAAATGTATAATACAGTAACATGCATTGCAGTTTTGTATGAGGAAATGGTTATCAAGATAAATCTCTAGCAAATTGACTCACTAGTATCTACTTTCCCTTAATGTTTGCCCCATTTTGACCAAAAAGCTCTCACAAAAAATGGTCAAATGGGGCAAACATTAAGGGGCAGAGAGAGTAATTATCTACTAATTATGATGCTCATTACAGTTATTAAAAGGTTGAGATGGGTAAAAGTTGGGGATGGTAAGACTAAGTAAATACTGATGCTGTAGTCCAAATAGGCCAATTCACAAAACTATAGAAGCACCACTCTAGTTTGCCAATATTCATCTTCCATTAATTTCTTGGAAACAGACTGCTACAGGTCTGGACTATTAGGACTCCTAGGAATATGAATATGTGCATGTGAACCTCCTTGGACACAGTCAATAGCAGGTTCATCTTGTGTTACTTTTCAGCAGGTTCATATTATGGAACAATTACTGATTAGAGAAATATCTTTAAACATCATCCATTACCTCTGGCTGGTCAAAGAGATTTTGGATGGTATTGAATCAGAATTCTCTAAACAAAGAGGGTTTTCCAGCATAACACAATCCACTCTGACACAAGGTAGACTTTCTACTGCATGAAATTGGATTGGTGAGTTTATTCCCCTTTTAATCTCTTCATATGGAAGCTTAATAGGTCATCTATGAGACTATGAAAGAACCCCCCACTGCCCCTCCGAAACATTCTTGTGTGAGAACACGCATATCCTTGTACTAAAACCAATGGAATAATCAGAATTTGTAGAAAGCTTTAGGCCTCAATCCTGTTCACTTGGGTCTAACATGGTTAAGTACTTTGAAAAAAACAAGTGCAGCAGGCAAGGAGTAAAGATTATAACCACAAAACGCTTCTCAATCCAAGGCTAATTCTTTCATTTTTGTTTCATCTTAGTGCATCGATTACAGAGAAAACACATTTACTTAGTTATAGCAGTGCTTACCTCTCTTTTCGTTTCTCCAAGAATCTTGCAAGAGATGCTTTTCGAGCCTGAGGTACAGCTGCAGTAGATGACATAAAGTCAAGCTTTGAAATTTTCAAGAAGCTGAAGCTATAACTCAGGATGAAATCAGCTGGTATATACTAGTATATCAGAGGTCATCAACTCATCAATAGCTGGATGCAGAAACTTATATATGAAATTAATGGAGGATATACCTGATGGATTTGCTTTTACACCACCAGCTCCCTCAGAGGAACCTGAGTTATGCGATTCAGGGCTCTTAAGATGAGCAGGAGTAGACAAAGTTGGTTTAATTGGATTTACTTCAACTGCACAACTAGAAGCAACTGCAGGAATTGAACTGACAGGCGTAGGCAAAGAAACAGGGAACTTAACATAAACGGGAGATACAACAGTCCTGATTGTATTTACTTCAACTGTACATCTAGAAGGAACTGCAGGAAGTGAAGTGACAGGAGTTGGAGTTGCAGTTGGTTTGATTGGATTTACTTCAACTGCACAGCTAGAAGCAAATGCAGAAAGTGAACTAACAGGCGTGGATAAAGACACTGTGCTTAAGATTCCTGAAGACTGATTCAGAATGGTAGTGTCTTTTGTTGGCAACCTTGGCAGTGACATTAGTGACTGTACTTTGGGTGGAGACGGAGGTGCAGCAGCCAAGGCAGTAGGATTCTTTGATTTACCATCTCCAGCCAGTAACATAATGGCCTGAGCCTGAATAAACATTGACTGTCAGAGAAAGCAGAAAGAAGAAACTGGTGAGATCGTCGAGTGAATAGAACGATTGAATGACGATACCTTCTCTGGAGAAACATTATCATAGACACATACCGATCCATTATAGAAGAGGGTCAACTGACAGGAACCGTTTTTGATACTTGGAGAACTCCTGCAAACATCATTAGGCACTTATTTACAAGGAGTCAACAAACTTTGTTACTGATATCGCAAAAAAAAAGGTTTCATAATGTACTTGAGATCAGTAGAGCCAACTACAGGACCGATTGGATGCGTAACAGAAACATTAGGCATGGTTGAAGCAGCCCCCACGGCAGAACCTATAGTAAACGGAACAAATTCATCTGCATGACCGGCTGCAGGAAAAGTTCTCACTTCTGGGGACTGGTTTGCTGAAAGTTTAGGCAGCCAACGAGGCCTAGTAATAGGATATTGACTTCCATCTGGAACATCCAACCCCAAGTTTCTCTGCAAAAATATACATAATATAATATCTTAGAGTATCAAGTATTATCAGAAACAAGTATGAACGACATAAACGTTACCCCAATGCCTCTAAAGAGACTCCTGCCGCGACCCGAGTAAGGGTACAAACCTGTGAAAAGCCAGGAGGGTATTGCTTATTAGTTCCTCCTTGATCTTGAGCTGACTTGAAAGAAAGAAATTCGGATGTTGAAAAAGACCATTGTGAGCTAGATTTTTTCATATTTACAACAAAAACAAGATTAGCTGTTGAAGATTAAGAACACGATTAATTTCTCCTTGTATAATTAACCACTTTCATACACATTCAGTCAGCTTCAACGCCTGTAATTAGAAGCTAAAATGAACATGGATTTAAGCTAATAATGAGCATCATATACATTGATGCCCCCCTTCGACTCTTGAAGAATAAACCAAATTTGGTGTAGTTATTAAATATTTTTAATGCATAGTTTTAACATTGCTGTCAATATATTAGTTATTCAAACAATAGGGAATAAAAAATTCAATCATTATTATTAATATTAGGGAGCATAAACCATGTATTATTTCGTACATTATACAACCATGCATCCGAGCATCAATCGTTCAATGCACTCAATTCAATGTCCTATCATCACATTTAATAATTATCGTTATTGTTGCCATACATATTAAATAATACTAAGCAATATGGAACAAATTTTACCATGATCTAGTAGAGTGTACGACCATATTATAAAACGAGAAGCTTCATGCATCACTGACTATTGACTACATCATACAGTTGATTTGGTGATAACTGAGCTGTAAACCCACCAAGTAGTTTCATCAAGTCCTTTTGTAATGCACGGTTGTTGATCAGTGATCACTGCCAAGGTCCACGTGATGCATAATGACACAAGTACAATCATGTTTAAGAACACATGAAGAGGTCTACGTGAGGTTGGAGAAATGTCAAATTATATCGAAATTTCGAGGTTAAGTTGAGTTATATGTTATTGAAATTGCACTAATTTGAAAATAAAGTTGTACTGTAAAAATATGATATTGTATAACTTTTCACCTTTTCAACCCAAAAGTTTTCTAAAGAGATTCTAAAAAAAAAATTTATTATAGAATTGAAGTTTTATTATTAGAAATACAATTACCAAGCATTATATTCCTAAATATATGTATTGTAGCATATATCTGAATGAATTCAAACGCCCTCCATGAGTTTGTGGTGAAATTTAGCGTGCTTTGAAACATGATCCAAACCAAACCAAACCACAATAAAGTCAAGATGCAATAAACACGACATAAAACATTTGGTTTTACTATTAGACCATGCTCAAATTTCTTTAATCAAAGATGATTATATTCTTTTTCTAAAAAATCTTGTCAATTTTATGACAAATTAGATCAATTGTAATCTCAACTGATTGCAAATTTTTAGAGCAACTTTTATCAGAGAATAAAGGAAAAACTAGAGTTAAACTTACTTGTGTCAAAGAAAAAGGAAGAAGTTATGTCATATAAATGACGATGAAACTAGTTTCTTATTATATGGGTCAGCTCAAATAGGATATCAATAGGCTATTTTGAGCTTATAAATAACTAGGATTGACATGTCTAATAGTTTGATATAATCATGAGAGTTATTGGGCTAGGCCCAGTAACATGCATACTAAAGATAATCCATGCTAGAACATTTGAGCCATAACTGACATTTAAGGTCTTTAGGTACCTATAAATATGCACTTATGGGCCAAAACTCAAAGTATTCAATTCTTTACAAAAAAGTACACAATATTCTCTTTAACCATTTATTAAGAACCGTCCAAACTAAAATACAAACTTGAAGGCATATACTTAATCATATCCTAAGATTATCTTCTAATTTAAGCATCAGAGTGGGTTTTCTCAGAGCTCCACTCCTAAGACTTGTTTATTTGTCGCTTTTGCAGATTATTTACTATTGTAGCTCAATGATTAGTTATGCCATTTGGTCCTCTAGCAATCACAATTTAACTACTTCCCTAATTGTTGCTTAATCATTAAGTAACTCATTTGAATCTCTAAACAAAAACAAATTTGGCTATAGAAGGAGGGCCTCTTGAAAACAAAGCCACTAATCTATTAAGCTCATACCATTATGGTGATTATTGTGCACTCTATGAAAACTAAGTCATCTCAAGGATCGCCAAAGCATGCTTTTGGCAGCCCGACGCATATTGGCATAGCCAATAACACTCCACTTTTAATGAACCCTACTTCTTATCAAGTAGGGGAACTATGCAATAGGGGTGGACATGTTAGAAGGTTAGGAGAGACCCAAGGTCACTCCACCCACTCTGGGAGGAGAAACGAGTTTGGTACTAGCTAAACCCATTAGATGGGGGCACTTGAGTTGACCCCTGAAGGAATTGACGCAACAATCTCAACCCTACTAAGGCAAAAGAGCTCTAGTCAACAACTAACGATATTAAAGAATCAGAGTAAACCACGTCTGCTAGGACACATTCACAAGCGAGGCATGGCTAGGCCTATGAAATGGCTACTATAAAGACTTAGAGAAGGCTTGACCTCCACTCAAAGAGATCTAGGAGATATTCAGGACATCAAGATAGGAAGTCAAGAAGTAAATTCTCAAATACCCGCTTAAATTCAGACTAGGAAGAGTTGATGTAGGATATTAGCATGCAAAAGAGGGGACATCCTCAACCCCAAATGATTATGAATGTATGATGAGGCTTATTATCAGAGTAGGTAGTCTAGTAAACCAAAAGCTGCCTATAGAAGATCTAAGTACGAGGAATAAACCCTAGAATCTAAAGTAAAGAGGTCTATTGCTGAGGTTAACTGATTCTGCCTATTCTCTTCAACAAGGGCCCAATCGAGATCGAGGCCCACCTTTGAAAGGGAATAAGAATTAGAAGATAAGGCAAAAATAAAACTTAAAGAAGGTAAAATATGAAATTAAGGTAGTCCAGAGGGCCTGTCGTACCTTAGGAAAAGGTGTTATTTAAATTGCCAGTAGCTAAGCATGGCTCTAACCTAGCCTGAAATTGTCCCAATAGGGAAGCTAGTACTTGGCAGGACCATAAGTTCTTGTGCATAGGGTAAGGCCTTGTGCTGGTGAAGTATTGTCATGCCATTGTCTTGTGGGTAGTCAGCATGCTGGGATCCAAGGACACCAAATTTATAGGCTTGCATAAGTTGAGCGACCCTTAGAAACTATAGGGATGGTCTAGACTAGTGGGAACTCTTAGCCATAAATAGTAATGGTGCCACTTCTTCTAGTCATTCAAAGCTAGAAAGACAAATATATATATTTTCCCTTCCATATAGGTGAAGACCCACCAACCATTGTTGTTAGACCCGTAGTTGGGTCCCAGTCTGAAGAAGGTCTTGAACAAGTTCATAGGAAAAAGGTTACTTTTTAAACTCATAGACCTAGATGAAACAAGGACTTACCTTATTCCATGGGGAGTGACTTGCACTAAACTTAAATGATATTACACTAGATACTCTTGTAGGAACTAGTGTAGGGAAAAGTGTAGCCCAAAATCTAGATGAGGGGAGGATAAAGCAATACAGTCCTTAATTAGGTGGATTGCCTAGGGTTGCTGTAGATCGAGTCAAGAAGCCTCAACTAATACCCTATTAAGGGCCTGATGTTATAGGCTATCATGGCTAGCTTGAAAATATTTCTCTCGACAAACATATCATGAATCTTAGTGTTGAACACCTCTTTGGCCACACCCTTGTTAACTTGGTAGTCTAGCCAAAAGACCCATTGAATATGTTGGTCTACAGACCTCCCAGGCATGGGAATGTCTCTAAGCTGAGTCACATTCTCTGCTAACTCAAAGTGAACCCATCCCTCTAGGATGATGAGTAGAGGATGGAAGTTTTCCAGAGCCTAGCCAGAAGTAAAAGCCTGAGCCAAGTAAGAACGTTGATGTTTTAATCAACATAGTGTTGTTCAAATTACCAACTTTAAGATAATAATAAGAAGATTTATTATTTTATACTTCTTGAAAGGGAGAGAAGTAGGTCTCTTATTCTCAATAATAGGCTCAAAGTATATGAGGTAACAGATGAAAGCTTGATAACCCAGACATAATGTAATAAGGTCAAATATAAAGAATTACATGAGATCTTGTAGCAAAAAGTCAAAGAAGAACTTTGAATAAAGTTTTAGAATGTTTGGCTAGATTGTTTGCCAAGTAAAATTTACTAATATAACTAGCCAAAAAATCCATAAAGGATTCAAAGTAAAGGTCGTTGAGCTGCCAAAAAATCTAGAGAGAATTCAAAAGAAATGAAAAAAGAGCATATATTTTAGGTTAAAGTGAATAAAGCTTTGAAAAGAACCTAAGATCCATATTTATAAAGGTTTCCAATAGCCATAAAATTTTTACAGTAATGGTACCAGGATTCTTGCGCATATGGATAAGGCATTTGCTTAAAATAGTTCGCGAAATTCTAATGTGGAGTTATTGCAACGGTTCCACATAACTGAAATTAAAAATCTTGAATGGATGATTTCCGAAAGATTATTCGAAAGTTTGAAGTTTGAAGTTTGAAGTTTGGAAATTTAGGTGCCAAACAAGAACAACTTGTACCCTAATGTTTAGTGCATGCGCTCAGTAGGCTTGTAGTCTTAAAGCTTAGTTATGGACCTCTTTATTTGAACAAATTGCCCATTATAGTATTATACCTGCCAATTCATTACTAGATTAATAGGTCTGGGGGGAAATTGATGTGAATCTAGGTATTGAAACCTTAATCCACACAAAAGGGATAGAACTAGATAGAAAACCCTCTAAAGCTACGCACCAAAGGTTTAAAATCTAGGGCGAAAGTTTAAGAATTGATTAAAGCAAAGCACCCTCAATTCCTACACTTCCTCACGTGAATCTAAAGCTTTAAGCACCAATTCACAACTCTTTGTTACACACAAAGAAAAACAACAAACTCTCTAAGTTTATTGAAGAATATATAGAAAAGAATCTCCAAATCTGATTTTTCCAAGCTTGGGTGCACATCTATTTATACCCATAGCTTGAGAGTTTCAATCATATTATGACTAGGCCTCCTACTTCTAAAAGGACTCCTAATAACCAATAGGATAATGCCACCTATTTATTACATAATCCTACCAAAACTCTAACACTATCTTATCTTAATTAGAATCTTATCCTATCTAAAAAGATAATATTACAAATTAACTACTCTAATCCTATTTTATTTAAAGTAAAACACTCAATATCCAATCCCATGTGTGTAGCCACGTCCATACCAATGCCATGTCACTTAAGTCGTAATAAAGCACCGATAAGATGTAATAAGGACATCTCAATGTAACAAGCACCTCCCCTTGTCTTAAAATTTTCCTCCTTGGTCAAAATTTTCAATCTTCGAAAATTACTCCAAGATTTTAGCTTTTGATCAAGGCCTTCCATCAATCATCACCTCCATGGCTTCCACACATTATAGAATCATAAAACCTGAAAATGGAAAGTTCAAAAACACACCTATGCCTAAAATGAGAAAAACCCTATCAAATGAAATGGGAGAAAACTCATAGGCAAAACCAACTTATTCCCCATGTCCACCAATCCTCATTTACATTTGCATGTTATCATGCACATGCAAATGTTCCCCTTTGATGCACCTAGAAGATTCGTGTCTCCATAAGCCAACAACTCTCCCATGGTAGCATTCTTCTTTAAAGCTTTAACCAATCCTTCGAATTTGGCATCCTCTATCATATCAGAAATTGTAGGGTTAGCCCAAATAGGATGGATCATAAGCAAATTTGGGCCTAAGAATAACTTAAGGACGACAAACCCAATGGTTTGATTCAATCATGTGAGCTGAAACGACCACCTAGATAGGAGTAATTGGCCAAGCCAGTAACATGCACAACTAAAGTTGATCCATGCAAGAACATTTGAGCCTACATCCAACATTCAAGGTCTTTTGGAACTATTTTTATGCATTTATGGGTCAAAAGTCATGGTATTCAATTCTTTATATAAAAACAAGTATTCAATTCTTTACATAAAAACACACAACATTCTCTCTAATCATTTATTAAGAATCGTCCAAACTAAACACAAACTTGGAGACATTCATTTGATCCTAAGGTTATCTTCTAACTTATGCATCTAATTGGGTTTCCTCGGAGCACCATCACCGATGCTAGTTTACTATATCTTTTGCAGATTATCCACAATTGCAACTCAATGATTAGTTCTACCATTTGATCTGCCATCAATCACAACCTAATTACTTCCTAAGTGTTATTTAACCACTAAATAACCCAATTTGATTTCAGGAGAGAACACTTATAATTTGCACATTCTAGATAAATGATAAAAATTCTTGTGGGGAGAGCATAATAGACCCTCCTAGAAAAGTAATAGCGCCCTATTTTTTATTTTATTTTTTTATAAATGCGGGACATAAGTCCCAGCAATGCTTGTAAAAATATACCTGACTTTGTGTGCCTGAAAAAATACTTCGTACAACCAAAAGGTATATAAATCTAACTAATTCTATACATCAATTCTCATAATCAAATTTTACAATTTAGTATTTATGGGCCAAACATTTGAAAGATATAAAGGTAAAGATATTCCTGTAATCCTAAGAAATAATGGCAAATAGATTCCTATAATCCCAAGATTTAAGCAGTGAACTTTTAAGATTTAAGACATGAGTCTTACTAAGTGAGCTAAGCCTTACTTAGCATATGCAAATTACTTGACCTACATACTTGTGCAGTTGTTCATGCACTTAATATGCATGTAATTAACAAGCAATTTTAGCTAGACATGCGTTAATTAAACCATCCATCTCAAAACCGTACCTTAAATTATTTTGGTTAAATATGATGATGAAGAACTTCATTGAGCTGAATTCATCGAGCCACGTTGTATCTAAATTATATTATCTTTCTTTTTAATTAAATTTTTAAAATGTTAAATATATAAAAATCCAAACCCCATGTGTAGGTTAGCATAAATCCACCAACTTACTAATTACATAACATGAACACCTATTAATGATTCAATCGTTTTAATTATTTAATGTTTGACAGCAGATTTATATTTTTTATACACCAAATCATGGAATATAATATTAAGAATTGAATGAATTAATTAATAAATCATGGACAAAAACAAAATGGTGCAGTATATATAGGACCTCTATGGCGATTACAATAATAAAATGGTACATCAAGTGAATACAATATAATTGACCAAACCAATCTACACATCATTAGGCTATTATAAATTCATAATGAACCAACAAGAGTTACAAGATCTTTCATCACATCACAGGAACTCTCAATACAGTTTGCTCTAAGGAATCTCATACGATGTATACCTAAATATGAAATAGGAAGGATTTTGTATGCATAAGGGATACAATATGATTATTGTGTGACCTCAATACATCAAAAGTCATCACTTGATATAACAAAAGTTACCCCAATTTCAATAAATAAAGGATTGAGACATGTTCCAAAAGAAATTTTTGATATGTTTAAAATTTACCTCTTAATAAAACAAAATTACTTTTTATCAATAAAAGTCACCCATCAGTTTAACAAAAGCGATTTTTATAAGAACGAGTCATATAATATAATCTATGTTTTCCTAATTTACATAAGTTTTTGTATATGAAATAACTAAAAAAAAATATTTCTAACAAGTATCAAACAAAAAACCTCTTTCAAAGAACTAAGAATATAATTACAGAAATATGACACTTCGGAGCATTATGAAATTGTTGGACTTTAATTAACCTTTTTTATAAAAAAAATCGAAAAATAAGCTCCACTTGAAACTATTTCAAAAAATAACCTTTTGACTAGGTTCGGGTGAAAACCGCTATCAAAGGCAACGGTTTTACTTGAGTTGGAATTGGGCCAAAGTAAAATCGTATCCTTGGTAGTGGTTTCACTTTGGCCCAATTTTTTTTAATAAAAAATAGTGCATTTTTAAGTTTATATTTTTCTGAGAACCATATTTTTGGTATTTACATCTATACATGTCTTTAAAAATATTCGTACTTATCAAATTCCCTTTATCAAAATTAGAATTGTCGTGTTAATTTTACACTGTAGAACATCTCTCGCACATATTGTTGGTATATACAACTCTTTCGGCGAGACAATCTAGATGATATATTGTAGTCAAGAGGTTGGTTTCATTCTAATTCGGTTGACTATATTCGAAAATTGATAATTGTTGCATTGTCGCGAGACTTCTTTATTAACGACCTGATTTCATAATAATTTATTAAATTTATGGTTATGGACAATAGAAAATACAAAAACCCTTTCTTTTGAGGGAGAAAAGTTTCTCGTAAAAGAAAGAAGTATTATCGTGCCCCTAGAACAAACAAACAAAAAAAACTAACAAAAGCATAGACACAACAAAGTTTGAGACGTTCTACTGATAGAATCCAATCAAAATAACACTAATGAAGGTAAGGCTTGACAGAGAGGATAAAAAGAGAGAGAGAAAAGGGAAAGTTAATCACAATATCTTTTATCAACTTATACACACATTTACTTGGTTGAGCTCCAATGAACAAATGAGCAAAAGAATTGTAATTTTTATGTAATATTTCATGTTTATAGTAAGCTTTTAAAGTTATACAACGGGCATCTACGTTGAGTCTATTGTTATCTAGGTTGTCCAAACTTAATTGAACAACCCAAGTTCTTGAACGATGGGGGATGGTAAAGGAATATCAAGCTCTCAAGTTCTTGCAACCGCCAACCAGTGGGGTTCCTATATATCGTGACCTCATAATCTCAAGTGGAAATGCCCACTAACTACATCAAGTAAACTTGGTTATATATTAAATAAAAAAACATTATCTTCTCTAGATGAGGACTACATTGTTAGAATCGTGTAAAAAAAATTAAAGATTTAGGTGATCACTTTTTCATGTCCAAACTAGATGGGTAGAATTGCGCAATTGCTTGCGACAATTCGTCCATGAAGAGAGGTCCTAAAATTAGTAGCCTAAGTTTACCTTTCTAGGCTTGATGCATTTCCATGCCAATATTCCAATAAAGGATTATGCGTAACTAAAGTGAAGAATTTTAAATAATGCAATAAAGGTGTGAAAATGTGAAAATGCAATGTATGATTTATGCATGTGAGAATTGGAGGTTTAGTCCATCAATTGGAAGAAGGGACGTCGTCATGTAAATCATTTTCCAAGATATACTCTAATATTGACATGGAAGTCCTTTTACAAGATGCTATTTAGAGGCACACAACGTGAAAAGTTTAGCATTAGATACTAAATTGGGAGCTAGTCAAACACTAGAAGGTCTAGGCATTTGACGCTTAAAGCATGTGTTGAACACTGAAGGAATTGAGCCTCCAATGTTAGGTTGAGCATTGGACGGTTAACTTGTTTAGCATAAAACACTTAATTTGAGAACAATGCTCCATGTACTTGGGTGACAAGGTTGATTTTCTAGTTTAGGAGCAAGTATTTGGGCCATTTTTAGGATTTAGGCTTTGTGTTTGGACCATTTCAAGTTTAGGCTTTGTGTTTGGTATTTTGTGGTTGGTTTCATGTTTGATACATTCGATTTCTACCTCGTTCGTGACATATCCAATCACGATCATTTTGTTGTTAGACCAATAGGTGGGGAGACACAATTTCTGTCACAATTAACTTCTCGAATAAAGTAATGTTGTAATCATTTTGACATTTTTCAAAATGGAATACTTGTAATTATTTTTAAATGGAGTTAATATATAAAATATATTTACTATCTATTTTACCCACATACCTCCTAAACAATAATACTCAACTTCTGGGCACTCTACAAATTAAAAAAAAAATGACTTCTTTATTAATTATTTCAAATTTTTTTCCTTTATAATATATCATATGCATTAGTTTGGGACTACTCAAAGTATCAATAGTAAAATATACAAGTATATTCCAAAAGTGTCATTTTCTTCCCAATTTTTAGTGTACACTAAAAAGATGGTACTTATTGATTGGTCATAAATCTAAATACATGTATGTTTTCATAAACATTAACAATGTTTATTAGTATGCACACGCTTTATCACGTACGCCTAGAGATGGCCACGAGGCCGGTCCAGGAGGGTTGGGCCGGGCTAGCCACTGGCCGGGCTGGGGAAAGGGGGATTGGGGTCAGACCAGTCCTTGGGGCAGGCCGGTCCGGTTTCGGGTTGGGCTTTGGGGGGTTGATTCGTACCAAATCGAAAACCGAATAACGAACTAAATCGAATCGAATCACAAATTGAATTGAATTGAATCGAATCACGAACAGAATTAACGAATCAAATCGATTCGAATCACGAACAGAATTAACGAATCAAATCGATTCGAATCACGAACATAATTAACGAATCAAATTGATTCGAATTCACGAATTAAATCGAATTGAATTTACGGATTGAACTGAATTCACGAACCGAATCAAACTGAATCAATTGAATTTCACATAATGACATTAGAAATGAGAAGAAATGAATTGTTTCGAAAATAATTAAATGTTTATATTCACGAATCACATAATGACATTCGTTGTAAACTTTTATATTCGACTAATCACATTTATTTTTCATTTCTTTTGTTGATATTTTTCATTTTTCATTATATATTTACATATATTACATATAATCACAAAAGGACAAAATCATATATGATTCATATAAACTAAATTATATTCAGCTAAACTAACATTCAATGATTCATATAAACTAAACTATATTCAACTAAACTTATTATTCACATAAACTAAACTAAGAATCAATTAAACTAAAATTCAACTAAACTAAAATTCATTGATTCATCTAAATTAAACTTTATTCAACTAAACTAATTTTATATAAACTAAATTATGTTCAAATAAATATATTAAACTAAATAACATTCACTAATTTATATAAACTAGACTATATTAAACGAAACTAACATTCATTAATTCATATAAACTAAACTATATACAATTCAAATAAACTATCATTTATTGATTCATATAAACTAAATTATATTCAACTAAATTAACATTCATGTAAACTAAACTATATTTAACTCAATTAACATTTATGAATTCATATAAACTAAACTATATTCAACTAAACTAACATTAATTAATTCATATAAACTAAACTATATATAATTCAATTAAACTGACATTCATTAATTCATATAAACTAAACTATACTCAATTAAACTAACATTTATATAACGAAACTAATATTTAATAAGTCATATAAACTAAACTAAATTTAACTATACTAACATTCATTGATTCATATAAACTAAACTTACATTCTTATAAACTAAACTATATTCAGCTAAACTAATATTCATTAATTCATAGAAATTTAACTAAAATATATTAAAATAAACTAATATTCATATAGAATAAACTATATGCAAATCAACTAATATTCGTATAAATTAATTTATCTTCAACTAAACTAACATTTATATAAACTAAAATACATTTAAATAAACTAAATTTTACAAAACTAGAAGATTTAGGCGGGCCAAATAGGGTTGGGCTGGGCCGAGCCGAATCGAATTTTTTCTCAAACGGAATCAAATAGGGCCAGGCTTGGCCTAGTTTGTTGGCCGGCCAGTCTGGTCTGGGCCAGAGACGGGCCGGGTTGGGGCTGGGCTGGGTTGAACAGGCCAGTGGCCTTCTCTATGTACGCCTTCCTCTCTCCCCGTCTTACTCTCTAAATTCTCCTTTTAAAGTTAATATTTTCTTGGTCTTTTGGGTAAAAAATAGTCTAATTCTTCAAAAATTAAATTAATTTTGACTCATTTACTTAGTTTTTAGAATTTTTTTTTATGGTCTTTATTATTATATTTTCCTCCATCTTCGAGAGTTTTTTATACGTTGATTCGTTTTTTGATCCTCATATTTCCCTTAAACTATATTCAACTAAACTAATATTCATATAAACTAAATTATGTTCAACTAACTATATTAAACTAAACTAACATTCACTAATTCATATAAACTAAACTATTTTTAACAAAACTAACATTCATTGATTCATATAAAATAAACTTACAATTCAACTAAACTAACATATATTGATTCATATAAACTAATTATATTCAACTAAATTAACATTTATATGTAACTAAACTATATTTAACTAAATTAACATTCATTGATTCATATAAACTAAATTATAATTCAACTAAACTAACATTCATTGATTCATATAAACTAAACTATATATAATTAAACTAAACAAACATTCATTGATTCATATAAACTATGTTCAACTAAACTAACATTTATATAAACTAAACTATACTCTATTAAACTAACATTCATATAACTAAATTAATATTCATTGAGTCATATAAACTAAACTAAATTTAACTATAGTAACATTCATTGATTCATATAAACTAAACTTACATTCTTATAAACTAAATTATATTCGACTTAACTAACATTCATTGATTCACATGAATTAAACTAAAGTATATTCAAATAAACTAACATTCATATAAATTAAAGTATATGCAAATCAACTAACATTCGTATGTTCAACTAAACTAACATTAATATAAACCAAAATGCATTTAAATAAACTAAATTTTACAAAATTAGAAAATTTAGGCAAGACAAATAGGGTCAGGCCGGGCCGGTTCAACGGGGCAAATCTGGTCGATTCAGTGGGCCAAACGGGGCTGGTCTGAATCATGGGCCGAGTCGAATTTTTTCTCGAACCAAATTGAATAGGGTCAGGGTTGGGGAATTTGGATTCAGATTCGGCCCATATTTTTGACGAGTCAAATCGGGCTCGGCTCGTTTCGTAAGCGGGTCATGATGGGCCGGGTTGGGGCTGGGTCGGGCTAATGAACACCTCTATTTCGAAGTCAAAACTAATAATAAGGTATTGTTTATTTATTGAGTCAAAATTCTACAAATGGAAAGATTCTTTAGTAGTCTGATGGCAAGAACCAAATTAAATTAAGAAGATAGAGTTGTTGCACCAATGCCTTAGTATAATCAATTACCAACGTCAGTATATTAAGGTTAAGTTCTCATATACAGTTGTTGCATTGGTTAATTATCTTATATTAAAATTATACTCCCCACGTTCCCGAAAGATTGACTCAAGTACGAAAAGTAATTGTTATAATAGACGATGAAAAATCTTTGAAGGGACAATTCAAAATTAAAAATCTTTATAGAAATGGGGTAATTTTTGAGGAAAATCTAAAATTATAAATTAAGCGATAAGAAAAAACATGTATGAACTAATCCACAAGTTGTGATGAGAACTACCCGCACAGGCGGATCTTCATTAGGGAAAACCATGTCAGACTCTCTGCAGGGCGGGCCCAAACAATATCAAATAACAATGTCTGATAAAGGAAAAACTTGAAGAATTTGGGTTAATACCTTGTAAGTTTGGGCCATTTAACTAAACTAATTTATATTTTTGTGTCCTACTTGCATTTGATTTGGGCCTACATCAGACACTTTTTCGTATTCATAGAAGTCGGCTAGTCTAGTAGTCTCTCACATATATGGGCAACTTTTTGATTGTCTAAATATTCTATATATCCCTAATTTTTTATTTATTTGACTTTTTAATATCTATCCGATATGATATAAATTATTTTTATCTTTAAATACGAAAGAAAAAAAATTATGAAAACTTTGAAAATGAGAATTTGTTGTCAAAATTTTTAAACTTAAACTCTATAAATAAAACTGGGTCAAAAATAAAGTGAAAGATGAAGTGCTTTATATTTTTTTAGTAAAGTTACATGGGCTTGATCAAAGAACCCTAATGCTATCCAAGCCTCCTAGGAAGCATGGCTAGATCAAAGAAAAAACCAAAAGGTACGATAGCAAATTTGACATTTTGAAGGGATACCAGAGAGAATGATGAAATTCATGAATGAGATGGATAGAGAAGATATCAACTCTAAAGAAGCCATTTGCCAAAAATACCAATAATGGTATAACAACAAAAGAAGAAAAAAAGACAACGAGGAAGGCTTGGAACACTTCACTCTGTGTTAGATAATTGCGTTATATGGGTTTAATGCGACACGTGAAAAAGAAATGGAACATGTATTTGATACAATTTCTTCATTGCTAGGGTAACAAATATGGCGGGCCTTGATGATTAACGATCACTACGTAACAATGAGAAATTGGGCACCTAATTTCATGTGAATAGATAGATGCTCCCATGCATGAAGGTATTGAATGCATAGGCTAGGATTCCTACTTTGTTAGTGGCATATTTTTGACACCATTTCCTAAACAAAATTGATCTAAGATAGGGAAGGTACTTCAAGTAGGTATAACTACAGCCTAGGGCTAGGCAGAGTGTGGTCAATTTATTCACTCGTTTAAGTGTAGAAATTGATCTATCGAAGCCATTGTTGTCCAAAATTTTGGCGAAAGGGTAAATTATGGAAGAAACAATATGAAGGCATTGGCATGGTGTGTTTCAAGTGGGGTCGAATGGGACATGTAAAGGAGGATTGTCCTACATCAAATTTTAATTGTTCAAGAATATGATGTCACAGAGTTTGATGAGCAACTGGAACATATATGCTCCCACCCATAGACCCTAATTTAACTAGAAATCAATGAAGGACTTAGGCTCGTGGGTTTATTAGTAAGAAAGTTTGATATAAGAATAGTTAGTAATCAACACTCCAATAGGGGTCAATGAGGGTGATGAGCCCTTGACATACAATCAAAGGTAAGCTGAGCCTAGAAAGGCTAACCAAGACCCCAAACCCATCCAAGGAAAAAGGGAAGGTCTCAATGGACAATTGGGGCAACCATGGGTGGTTTGGTTGTCGAATCGATTTGGGCTGAGTTAGGTTGCGTTGGATTTCTTTAGAGTGAACATAATTAATTTTTAAACCGATTACATATTTAAATTCATAAATTGATTGCTGACTTTCTGCTAAATGGTTTTTTCTATTAAAGACTAAGCGTGATTCTTGTTCAAACTTTTCTTATTAAAAGGCTAATTTTGTAACAATCACTTAAAAGACGATTTCAATACTTAGTTGACTTTCTTCCGTTTGATTTCCTATATAAACTGGTTTTAGATCAGTTAGGAAATCATAACAACAACAAAAAAAAGTACATCTTCTCTCTATTTTCTCTAAAATTAATCGAGTAGTCCTAGTTTTTCCTTTAGGTGTTTAGCTCGATAATTGATGGTTCTGTGCAAACCCACTAGTATACAAATACGAGAGTTTGTTTTATATCGGGGAACATCTTGTTTGTTTTAGCCACTAGCACATATTTTGGGACAATACCGTGAATATTGAAAAGAAAGCGATATAGTTCACAACTCGGCTACTTTCGAGTAACATTGTTGTTATTAATTTTGCAATGCTATTTATAACAAGATTTATTTATACAAATTTTGAGCTTGAGTTATAAACGAGCGAGTTATTTTATTTTATTTCTTTTTTTTTAAAACGTGCGAGTTATTAACTAGACATAAATTAAACAGTTTAGAAAGAGTATGTGTTAGATAAATATTGGCAATGGTCTACATGGAAATGGATTCTATCCATTTTGAGTGCTTGAAGATGATTTGTTTGATAAATTTTGGTAAACAAAAGGGTCCAACAATGACTAGGATAGAATTTTAAGGAAGGCCAAATACATACAACATAACCCTTTTCTTATATTATATTCATCATTCACTAAGTAAACATACAAATAAATAAAAATAAAAATTACATATACATACATACATACATACATACATACATATATATATATATATATATATATATATATATATATATATATATATATATATATATATATATATATATATATATATATATATATATATATTATAAACAACTGGACATTGATAATAATAATTTATAAGATAAACAAGTGGACATTGATAATGATTGAGAGCTTAAGTTTGGGAGTGATTAGTACGTAACAGTCTTAAAGATATTTAAGGGCACTTGCGTTTGCCACCATGGGTGGTTTGGTTGTAGTAGCAAGGGCACATTTCCTGATTACCGGAAGTACCCGGTGGAACGCACCTACATCGAGCACAGCAAGTTCCACATGCTCTGTGGCACAGATTTGGCCTACTGCTTAACCGGCACCTGGCCACACATGCCGCTCCACAATCTACAATATACACCCGGCCATAATCCCATACATTAATTAGTTCCATTAGACTGTCGTAGTATTCTTAAATCCAATAATCATAAATATTACTAATCCTAAATATATGTATTATAGATTATCATCAATATCATAGATGATGCATGAATACTTACTTATTCCAAGGACAGACCTCTTTGGTCCATTACTTTCAATCTGCACGCCATAAAACAGGAGTACAATTAAGCATACAATAATTATAATAAATTTAAAAATAAAAATAGAGTAATTATTTTTGAGAGACGTTGGACGGATATTTGGCACTAACACACGTAAAGGTATATGCTAGTGGCATAATCTTTTTATGTTGTTTACCCTAAAAAACGGATATTAGACTGTCGTAAAGTGTCATGTTATGTGTATTTACAAGATGCGGTTGATACTTATTTCTGAAAAGAATAGTGTTAGGTAAGACAAACAAAAATTAATGGTTTCTGTCTTCTACTCATCTTAAGGGAAGAACGTACTAAGATAAGCCTGAACAAATTACAATATGAAATAGGGAAAAGCAGTATATACGAATCATTTAGTTTTATGCCATATACAATCAAAAACCATGCATGCCATAAATTTATGATTGTGATATGTGTGTTATTATACCTGGATCGGAGCAACAATTACATATTATTTATATGATCATATTCTAACTATACTTTTATATTATTATACAAAATTAATATAAATATATTAAAATTTTAAAGCCCCTCAAATTTGGAGGCCATGTTCCGCGAACACCCTATTCATGCCCGAAACCGCTTCTATATTATACTCTACGTTGAGATATGAACGAAAAACAAAACACACCTATGGTCACATTAAAAAAATTTAATGGATGATAGTGTGGTAATACAGAAAAATCCATGTACTATAACGTACTATGATAAATACTTCATTTATGACATAAGTATAATAGAGAATTTATGATAAATACTTCATTTATGACACAAGTACGTACTATATTAGAGAATTTCGTTAAATTAGTGGTATTATCTCGGGTATATATTAACAAAACATAAATAGTACGTCCTGTAAACAATCTTACCACATCTTGAGCTTCAGCGACGTGAAGAAGAAGAAAGGAGAGCAAAAAAGTAGCAATGAAGAGCTTGGAAGAAGCCATAGCTAGTTGAAAAGATAAACGTTGCAACTGTATTTGACAAGGAGCTTCTAATTATAAGAGAGTGTTGCTATATTCGAGTGTGATGAAGAGAATGAAGGAGAGGATGTACTTATAGTGCAAGAAAAAGATGCTAATGCTAATGTTAATACTAATGCAAGAGAGGATACAGCTGCCAATTGAAAGCACACCATAATATACAATACCAATAAAAAAGATTTTAGTGGGTGAAAAGTAAAGGGAGTGGGCATATGAAAAAAAAGTTCTAGGAGGTTCTTAAATGAATAAAAGGCAGCTTCTTACCAACTTCTGGTGTTCTAATCCAGAGAATCAATTAAAGTGACTGGCTCCTCTTATCCATCTTCTTAGGTTCCAGATATTAAAACAGTCAACGCCACTTCAAGTAATTAACTAGCAACCAACTTAGGCTTAGCCACCCATGTAAAATATATATTGTGTGCTCTTTTTATGCTGGCTAAGGTTTACCGTGTTGGTCCAAAGTCTAGCATTAGGATAGATGATGAAGCTAATCATTATTACTTTATTATATACTCTCTTTGTCTCTTTTTTTAATCCTATTTTTTCATTTTGATCCGTTCTTTAAAGATTGTCTCCCCTAAAAACTTTTCATTTTAGGTTGTCCCACTAAAAATTTTTCATTATATTTAAAAAAAAAAATAGATTTTTGTACTTGAAAAAAAAAAACAAATAGATTAATAACAATGGTTATATTTTTAGTGAGGAATTTTATGTCTAAACAAAGCAGCCCACAGGCCCAAGGAACAAATAAAGTATCCTAACTTCGTACGGAGAGTTATATGATGTTTATCCACCATATATTACAGCTAACTAGAAGTTTGATATATAAATAAAATAAAAGGTTTAATATATTTAATATCGATGTCTCGATATCTTCAATTATACTTTAGTACACTGTCATAACCATGTCTCACATCGTAGAATCTTGTGTGTGGTAGTATAAGGGATATCAACTTTATTTGAGTTTCTAGATTAAGATGTTTCACTTGATTCTTTATGAACAAAATTCATTAGGATGGAGCTTATTTATATACCAATAAATATTATTCCTACACAAAATAGTGGAGTTAGGTCTTTTTAAAATTGTTTCTTATTATAGTTTTTAGAAAATATTTTATATATATATCTTAGTAAAAGTAACCCATTAAAATAATAAAAGTTATTTTCTCAAAGATAATAAAGATTAACATATATTGTGTTGATAGTTACTTTTATTATATTGGGATTACTTTTATTGAGAGTACAATAAAGTTAAATATCACTTTTGTATATAATACTTTTTGAATAGTTTTTCCCTATATATATATCATCTAGAAGTTTTGAGATATAAAAAACAAGCATGCATATGCATGCACATTTACCTCCCGATCGGTGAAACATGTCAAAATAAGCATTAGATTTACCTTTATTACCTTTACCTTTTCCATTACTTAATCATGCATATGCAGGGGGAAAAAAAACTATCTACCATACCAGATTAAGAAAACAGTTTGAGCAAGATATTACGCTCACAACATTAGTAAAAGTATCCCGAGGACCTATTGCCAAATATATCACTCGGGATTCTTGGCTCAATTCAATGGCACACTTTTTTGGGGTCCTTGGTACCCTTATGAGTTATGAATGCACAATATTGTATATACAAGGAACTCAATAAAGTTATTGTGTCTCCAATAAAATTGAACTCTTAATATAACAAAAATTACCTTTTAAAGTTGATAAAGATTGACATGTATTATGTTAAGGGGTAACTTTTGTTATATTGATATGTCACTTTTACTATATTGTGTTCTGCGTGTATACGATATTTTTTGTTGTAAATGATTGAACGGGTACACATAACTGATAAGCTCCTCTTTATTGGGAAGAGACTCAAGCTCGTTAGAGTGTTGTGAACCCTTGTATGTTAGAATACAATGATTAACCAAAAATTAACACCACTCGTTAATTCTGTCACCAATTTTCAATTTTCAAAATCAAAAACATATTTCTCAACCATAATTATATACATTTACTTATTTCATATTGTGTGTTGCAAGATTACACCCTCAAGCCTTTTAGAATCTTAGGAATTACCTACTTCGATTCTAAAAATCAATCTTCAACTTCTAATTAAAGACCCACTCTTGAATAGAAGTTGGACATACCCATTCTTGATAGAAGCGATCTCGTGCACAAAAAATCTCAATATCTTTCACCATAAAGACTTTGAAACAAGATTCATTAATACGTGCGTAGGATTACAATATACAAATTAAAAATTATTACGTATGTTTATTTTTATTTTTTGAAATTGTTTCTTTTTTTAAGGTAATGTCCGAGACACGTATTAGTAAATTATAAAAGTCAATTACTACATTTACTTCATACAATCGTAAATGATTCATGAAACCTTACAATAATTTATATTAAGCAGTAAATAATTGAGATAGATCGAGAATATATCATAAATATAATAAATAATTAAAAATTGTGAACATACAAAGTATATTAAGCCAAATATATAAATGAAGTAAATTTTTTAGAAAGTTATAAGCCCTTTTGATCAACTAACTAACATCTTCATGCTATGTAATTTGCAACCCTTAATGAAATGTCTCTCAAATACAAGTGGATGGGTCCTGGGCAGTTCTGATTTTTCAGAAGGGACAGGATGGGCTCTTCTTATTCCCAACAGCCCCCCTTTTCCAGGGGGAGGTAACTCGATTCATGTGTCTTCACTCTTCACCTAATGCAAAGGTTGTTGCGTGTCTTCATGCTATGCGGTGGAGTTTGACAATGGATCTGGACAAGGTAATTCTTCAAACCGACTCCCACCTTTATGTAAGTATTCTGAGAGGCCATGCTACTCCGCTGATACAAATTCCGCATACAATAAAGTTCTTATAGGCTACATGACAGGATTTTAAAATGTGTTCAATTTTGAAGATCTCAAAATATCAGGTTCAGTTCGCTCTTGATTTAGCTAAGACTAGTAGAAGTACTTTAATTTCCTTCTCTAACTCTTTCTAACTAATGTTTATCGGTTGTCAAAAAAATTGAAATGTCTCTCTAATATATGCTCGTGCTGCAAAAGATAAAAAAAAAAAAAATAAGGAATCAACTTTAAAACCAAGGTGTCCATCAAACAAACAAGACAGTGAAGTACAAACCTGCCGGATCTATATGAAAAAACAAATCGTTCCATATGATCCTAATTTTTTTTAAAGGTGATGAAAGGATATATATATATATATATATTAAAATAAAAAGGGTCATTAAAATAAACAAGGTGAGAAGGCATCCTAGTCATTTATCTCTTAGATCTACACATGATATTTCATGTACATATATTGACTTTTTTTTTTAATTAATAGTGACGAAGTTATTTTTCTATTTATAGTACGTTATCCATTTTATTGTTATAGTGATTTCTTTAAAAAGAAATCTCATGCGTTGAATCTTATTATTTAAAATGTCAAAATCTCTTCCTATTTTAAATACCCATGTATTACTGTACAAAGCAATGTTTGATGAAAGCATATTATTTCTATAAATAGGGTGGGATCATCATACTTTAATTTACTTCTAGGATAGTAGGACTCTAGGAGTAATTAAGGATGATTAAGACTATAATAAGATAATCATAATTGAACTCATTAAATCCATACTCTCTACATCCCTCAAAAATTGACTCATTTGACTTTTTACGGTCTCTAAGACAAGACTTTAAACATTTTTATCTCCAAATATGTAAAGTAAATATGATATTTTAAAAATTTACATTGAGATTCATTCAATAAGATTATACTTGAATATAATATTTTTTATAATATGATGAGAAATTATGGTCAAACTTTTCAAAATTTGATTATATAAATAAAAATGGGACTGTCTTTAAGAAACATGTGATGTATTACATTAGTTTGACACCAAAATTCATGAGTAAGAAGGTAATTCGTAGAAAATAATTCATATGATGAGGGGAGGATAAGTGGATAACCTCAAAATTCACTAATTTATGAGGGATTAAATTTGGACAAGGTTTGTCATTTATGAATAAAACAATTAAAATGAGAGAGACGTACGCGTTAAGTTTGGGGAGATGGAGACTTGGAACTAAGGAGAAGGACTAGGGACTAGCTTAGGAAAGTAGGGAGGACTGTGGATGAAGGACAAAAGGGGGAAGAGAGGGTGGGGATTAGCTCAAAAGCTGCCATTTTTAAACAGCTGTGATTGGGATGGAATATGTCACAGAATGAGTGTGGGCAACCCAGCTGTTTTCTGCTCATCCAATATCGACAGCACCCTATTATAGACATTTTTCAAGTGCATGTCATATTGGCGTCACCCTTTTTAATTTCCTACTTCATATTTATTGAACCTTGGCCTTTTTTTTTTTTTATCTTGTTTGGCAATTAGTTATTGGCTGGTTTGACTGTTTGTTCATCTTAGTTGTTTATACTGGTTAATTAATATTGCCTTTTTTATAAATATGTTTGGTAAAGCCAACAGTTGTGACGTTGGACGTTAGTTGTTTTATATGAAATGACTATTTTGAAAAGACGAGAAAAAGTTATGAATATAACAATAAATGTGAAATATCAAAAGCCCAAAGTCATTTAAAAAAGTTAGCACGAGTAACTTTTTATTTTTACCTTAAAAGCCAGCTGAAAAATCAAATGAACACTATTTGACCAAATGAAATTGCCAAAAATCGTTTACCAAACACTGCCATAATTGCTTTCTCAACCTCCAATATAAAATATTTATATAATTTAGATACGTAAAGTTTGGTGTAGTTCCACTTCTGGAGTCTTTATAGGGATAATCTTACTTTAAACAACGCACGATTATAAAGCTAGATATTGTTTCATTTGGGTACATCAATGATCAATCTAACTCGTAAATGCTTAGATCCGACCTCTCTTACGCAGATAATGTTGCACTTGCACAGTTGCACGCACAACACAAAAATGTGTCTACATGACTAGACTCAGTTGTGTCCAGATATAAGTATCCATGCTCTAAACAATCCTAGAAGTCTAATGTGTCTTCTAACAAATAAAGTCATTAAATCCATTTTGTAACTAGAACGTAATTTTGATATAGGTAGAGCCTTTTCTCCTTTGCAATAAACGAATATCATACGGTCATAAGAAAACATTATCTTAGTTTATAGGTTAAATATATTGCATATTTATAAGAAAATTATAGATATTTTTTTTATTTAATTGTTAGAAAATTTAAGAGTTTCCATTTTTCTATAGTATTCTCGAATTCTCATGATACCTTTACTCTTCCTTGAACGAAGTGTAAGCATGTACTTTAAGTTGGTTAAAGTTTTTAGGGATATACAAAAAATATCGTCTTTTACGGCTTTATATTCTTCCTCGTTATCTTTTGTCACTCTATATTCTTCCCAAATTAGCTCTAGCTCTTGGAAAGTTCTATTTACAAACTCAACACAATATCGATATCTCCATAAAAGATCATCAGATTTATCACATCTCATGGAACTCAAAAGCATAGCTTCAACCTTGAACTTCAAAAGTTCACTTTGCTAAGCTAGTCCGTACTGCAAGTTCTATCTAGTCAAATCCTGTTATGAATCCAAGCTTCAGAGAGTTTCGTGTACTCTGGATTAGACCTGTTCAAATAAGAGAGATCTCGTTAAGGGCCCTTGATCGGCCCGTTTGTAAAATGATCTAATCAATAATAGGCCTAATGGGTCGGTATCTTAAAGAGTCATGGTTTATTGAATCCTTAATGGGTCAAGTCGGATCAATAATGAGTCAATAATTTTCAAGATTATACTCCGAAGTCGTATTGTGAATTATATGAATTATAATTGTGACACCAAGAAGTGTAGCATCATTACAAAGATATGTATGCCATTTGATATGTTTCATACTGTAATTAAGCAGGCCATGGGAAACGGAGCACGAACTTCCCCTCCAAATCCCAAAATCAAAACATCCAAATGTTTATAGGAACCCAACTGTGGCAAAATTGCAAGTTGAACTAACACACACTTCTCTTTCTGCATTTGCTCAACATTTATCCTACAAAGGTAGAACTTCACTATACTTTTGAGTCTTTTCGAATATTGATCGAATATACGTGTAATGAACAAACGTAACAAAAATAATATGACTCATTTCTCTTATTGTGAAGTAGCAAAAACAAGAGTGCTGCGTCAAAATCCGCGTCTTGCAGATCGCACTGTTGACCTGGAAAGCGACTACCTAAAGAGTAAACCCTATCTAAAGAGTAAACTCTATCACTGGTTAATGAGTTGAGTCTGCTCCTAACCTACTCAAACTCGGCTCGGTATCTCAATGAGACGAAGCTTGACTCGAAAGCTCTTGAGCCAACTCGATTATTTTTTAATAATAACTTTATTTAGTAATTTACAGTTGACATGACTCATCTACTAATTTAACCAGCAAATTCTACTCATTTGAAATGTTGAGCATATCAAAATTCACGATGTAGAGCAATCACTAACCCAATTGTCCTTGCTCCCTTCATACCTCTTCCACACTAACGATAAGATGGCCTCGACCATGGTGACCCAATAATGTCGTATGCTCAAATCATCTTTACTTAAGATTTGGCATCATTTTATATATATATATATATAAAATAAAGATATACTTTGTAATTCACAATTTCTATTGTAAAAGGGTGATTTAATAAACTTATACATACAAGTAGAATCAGCATATATTCTCTACTTTCTTAAGTTGAGCCCATCTCCCATCAACTTTTTTTTTCCCTCTATTTTCTTTCTCGTTAAAGCTGCCAAATCTCAAACTTACTAATTCTCCATGATAATACCTGTATAGCTACCTAAAATAAATGAACAGCCCAAAAACACATTTTCAAAATGATAGCTTCATTGAAAACCAGCTAAAAAGTTTCTGAGACAGTTGAGGAAGGGAAGCTAAACTTCTAACTAAGACTCAATGCAGCAGGCTGAACATCTATTTCACATCTCATAAGTTGACATGACACGCATTCTCATAATTGATACATCCCTGTTTGGAAACCTCCTCAGTAATTCACAAGTAGTCGTGGTAAACGACAAAGTTGTTCGTACAGGAAATCCACAGCGCCAAAAAGACGAATTCAACAATAAGCACCTTACTTATGTCTTTGGTTATTTTGGGATGTTAGAACAAGGATGTATCACTCTGATTCTGAATAACGAAACGTCTAATTTACACGACTCCTGACGGAAGGCGCAGCACAAGCTGTCCACCGACAAGGCTGCACGCAAGAATTTCAGACTTAGTTCTTTTGTAGTGGCGAACTGTCAATCATTTCTCAAATACTAGGTATCTAGAATCTTACCTCTTCACATAGTAATAGCAGAAATCTGCTAAGATAAAGGTTTGAACGATTTCTGAAAGCAGAACCATTGAAGGCCACAAACCATAGCCTAAAGCTGTGAGCAAGCGACCATGGGTATCCAAGACCTGCGCATATTGCATAAAAAAGTCAATATGCAAGTTGATTCATATACTAAAATATTATAAACCATAACTACCATAATAGGGGAGGAATTTAGAACTTGAAAAGTACATCAAACTAAAAGCCTCCCCTTTCCCCTATTTGAGAAATAAGTTGCTGATTCTTCAAATTTGTTCCTGACAACATCGACAATCTATTGAACATTGTCGTTTCTAACCATGAAACTTCTCTATGGGCCACTAATATTGACTAATTAACTAAGCTTAAGATCAGAAGTTAACGATGACAAAGATTACAATAATACTACATTGGATTAACGGTTTTTACCTTTCACTTGAAAAGGGTTTTTCATGTTTTGAGCATTTAGGCCTAATTTATGGGTCCCAATTTGTATTGGGCCAAGATTGGTTCCAAGTTGTAGTAAGTGTCTTAGAGAAGTCATAAAGGGCCAAAACTAAGAGTTATTCGATTTCAAGTTGTTAAGATAAGGCTGAAATCTTTATAACATGTAATAGAATTTCGGATCTTATTAGATAATGTTAGTTAGAGTTAGGATAAAATTGGGTTAGATTAAATCTAAATCTATCCTAATCCTATCCAAAGTCTAGTACATCTTATCCTATGATAAGAACATTAGTTAGAGTCCTAAGTAGGTGTCTTAGGTGTTCTATAAGGCCGAAATTTCAAAGTGTGTTTGGCTGAATAAAAACTTAAAATTTTAAAGTTGAGCTTTCCTTGTGATTGCTTTTAAGTGAAGTGATAGCCTTAGAGCTAGAAAAATTGGTTGGTTGCCATTTTCCACCTTAAGGAACGTGTTTTTCTCAAGTTTCCTTAATGTGGGAAGCTAGGGGGAAACTTAAGGAAAACACGTTCCTTAAGGTGGAAAACGGCAAGTAACCAACTTTCCTAGCTCTAAGGATATCACTTCACTTAAAAGCAATCACAAGGAAAGCTCAACTTTAAAACTTCAAGTTTTTATTCATCCAAACACACCTTGAAATTTCAGCCAAAGGCTCCTATTTATACAAGTGTTGGACGACCTATTAGAACACCTAAGACACCTACTTAGACTCTACTTAGGACTCTAGCTAATGTTCTTATCATAAGATAAGATGTACTAGACTTTGGATAGGATTAGGATAGATTTAGATTTAATCTAACCCAATGTTATCCTAACTCTAACTAACCTTATCCTAACTCTAACAAACTCTATCCTAACATTATCTAATAAGATCCAAAATTCTCTACATGTTCTAAAGATTTCGGCCTTATCTTAACAACTTGGAACCGAATTAAACTCCTAGTTTCGACCCTTTATGACTTATATAAGACACTTACTACAACTTGGAACCAATCTTGGCCCAATACAAATTGGAACCCATAAATTAGGCCCAAAACCCTTAATGCTTAAAACATGAAAATCCTTTATAAGTAAAAGGTAAAAATATGTAAGCCAAATCTAGACTCAAAATAATAGTAAAAACTTACTAAACTCAAAATACCTAAATTGATTATATCCAAAGCATCCCAACATGTTGATCATAATCTTTTGTTGAAGGATGAACCATGCCCAAAAGTTGAGTAGATTAATTAAATTAATAAGTTTTAACGTTCATTTCTTAACTACATCATACTCACCAACAAGACCAAAGACGAGTATCAGTGCATGTTTGGTATAGACAAAGAAAATAGAATGGAATGGTTAAGAGGGGGAAAAAAGAGCGAGAAAAAGGCAATGAAAATTGTTACCTTAATTGGGTGTTGGGTTCCACAATGAAAGGGAAACACTTATGAGTCCCTTCTTGTTCAAGGAAACTAGATAATAGAAAGGGATTTCTGTTTAACACAATCTTTTCTACAGCCTCGTGTAACATTTCTAATGTTCTTGTTCAAGTTCTTTTTTTTTGTGTAAAATCTTTTATTTTTTTCAAAGGTTTCCTGATAACATGAGTTTCAGATATGATACAAAGACAATAAATAACTATATCATATCAGAGCTACCATCAAATCGTTTTAAAATAACTTCAAAAAATGTTATTGCATTATGAATCACCATCAAGCACTACTATTAATACCATCCACTACAGAACATTTGAACACCAAATATGATTGAAGACACGTTTCAATTTTCAAAAGTAACAAAATTTTGAAATAGGTTGGAATTAAATTTGCATTTTATCTCCTACAATTTCCATCAAATTTTCTCTATATAAAAAACCACAATTCTCATAGTGAAAATAGGATTTGGGGGCTAAGGAAGAAACGGGGGAGGGGGAAGGGGGAGATCTTGAGTTTTACCCAAAAATGCAGCTTCAATTAACTAAAATACAAACCCATATATAGTTTAAAGTTGAGAAAAATAGATTTAAAAAGTTATTAACTTTTCATCAATTTCCATTCTACATCACATCAAAGAGATAAATACTTCATATCTTTAATACTTCCGCTGTTTTCTTAAGTTGTTCCATGTAGACACTTGACCTAAATTTAATTATAACTATTCAAAAGTAGAAATTATAAAAAGTAAACTAAGTATTGAAATGAATCTAATAAGATCTCACATGATCTTATTTTTCCTTATATAAATCATTCATGATGGTCTAATGGAATTATATGAATTGTGCTAGAAGTCAATATGGAACAACTACAAAAAATCAAAGGAAGTGAAAAATTGAAAAGATTGAAAAAATACTGTTTTGTTGTAAAACTCTCTGCCTTGGGGTCACAAATATCTTTTTTCCTTCAATTGAAGAAAAAAACTCGTAGCCATACAGATCTTCAGAAGAGAGAAAAGGTGCTAGAGTAATTTGGAGGGAAATGAAGTGATAGAGGTAACAGAAACATGCAGTAGAAGGGAGGGAAAGGACAGAAGGGGATCCTATAATTTCTTTCTAGAGAAAGCGAGAAGGGTTATGACTTTTGTTAGTGCCGGATAATGAGTGTTCAAAAAGTAAAATAGCTTACCGCTTTTTATGAGTAGGTTACCAACCTAACATTGCCTCGAAACCAAACACCGGAGAATGGAAAGAGTTACCCAATTCCTTTTTCAGGCCATTTTCATATACTAAAGACGGCCTAAGAACGTAATAACTCCCTTCTAACTCGATTGCCTTTTCCCTCCAAGGTTATGTTCTTTTAACAGAAAGTTCCTAAACATATTTGGCGGTACTTACCTAGCCTTAGTAGATTTATCAAACTAAATTAAGTCAATCTTAACTTACCCCATCACCTAAAAACTTAGCCAAACATAATGCTCATTTAGACTTTTAACTTAGTAGCCAAATACTCGTGTAACTATTTACTTTCTCTATGCATGCATCTTAAAGGATAGAGAAGGTTAGGTTTTAAGTTATTTTGATAAAGTTGTTTGTTTACTATCTCTATCCTCGCTCTTAAATGTGTGCCAAGGGGATGTATTACAAGTATTCTGAAATGGAAGAAGTATATCTTAATAATCTTCGGAAAGATAAACAGAATGTGATCATATAGGAAAGTGAAAAGAACAGAGCCTTAGTTTGGGTTTAGTCTATATATCTCCACCTACAAACATTTTCAATGGCCCTCTTTTCGCACTCTCTTTCCTGTTAAGATCAAACTTTGCCATATTTCAAGTCAAGATAAGACAACCCAGTTACGGAAGGGAAATGCCAAATTCAAGCGAAACAAATCTATATGGTATCAAAAGGAGGCTCCAAAATACTGTAACTATGCTTTCTATCTAATGAAGTTAATGGGTGCCTTTAGTTGCCAATATATTTTGTTTTATCAATAATCCAGAACCTACATGCCACTCAAGGGTGCAATACTTCCACCTCACAAAAGTGGGGCAAACAGAAAAGAGTTTAATAACGCCTCTTACATACAGCAGGTGGAAACACCTCCAGTACATCTAGCTGTAGTAGTTGGTAGCTGCAAAGTGTTACAGTAGTAGATGTATGATGTAACATTCAGCAAACCTGGCTTAGCAGGAGTGAATTTTATTTTTTATAAAAAATATTACCCTAAAAGCTAATATTTTCACAAAACACTACCCTAAACACTAAAAGCTAGTGTTTACCAAAAAAAAAATTCAAATGCTAATATTAGGAGTTAGTAGTGTTTGTCATAAACAAAAGATAGATCAATAATGCATTATGATGCTCTATGTAATATACTATCGCATTATAACTATGATGCACAATACTCCATCATATTAGACTGTCAAAAAGCACCTTGCTTTTTGTTCCATAGAATTTTCTTTTTCATAGTCAAACTGGTTTCAGAGCTCAGGAAATATTTTGAACCTTCAAAAGGTAAACTAAGTTTAAATTTTCAATAAGAACCGCAAAGAAAGATAAAATAAATCAAATAGAGAGTATATATCATCTACTATGTCATGTTAGCCTCATTTTCTTACTACCAGTAAATTATCTCTTAATCAATCTTCACTTACTAAATTTGATTGATCATAATACCCCTAAGCCCACCAATATGATGAAGCAACCTAAAACTACAAGAACTTAAACATGAGTCTAAAAAGAAGATGTCAGACATTAGATAAGTATGACACGTTGAAGTGCTCGGTGTAGAGATGATGCAACCCAGAATCAAGTTTCCTTAATGTGTGGACCGTGAACAAACAAATAGAATTTCCATTTTCAACCAGTGGACACAGAGACACACTATATAAGGGAATATTCGGAAATAAGTCAATTCCAGGCAGTAAGAGCCTATCAAACCAGTAAAACAAAATATAATTTCAAAAAAAGTGAACTCTAACATTTTGTTGGCTCATACCTGAAGTACCCAATGTGCACAACTTAAAAATCTTGCCACCCCTAGGGCAAAAACATAATGAGCTGTGAACGGTTCAACAATCTGGAGTGGAAATAAAACCAAGGGTGAGAAGCAATCAAACAACACGATTGCAAAATAAAAGTATGCCAATACTGCACCCATCCACTCTCCCAAAAAAAAAAAAAAATAGATACGATCATGAGCTAGAAATATAGTCAACACTATATAATAGAAACTATGTCTCACTTCTAATTTAACGGAAGAGATGAACAATAACATGAGCAATATCAAATGCCCCAGAAGCATAGTACAAAAAAAAGATTGTGATCCTCTACCTTTGTGTTTTGCATGACTCGTAATTGGGGTAGCACTGAAACAGCTTCCAGATAAACACAAAATGCCCAGCTTATCCTATTGACAATGTTATGGACGGTGGAAGGATGAACAAGTAGAGACAATACAGCACAAGGTACCACCTTAATCCACGGTTGAAAACATAACAAAGTCAGATACTAGAGTAGAATCCATTTCACCTTAAACAGGCAAAAGCAGCTTACTGCAGCACATATAACAATGATTTTTAGGTTAAATTGTTTTTAAGGCGATGATGCTTTGATAATTGATATAGGTTTCAAACTATAAAAGCTCTTCTGATCGCAGTAAATCACTTAGCATAATGCCATTTTGCAATATCATACATTCATACTTATCATTATAACTTATAAGTAACTGAACTTGGGAATTCTCATCACGATGGCACATCAACATGATAAGAAGACAGACCCCGATTTCAACATATTATCAAATAAAATAGTCTTGGCAAATGTAAAGGCAGAGCGAACTATGACATATATGGTCACCAAAAAGGACTGCCTAGCACAATTAGGAGATGATGCACAAGTAACAAATTACTATTACTGCTCCAACTAATATGAAAATTTAAGCACGCATTTGATAAGTCAACTACAAGGCTACATCATAGTTAACTATTCCTTTGAGAAACACCTAGTGCTAGCTCAAAAGTACTACAAGTAGAATATAAAGAAAATCATTTTACATTAAATGAAGTCAATAAATCAGAGAAGGCCTTTATGAAACCATACCCTAAAATATCCCTCTAACCCTCATCAATTAGCTCAGACAATCTGCTCACTTCTAATTTTCAAAGGTAGGAGGGTGTGATTATATAATTACATATATCAGCGCCAAATCTATGATGCAATTTACAACATAATTTGTCTCCCAAAAAAAACTAATAATTTTGACTTGCAAAGGCTTGACTTCTTTCTATAGAGACCACTTAAGAAACAAAATATTTTTAAACCATTACTTTCATTTCCCAGGTAGAACTAATAAAGAACGTTAACACAAAGCACATTCATCGTTACAACTTACAAGACAAAAATTCATCAAAATCAACAAGCAAAACAACAATGGAACACTTACCACATAGTAAATAGCAAAGTTGTCTTTGTCTTCCATATAAGTGGACTTCAGTTTAAATCTAATCATATAAATAACCCAGAGGGTAGTCGCCAGAGTAGCTGTGTCTAGAAGCGTGTGGATATCATATTCCATCACAAAACTACAGTACAGCCTCACAGCCAAAAAGATAGCTGTAAGTTCTTGCGTTTTAAGTGAAAGTCCTGCAATAAAAAGAGACAGAAAACTCTATGTGAATCTCTTAGACATATAAAAAATATGAATTATGTTGAACACCATCAAATTCAATCTAACATCAAGAGCACCACCAAATGTAGGAGCGCGTAAAGGTGAGAATTAAGACATGAAATATCAAGTTTTCAGCAATATAGTATCACTCACAAAGATTACAACTTCAATTCTCCATTGACCAAATCGCCAAAGAAATTGCATCCGTCACCATCTCTTTGATGAGTTCCGTATTTTAAGTAAAGGGGAAATCATGGGGAATTAGGGATTATTCATGAAAAGAAAATTAAGAGGTGAACCCCATACTAATATGGTCATTAAGCTTATCACCCTTGCATCATAGATATCCAAAATTCAAAAAGTAAAACAACAGTGGACTCCAGAAATAAGAAATAAAAAACTATTACTAGCAATTGATGAATGTGAGGATCAAAATTTCGCCTCAACTTAATAATGTTCCAAAATTTGAATACCAACATATCAAATCCCCTCCATAGACAAGAGATGCAAAGCCAGTACTAGCAATCAACGATCAAATTCTGCCTAAACATCGTAAAGTTCCAAAGTTTAAATACTAACATAATAACTACCCTCCAGGCCTCCAGAAACAAGAGATACAAAGGCAGAACTAGCAATCAATGATAAATTTTCCGCCTTGACATCATAAAGTTCCAAACTTTGAATTATTAAAAAACAATTCGCCCCGAGAGAGATGAGGCCCAAAGCCAGTACTAGCAATCGATGATTGAATTTTCTCCTGTTTACATCATAAAGTTCCAGACTTTGAATACAGTAATCAAGAATCACAATTCCCAAAAATTTATTACCGTAAAACTATAAATAACAGAAATGAAACTAATTGATTCAATTACAACTTACAGAATATCAGGTAAAAAAAACATTAAAATTAAAAGTACATCTCAACCAAATAATGAAAATTCGAATACACAGAAAAATAGCAATCAGATCAAGAATATATAACAAAAAGAAATCCAAAAAATCAAAATAAAAATCTAAAATTATACTCAAAAATCGATAAAAATTCAAAACAATAATTTGACCAAAGAAGAAAATTCAACCTTATACCCTCAAAATCACACTCAAAAGATGGAAAAATTCAACTAAATAATATTATCAAATAATTTTCATACAATCATCAACAAAAAACATAGATCAAAACATGCACTCAATATCATATATACATATATATAAAAAAAAATTCTTAATGAACCCAAAAAATGCAAAAAAAAATTAAAATAAAAAATCCTACCAGCACAAGTTTTCTCCTTAGTGAGCTTAAAAATAAGGACGGCAATACCAATAGCATGAACAGCTTCAGCCGCGACAAAGAGGTTATCATGATCTTGCACCACCATCCTTAAGAACACTAACGCCGCCATCCCTGTTACCACCGCTAGAAAGGCCTTCATCTTCGGCGGTTGCCGCCGTAGCCAGATGTTTACCGCCTGCACTGGGCTGCGTTTCCCACCCTTCATTTTGTTACTATTTTTTTCACTTTTACTCTTCTCTGACTTTAATTTAGAGAGAAATTCGTAGGATATGTGAAATGTGATGAATGCAATGTTATGGCCTTATTACGGCCTCACGGGGTAGGCGTTTGTAAGAGAAAAAAAAAATAGAAAATTAATGTCAATTAGTTTGATTAGTTTAATTAGTTTAAGTTATAAAAAGTGATATTTAAGATACGAGATCAAATCCAATTTATATCGGGGGTTGTTTTCGAAGATAGCGATTTTATTTGATATTTTATGGCTTGAGTTTTAGTGTTAATTGATCATAGAATTAGGGAGCTGCTTAAGCAAAGGTCCACGTTTCTTACACTTTCACCTTCCATTCCTTCAACCACAAATTTGCTACTTTTTTTTTTTTGTTTTTTTATGCTACCAAAATCAGATTCTCTTGCTATCACAAAGGAAAGTTTCTTAGATTTTGATTTTGCTAAATTTTGACGGGAAAAAAATTGGGTGTATCCTGAACTCGTCATTTGGTAAATTTAGGAATGATTTGAGAATCAAAGTTACGTTTATTATAATTTTTATAAGTTAATTTTATTATTGTGTCAATATAATGATGGCTTGAGTACACATTCCCTTATAAAAATGACCATTTCATCTACGACATCATAAGTAATGACAAATGCTATCCATTACCTTATAAATATAAATAAAAAAAATAACAAGTAATGTGCCTACGGTCATGTTCGAATTAGGTCATGTCGGGTTTCGGGTCATATTTAGATCGGGTTATGTTAAGTCCAAGTCTTTATTTGGTCAGGTTCAAACTTATCTTGGGTTTAGCTCTGATCAAATCATGTCGAATTAATTACCATTTTAGGTACAAGTTGGGTTCAGTTTAGCCAATTCGGGTTCGATTAAATTTTGGGTTTGGGTTGTATTTAGTCGGGTTTTAGCCTGGTTTGTGGTGGGCAATTTCAAGTGTAAGTCATATTTAAGTCGGATATTATCGAGTCGGATAATTATCAAGTCGAATAGTACCGAGATTGACTTGATACTTGGGACGTTTAATCAACTATTATGGGTTCAAGTCTGATTTTGATTCTATAACTAAGATGATGAAACATTAAGTTTCAAAATAAATTTTATCCCTTAGAAAAGTAACAAAATATTACAAAATATTCAATTAAAATTAGGTCAAATAATTATTAAGTGGGATGTTATATTATGCATGTCAAATTTGGGTACTTCATAGAAAGCAATTAATCTTTTTAAGAAAAAATAAATAAGAGAAATCATGTACAACTAATAATCCGAATTATACTAGAGATTTGTAACAAAAAACTTATTTTGACAGGGCTTTCCCAAATTATGTTAGTCGGTCGAAAGTCATTAATATGTATTATTTGATCCATCGTACATTTTTTCATATACATTTTTAAAAGTAAAATTCAACAAACATAATGCAGTTTCTCCAAAATTAGGTTATAATTAATTACGACTTTAATCAATAACGGGTCAAATCAACAACGAATCAAAATAAAACGGGTCATGGTCACAATCGGTCGGGTTCATAACAGGTTATCTCGGGTCATAATATGTTTTGGGTTATAATCAGATCAGATGTCATTTTTTGTTTGCTTCATTATCAAGTCGGTTCTAGTTGGTTATCGATTTATATCGGGTGGGGTGCAAGTTTAGGTTCGAATCAAATAATATAAGATAAAAATCGGTTGTCTGTTAATATCAAGTTGGGTTCAGGTCGGGTTACATGTTATCAATATCACATTTAAAATGGGTATAAATCAGGTTCAAATCGTTGTAGGTTCGGGTCGGGTCAATTTTTGACAGCTTAATCACCATGTATTATGTCATTACATGTGATTGTATATATGATGGCATGAACATAGATGAAGCTTCGCAACTATTTTCACTCATGAACCTATAATTTAGTGTACACTAGGCAAGGTTTTGGACACCTCTCTTAATTCAATATATAAAGTAAGATTGTGTCATTGTCAAGAGCTAATTCATAATTAATAGTAGAGTCCACTTTTTGAGTGAAATTAGAATTTTTTTAAAAAGTGAATGTTGGTCCACTTTTTCTCAAGATGGGTTCCTCTTCCTCGAGATAATTTCCTTATTTTCATTCATTTCCTCTTCAAGAGAGTATCCACTCTTCAATCCCCACAATCATGAGAATACTCATTTTCTCCCTAAATTCATTCATGAGTTTGCATAGAGGTTGATACTCTTAACCCGTTAGGATATAAAATCTTAATTTTCATTAAAAATAAATTACCTTCAATATACTCATTTCCATGGGTCTCTAGACAATATTTGGACACATGAAATATTTAAAAGTCATTTACAGCCAATGTCTACCAGTGTACAAATTCCAAAGTCAACACTTTGATTAATTCATTTTTATTTCCATTTACTTTTTAAAAATATCTCTAATTTTGTATTAGAAAAAATTATGAAAATATATGGTTTGAAAGTACGCATTGATATAATTTTAATAAGATCCCACTAAATAATGCTTTTTTAGAAAGTTATTTTCAAATAAGAAAAAATCACTTAAACTAGAAAATACTCCAAAATTCTTAATAAAGTAGACCATGTCAGACTAAATTTTAAAACATCTGAACAAATTAAATCAAATAAGAGGAGGAGAATGTAACATTAAGGGTTAATAAAATCACTATTATTAATATATATATATCATCCTAATTAATGCCACCCTTTTGAGCTTTATCTGTTTGGTTGATTCAAACTTTTAGAAGTCAAAGCCTCAAAAAGAATTTAGCTACTTGACTCGTTTGCTAAAAATTAAAAAAAGTGTAATAAAAATTCAAAGTAGTTAATGACGTTGGACTTGAAAGTTTAGAGTCACTGAATTTGGCTTACCAAAAATTTGTTTGCATTTGCGAAAAGGCCATAAACATAACTCATTTAAGAATCACCCCTCAAATCCTATATTATTATTTAAGAGCAAGAATTAACGTGGTGTGGGTAAATCATAAATCGAGCATTTTTAGAGTACAATATTTCATTGGACCATAATACATTTTTTTATTTCCAAAAAATAGATAGATACTCTTATTAGTTTCATAACTTTCTCCCTCACACTCATATTAATCAATTATATGTATAAAGCAATTTAACCCATTTTCTTTTATAATTAATATCTTATATAGATTTGTAAAATTCTAAATATTGTTCATGCATTGAGTATACCATAATTATTTGATTAATCATCATATTTTCTTCTATCCTATATTACTACTTAAGAACAAGAATTAACGTGGTGTAAGCAAATCTTAAATCGAGTATTTTTAGAGCACGATATTTCATAGCACCATAATACCCTTCTTTTATTTCCAAAAAATAGATAATTACTCTTATTAGTCTCATAACTTCCTCCCTCACACTCATATTAATCAATTATATTTATAAAGCAATTTAACCCTTTTTCTTTTATAATTAATATCTTATATAGATTTGTACAATTCTAAGTGTTGTGCATGCATTGTATATACCACAAGTTTTTTTTTTATTGATCATCATATTTTCTTCTAATTTATTAATTAGTGTCATACATTGAAAATGGTACGGTTTTGATTAATAATCATATTTTCATCAATTTTTTTTTATTCTCACTATAGGGTTGTCCTTAATGCAGTTTAGTCAAGGCATTATCTTAATGTCAATTATCAACCTTTTTCCAAATAGATAATAAAAATTTATTTAATTTATATTTTTACAGACTTACCGTGCATTATATTAGTACGGGCATATACTAGTTAAATCTAATTAAATAACAAAAGGTGCTTTGCATTAAAAAAGTATGTGTTTTTCCGTCACTCGACCAATCAAAATCTTTCATGTTGATGACTTGGCATCTAATATCATTTGATAGTATGCTGTATTACGAAGTCAATTAGATGGATTACTGTGAAATTAATTTATTGATAGATATCAATGTAAATCATAATAGATTTTAATTTTTTCAAATGCAGACAGATAAACCAAATGAAAATTATCCTTACGCTTATAAAAAATTATCTGATTGTTTCTCTAAAAAATGATACGTTCTAGTAGTTTTCGTGAGATGTATTGTTGTGTAAGATATATTCAACAATTGTAATGTCAAAGAATGATACATTTAATTGAATTTTTTGTTATTTATTTATTAAATTAAAATTTCATTCATAGATGTCGTTAGACCTAGGCATGTGATGTGCTTGTGCCGTCGTAGGTCGTGTTTTCCCTCTAAGAGTGTCGTGCCAAGTCGTGCTTGAGTCCTTGAAAATCCTTATATGGCCTGCTAGCCCGTTGTGTTGAGCCATGTCGATCACCATGAGGCCCATAATTTAATTTTTCTTATTTTTTAAGTATTCAATAATTCAGAATAACTAATTTCAAATAATGGTAACTAATTCGAAAAAAATTAATTGTAACACGATTATTAGATTACATTAATTTTGAACAATTGTATTTACTTTTAGGACAATTTTAATACAATCAGTGAATTAGACATTAGGAAATATTAACGAAATGAATATAAAAAAAACTTCAGTAAATACAAAAATAAAAATGTGAATTTTATGATAAATAATAATTACTAAATGACAATCCTCCTTCATCTTATTTTTCTTCGAGGTCATCAAATAATTGAATCAATAGAGAACTACTAGACCCTGAAAGATGAAAAGCGGACGTGTCAATGTCGTTGTTGTTTTCATCTTATGTGCGATCTTGAGAGCAATTGTTGGCGTCCAACCAATCTTTGAAGCAAACACATTTCATGTGTTTTGGGTTTCAAACTTGTTCTTTTATCTTCCAAACTCTTGTTGGAGGAGGAGTTTGGGTTTAACGCCATTGAATAATATATTAGAAATATTAAATTAACAATTACGAAAAAGAAGCATAGATTATGATGGTGATAATAATAATAATAAAAACAACAACAACAACAACAACAATAATAATAATAATAATAATAATAATAATAATAATAAAGATGAGTTGGATCTTACAACCGATTCAAAATTTTAAGATCAATTGCACTTGCATATATAACTTTAAAAAATAAATTTTGTACTTTAAATAATTAAGAGTTGAAGATTATTAAAGATCAATGATTTGATGAATATATGATAGTTATGTGATAAAATGGTTAAAAGGAGTTAGTATTTATAAATATTTTGGTTCTAATAAAATCGGCTTCCTTATGCACTAGACGTTAGGAATTTGTGTGTCGTTTGATACTATAATACACATTTAATAATCATTACCTCATCATAAACATTTTGTTTTTCAATGATTTATTGACATTATCATTGCCCAATTTATAAATT